>OZ017740.1:223535368-223552868 GCA_963969285.1 Odontomyia ornata | reverse complement strand
TGGCGCAATACTTCTACAACAAGGAGACGAAGACAACTCACTTCATCCGGTGTACTACTTCAGTAAGAAGACTTCCAAAGCTGAGCAACAGTACAGTAGTTACGAGCTCGAGGTACTCGCAATCGTGGAGGGAGTGAGGAAGTTTCGCGTATACCTATTCGGTCAACATTTTAAGCTAGTCACTGATTGCAAAGCTTTCGAAATGACTTTGGAAAAACGCGACTTGGTCACTAGGGTAGCACGCTGGGCCTTACTTCTAGAAGATTATGACTACGAAGTGGAGCACCGTTCTGGGTCGAAGATGTCGCACGTAGACGCCCTCAGCAGGAATGCAATTGTACTCTGTGTAGCAGCAGAAAATGACTTCCTCAATAAAATCAAAGAATCACAGAGGAAAGATGAAAGGTTGAACGCGATTATAGAGCTGTTGAAGCAGGGACCATATAACGATTACGTTATACATCACGGTATTTTATGTAAAAAGACTGAAAATAAATTGCTTTATGTTGTGCCAGAAAAAATGAAGAGTTCCATCATCCGAAACGCGCATGAACAGGGTCATTTCCACCACAAGAAGATGTCAGAGATCATTCAGAAGGAGTTTTATATCCCAGATTTGAAACGCAGGATTGATGCGTGCATAGCTAATTGCGTGAGATGTATCCTGTCGGAGAGAAAAACGGGTAAACCAGAAGCTTCATTGAACCCAATCCCAAAAGGTGATCGACCTCTGGAAACTTTACATTTCGATCACCTTGGTCCACTTACGATGACGAAAAAGGGCTACCGTCATATCTTGGCTATAATAGATGCTTTTACCAAGTTCTGTTGGCTCCCTCCCACCAAAACATTGGGAGTAGAAGAAGTAATCCAAAAGTACGAAAGAGTAGCTGAAACATTTGGATATCCGTCACGAATCATTACAGATAGAGGAGGGGCCTTCCAATCCAACACTTTTCGTGAGTATTGTTGTAACCATGATAGTAAACTCTACTTCATTACAGTTGGTTTACCAAGAGGGAACGGCCAAGTAGGGAGGTTGCACTCAACAGTGATAGCCGCGCTCACTAAACTTTCGCTGGAAGATGCAGAGAAATGGTACCTACACGTAAAAACACTGCAGAGAATTCTCAATAGTACGTTCCAACGAGCGATACAAATGTCTCCGTATGAGCTCCTAACAGGAACTGCGATGAAAGGTATAAAGGACGTTGAACTTATGCGGATAATTGAGCAAGAATACGCGAAAAGCTGCTGTGAAGAACGTGAACACTTACGAGAAAAGGCCAAGCAAGATATAACAAGGATTCAGGAGGAGAAGCGACAAAAATTCGACAAACGACGCAGAAGAGCTTTACAATATAAGGTGGATGACGTAGTGGCAATCGAAAGGACGCAGTTCTCTCCAGCTTCGAAAATCAAACCAAAATTTCTGGGACCTTACAGAATCCTACAAACGAAAGGTTTCGATCGATACGTTGTTGAGAAAATTGGTAACGGTGACGGCCCTAAAACTACAACAACAGGTGCAGACAAAATGAAGTATTGGTGCGAAGAAGACGACGAGTTTATCGAGAATAACAGTGAAGATGAAGGCAACCTCACAGCAGGAGATAACGACAGAGACGAAGACCAAAAGGAGGATGAAGTAAGCGAAGAACAGGACCATTCTTCAGGGACTAAAGAACAGTCAGGAATGGCCGAGATGTAGGATCGTGACTGGTAACACTCCTTCCCTGCACTGAACTGTACCCCTTACAATCATTCTGCCGGTTGGTTCTCTTTGTTCAGTTTTGGGCGACGAGCTTTCTTTTCTTTTCTAAACCTGGACGTGGACGAAGGTAAAATATCACAGCTGAAAAGAAGTCAGAGGCTCAGTAGTAAATATCACTGAAAGTATTATTAAAATATCATCGAAGGTATTATTGGAGTGTCACGGGAAGTATTATTGAAATATTGAAAGTGTTTTGAAAAAATATTACAGAAAGTGTCTCATTAAAATATAATTATAAGTGTTATTTGAATCTTGTCTTTTCTCTTCACATTCCTCCTAATAAAACTAAAAGACCACATATATATATATATATATATATATATATATATATATATATATATATATATATATATATATATATATATATATATACATACATATATATATATATATATATATATATATATATATATATATATATATATATATATCTATATGTATATGAGTATATATATAAATATATATATATATATATATATATATATATATATATATATATATATATATATATATATATACATATATATATATATATACATATATATATATATATATATATATATATATATATATATATATATATATATGTATATATATCCGATATATGTGTGTATATATATATGTATATATATATATATATATATATATATAAATATATATATAAATATATATATGTGTATATATATATATATATATATATATATATATATATATATATATATAAATGTATATATGTGTATATATATATATATATATATATATATATATATATATATATATATGTATATATATATATAAATATATATATGTATACCAGTATATATATAAATATATATATATATATATATATATATATATATATATATATATATATATATATATATATATATATGATGTATATGTTTATATATACATACATATATATATATATATATATATATATATATATATATATATATACATATATGTATATATATATATATATATATATATATATATATATACATATATATATATATATATATATATATATATATATATATATATACATATATATATATATATATATATATATATATCTATATATATATATATATATATATACATATATATATATATATATATATATGTATGTATATATATATATATATATATATATATATATATATATATATACATATATATATATATATATATGTATGCATATATATATATATATATATATATATATATATATATATATATATGTATATATATATATATATATATATATATATATATATATATATATATATATATATATATGTATATATATATATATATATGTATATGTATATATATATATATATATATATATATATATATATATATATATTTATATATATATATATATATATATATACATATATATATATGTATATATATGATATATGTTATATACATATATATATATATATATATATATATATATATATATATATATATATATATATATATATATATATATAGATATATATATATATATATATATATATATATATATATATATATATATATATATCACTCCAGTACACGCGCCCCCTAGTGAATTATAAATATACGCGTGTCATCTGTCAGATGACTTATTTGTCGAAAGTGAATAGTATAATTGTCTTTTCGCAATTTTGCAGGAATAATGGTGCATCGATAAATGAAAAAGTTCATAAATTTGTATTTGAAAAATTATCTGTATATAAATCTTCAAAAATGTTAAATTTTTGTAACACAGTTGCTACGGTAGCTTAGTTTCAATTTTATTCCTTATTACTGGCTTGCAAAAGGTAAATCAACTAGTAAACCTAGGAACACAACTCTTATCAGTCTTGTAAGATAGTTTGAGAGAACATAATAATAATGTAAAATGTATGAACACATTGACAATTGAGCCTCATTTCTAGAACTTGGAAAGTTACTCAAACAAATGGAAATGACCAATAAAAAAAAAATACTAAAAAAACCAAGAACCCTTTGCTTTTAAAAAATTAAACTTAAATTTCACTCTGAATCACTTTCATTACCCACACCCAAGTTACATCCATCAGCACAAGAAAAGGCACAGTGTTGCAGACATAAATATTGGCCACATTCCTTGCAAGAATATTTGGTGTATCGTTTTGTTTTATTTTCCAAACAAAATCTGCAGCGCTGGCGTCCACCAGCACCAGCAGCTGCTGAGTTGCTTGAAGCTCGTGGTGGTATTTGATAATTGGGAAGGAGTTCTCGAAGACGTGAGGTCATGGTGCGTGGCAAATTGCTGAGCTGCACTCGCATAATCAACTGATCTCTGATAAGTTCATTCCCCAGTTCACGAAGGAAAAGTCGGCGAGTTGGCACGTTTTGTCCGTTCTCCAGACTGATGACTTGGCTGTTGATACCAGTCACATTTAAAATTGCGTAAAATACCACCATTGGCCACCTTCTTGTACTTCTTTGGACATTGTAGGCACCGGACATTTTATCCACCATGTCCAAATCAAGTTTATGGTGATTATAATACGTAATCACCTCAGGTTTTCTTTTCTTTCCACTTTCTTCGTCGATTGCTCCATCCGTATGCATGCTCGATATCAAAATCACATTCTTTTTCTTATTTTGAGGTACATATGAAACCATAGTTCCATCTTTACTGAATGCAAAAATTACTTGAGTACGCTTCTCTATTTTTCAAAACTTTCATCTCTTTTGGGATTTGCCATTTGTTTTTTTAAGAGTCCCCACGTACGATAGCCCATAATTTCTTGACAGAGTGTGAAGGAGAGTAGTGTCGCTGAACCAATTGTCGGCAGTGATATTACGGCCTGAGTTACGGAGGGGGGGAACCATGCGTTGAACGACATCCACAGGTTTATTGCTCACTTGGAAAGGGCCATCAGGTTGCTTGCCTGCGTAGATCTCCATTTTACACGTGTAAAAAACTCCAGGATCTACGGCTGCAAAAATTTTGATGCCGTACTTTGCAGGCTTAGAGGGAATGTATTGAACGAAGTTGCATCTACCCCTAAAGCCCTCCAGTTTCTCGTCAATGTTGACATCTTCTCCCACGTGATAACACACCTGACAGTTCTTGACAAATTTTTCAAAGATGTCTCTGATTGGGGCGAGTCGATCTTGTGCTTTTCGCTCTGCTCTGATTTGACTGTCATCGAATCTTACAGCCATAAGCAGGAAACGGAATCTGTTAATACCCATGGTGAGGCGGAATATCTCAATTCCAAAACCATTACTAGCCCATAAGTCTGCCAGGTTCAGCTTCCCGGATTTATGTATCCAAGCTATGTAGAGTAGGCCAATAAACGCTTTGATCTCTGTTTTGTTTGTTTTGCGTCTCTAGGTCGTGAATAATTGTGTTGGACGACCTCGATAATTGGTTTGTGAAAGATACAATAATTTCCAACATGCTGTCGTCGAATAAGCAAAAATGTTTCTGTGCCCTTTCCTTGGCCGATCGGGCGAGGGAGTCTTTTCAGTAAGTTGTGGGTCCCTCTCTTCTTATTGGGGAAGAGAGTTTTTTTCTATGTAATTGAAGCAATTACCTTTTTTCCCTTCTTATGGTGACAAACAAAAACAGGCTCAGTGTCATCACAGTCAGTCGATGCTTCCGAATCACTTTGACTTGTATCTGAGTTCTCTTCCCGTTCTTCAATCTCTTCTTCTGTATCAGTGTCAAATTCCTCTTTAGGAACTTCAGCAACAAGGTTTGAGGGCCCTGAAGCTGGAGATCCAGGGTCATCTTCTTGAAAGTGTTCATCATCACTCAGGTCGCAGCCATCAAGAAGAAGTTGATGAATTTGTAAGATGTCATCAGGGTTATTCAGATCAAAAATTTTTTCGTCGCTATATTGAATCTATGAAAAAGAAAACACAGTTTCAGTCAACAAACATACCAAAAACAAAATAAAATAGTCCAGAACATTGATCTGAACGAAAATGGTTGAAGAAAAAAAAATGTTCTCATTGTGAATAGCATGAATACACGCGTTTCATCTGTGAGATGACCATGCGCCTATCAGGTAGAAATCCGAAATCGGGCATTATGAAAAACTTACATTTCTACACGCGTGTTATCTGTGAGATTCTCTCGGCCAAAACACGCGCAAACTGCACTGGACGCACGCACACCGGCAACTGAACTGTCGAGCTAGGCGAGCTTGAGGAATACTAGGGCGGGAGACTACGCTCCCCTCCCTCCATCAAACTTATGACAAAAAAATGTTTAGAAAAAAAAAGAAAACCGACTTCGGAATGCCCTAAAAAGGATGAAATTTTATGGAAGCGGTGCCATATCATTTTTCCCCCATTCTTTTGTGATCGTGCAGATGTTGGAAGTATCTATGTTGAAATGGGGAAATTGATTTGACACCGCTTCCAAAAAATTTATTTCATCCTTTTTAGGGCATTCCGAAGTCGGTTTTCTTTTTTTTTCTAAATGTTTTTTATTTCACCCTTTTTAGTGGCAAATTTTTTCATTTCAAACCATGCAAAACTCAGTTTCTTGAAAACATTTTATCATGTTCTCGTATATTAAAATATAATTTTTTACTGCACTGCAAAAACCACTACGGCTAAAATCTGCAGCGTTCATAGGAATCGAATTTAACTTTGGTACATCTCATCAAAAGCAAAAGCACACACATACACATATAGCCATATATATATATATATATATATATATATATATATATATATATATATATATATATATATATATGCATATTGTAATGCATTCATTAAAATCGCCTAAAATAGAAAGCAAATCGTAAACAATGTACATCTTTTAAACGTACATTGCCATTAACCCCATATGAAACCACGTTGGTACGTATAGACATTTCCGTACACACATGGTTTCATATGTACAACAGTACTGACGTACAATGAGCAAAGACAATTCTGTGTACACATGGATTCATATGTACAACAGCACAAACGTATAATGAGCGAAGACTATCGCGTGTTAAATTACATGAAAGTGTTAAAGGCACGCGCTACAAACAAAAACAAATTGCCTTGAACACTTTCGCTTCCCTTGATGCACTTGTTTCTATTTTTTTCTTATAGGAAAATAAACACGCGAAGATGAATGCATTTACCTCACGTTGAGTTAAAGTTTTTTATCAATATGAGAAATGCAATATATTTGGTATTGCTATTAAGAATGTAGATTTTTTTTTGAATAATGCTTTCAACATGGGAAACGCATCGTGTAGAATTGCTAGTATGAATGTGTATTTTTTTTTTGCATAGTTTTTCGGGAAAGAATATTAGAGATAGGAAATTGTATGTAAAATGTTTTTGCTAGAGTAGACAAAATATGTTTAGAATATGTTAAGAAATCGAATATGTATTTGTATTGAAGACGAAGTGAAAAATTGTATAAATAGGATAAGTCGATGTGGAAATAAATGACTTCTTGGTCTAACTTTAAACCGGCGAGTTCGCCTCTGTTTTTATTCAACAAGATAATCAATCCGGCGTTGATCGCCTCAACTATATGCGTGCCTAGACGCTTTAGAATTACTAGGTAAATATACAAATTAATATTTTTCCCTGAAAGGAAATTAACAATCGACCAGGGACACAACAATATATATATATATATATATATATATATATATATATATATATATATATATATATATATATATATATATGTAGATATGTAAATATATATATATACATATATAATACATATATATATATATATATATATATATATATATATATATATATATATATATATATATTTATATATATATATATATATATATGTATATATATAGATATGTATAATATATATATCGTATATATATATATATATATATATATATATATATATATATATATATATATATATGTATATATATATCCATATATATATATTAATGTATATTATATACATATATATTATATACGTATATATACACATACATCTATACGCACACACACACATATAAATATATATATATATATATATATATATATATATATATATATATATATATATATATATATATGTAGTGATTAGGTAATTCAAAAGTCCGTAAAGGACTGCAGCGATGGTCTGCTGCCTCGGCAGAAGAAGGTGTCAGTATCTGCCGAGAATGCCCTTGTCTGGGGACGCGTGAATGCGCTGGCAGGCTAGCATTGCGGTGTCGTGGGGCGGGTTCATTCCCCCAGCACAAGGACCCACTACAAAGAATTTCGCATTCCACGAATTTCTGGGGTCGAGAAAAGCAAGGCGACCGAAGTCGCAAAAATCGTAGGCAACTGCACCAGGGGCAACTGACTTGTTCATGGAACAAGAGAAACAAGTAAAAAGAAGTGGAAGCAGGGTGACCTCGTCCTTACCCGGAGAGACTCATGGCCCACAAATGAGAGAGGGCAACCGGGTGGTGATGGAGGCCCCGCGCACCCACCCAACTGGATTAAAATCCATAAGTGTTGCAGTGGCCAGGTATTCCTCTTCTGAGTGGAAAACTCATACAACTTAACTTGCATGAGCCTTCCCATCAGAAGAAAAGTACCCCGGTGACCAATTTATGCCATAGAATTATGCAATTCGATTACATAATCATATGTCATAAAGAAGCACCTTGCTCGGGCCACTCAACCCGCGCCGTCACCTGAAACAAAGAAGTTAATATGTACCCGGCGGCTGGCTCATGTTTGAGGGTGTGAGCCTGCCACCGTACCGGATCCTATACCCGGTCAAAAGAAAAGAAAAGCCCGAAGTTGTACTTTTAATGCAACATTGTTTTTTTATTTACTATCATTGAACGAATATTGAATTAACAAGAAAAAAGTACAATTTTTCGAAATCCGACCCGACCTGAGCTGACATTAAATGAATTGAAATATAATGTAACCGCTATAGTAAACGATAAGAAAAACGTTTTTCTTACTAAATCGCATTTATCAATACTCGAAAATTCAGCAAGTACCTTAAGCTTACAAAAAGGAAATAAAGTAAACAAATATAAACATCTTTCAAACGAATGAATACACTTCAACAAAATAAACTTAAATGAAACTTTCGCATTTCTCTCTTAAGCGGACACTTCGCGAATGCAATGATACGTTTCTTTCCTCCTTACATAAAAAAATATCTTATAAAAAAAAGCATGTTGTTAAACTAATAATTTCGATATAAAATCAATCATGAAAATGTGTCAAAAGTATTCTGAATATGCTCCCACAATAAGGTGCGATTACCCCTCCAAAAATAGTCCAAATTAAATTTAAAAGAAATTAGACTTTCTAAACAATTATAAATGGCATTTACCCAAATTGTTAACATACTCTGCAGTTGTATACGATTATTTGTTCAAATATTTTATGTTTGAAATTGTTTTTTTTTGTGTATATTATAGTTTCGCACTCTTCTTCACTCCACTTTTCTACCATCGAATCCTAAACGAGAACTGCATTTAGTCTTCACATAAGTTGAACCAAGGTCAAGGCATCGGCACATGAAGTTAGTTCAAGTATCGGAGCGATGATTTCCGCACTTTCCGCAAGTCCCTGTTAGGCTTTTGAGCGTGGAGAATATTTCAAGCGATTGATGCTCCAATAACATCTTGACAACATAATGTTCAATAGTCGTGTCCCGTAGAGTACATACCTCTTGTTTAAAATGGTGATGCTCCGATAAATGTTTCTTGCAGTTGAGAAGAAAGCGCTCGCTGTACATCGTCAATCGTATCGCGAATAAAATGAACACCAATTCAACACACCCAACAAGACAAATAATGAAAACAATCCGCGGGAGTACAAACAAACCACGTAGCGATCAAAGACAACAAGAGCGTTCACAATTCATGAGTACAAACATTTTCTTGCATTCTTTTGCAATGTTTACGTTCTTCCCTTGACGAGTGCAATCTTCCCCAGGAGCACACAACGCGAGAGGGTACACACAAGCGTACGCAAAATGAAAACACCACGACGTCGAGATGATTCACAGCTATTTCCTCAAAGCGAAAAAAATAAGACAAAACGCGCACTGTGGAACAATTTCTTGCCGCCTCCGTTCCCGCTATCTTAGCTTTTGCAGCGCCGCCACGACCCGGCTCTGTTGTCATTCGGCGCACCACGTATAATTCCAGTCAGAGCGTCTAAGCCGTTATTTTCATCGTGTTGGGATTTCTGGTTTCACTTCTCGACGATTTCTTCGTTTTACTTTTTATGTTGGCGCTATTCCTTATCTCGGACTCTACATGCTACAAGACACGGTGCATCATTTCCACGTCCCTGCGCCCGCTCGTAGGTAAATCGCTTTTCTAACCGTATTCTGGCTACAACAGCACTCCGCGACGGCAAGAGTGCGCTATTCCAAAAATTCCACTTTTTCGGACAGCGCGACACAAGAAAAGTGCGTGCGGCTCACACGAGATATTCGCGAAGAACACCACGATGGCGAGTCCTGCGCTAGCGCTACTCCACAAGACGTGCCCAACTCTTCTGGCCGCGCTCAAACTCAAAGCACTATCCCGCCCGCTGATTGTCCGCGGAAAGTCCTTTGAAGTTGTTTGTTTTCGCGGGGAAAGATGTGCAAGATCACACGGCAGAACCGGTAAAGTCCGATGGGAAGCGGAACAGACACTTCCGAATTCAAAGAGGGATTCATCACGGGCAACACCGGAGAGAGATAAATCGCGCAAATTGGGATTGTAAATAGCACTTTCTTCGCGTAATGGCACGCACGTCAAAACTTTCAAGCTTATTTTCGTTGCGCCGAGTATATTCGGTTCGTTTGAAGTTCAATCCTCTTCCACTGTCCGACACTCACGAATTTGTGCAGTTCAAACTTCTAGCCTCGCGACGGACTCCAAAACAAGAAAAATTGTCCGACATACGACGAGTCGAAATTACGTTCTGCCTTGCAACCGCATCCACGCTGGTGCACAATCTCGAGCAGACTCCTCTCACCAGCTGCACACAATTCCAATCCTTTAGCAATCTTTTTCCCATTTACGTGGAAATCGCAAGTAGCGTTAAGGAGATGGTTCACTCATAAGAATTGTTGCAGTGTTCTATGAGTGTAAATGTATTTTTTCTCTTTTTTTTGTATGTCTAAGTTTCCGGTGAGCTGAGCGAGAGAATGTGTGTTTTACATACTTTCTTGTCATAACCGGATTTTCTAGATGGAAATGATTTGCTGGTTGGGTAGTGATTTAACAGGTTTGGCCTCTACTATGCAGGAATTCCCTTTAACCCTTTGCCTGCGCCGAATTCAAATCGCCCAGTCTTAGTTATTTTGAATATAAAAATATAAACTCTATAAATTTAAATTTTACATGAGATTATCTAATAATTTAAAGTAAAAAAGAATATTAAATTTAACTAACTGCTAAATTTTCTCGCGATCCCAAGGCGACGAGGATTGCGAAAAAGGAGCTGAAGGATCTTTCATTATAGCATGGGTTGTCTTTAGCGTCGGAATATGGAGTGACGAACAATAAAAGAAAACAAAATTGGCAGACGGATGGAATGATACTTATGTTTGTGTTTTGCCTGAAGTATACAAACCTTGCGCATTTTGAAACTGTATGCGGACGGACAGAACAGACGTGGCTAATTATCTACCGGCGCAGGTCTTTTGCGTGGTATATCCCAACTTCTTTTCCCGATGGGTCCGTTATCATATAGCGATTGGGTCCCACTACCTTCTGTATACGGCTTATTAAGAAGCGCCGGTCCAGCTTGGCGTTGTAATGCCCAGCGGCGTCACTTTGGCGGAAATTGCGCTGGAAAACCTCATCTCCTTCTTTAAAATTAGCAGATCGTGACCTGAGATTGTACTGCGCCTCATTTGCACGTCCCGCGGCCTTAATCTTCCGTCCGATTTGTTGGCGGAGGTCTCCTAAACGCTCGTGGGGCTCCAGCGCAACGACGGGGTCTCCCAAACACTTTAATTGCCGTAACAGCCGGTATGATTTACCATGGCAAATCATGTGCTGTCCGAAGGCGGCAAAGTAAGGTGCGACACCGGTGACGGAATGATGCGATGACCGCAGGGCGCATGTGATAGCGGACAATCTGCGGTCCCAATCTTTTTGAGATGGGTGGACGTAAGAACGGATCGCGGCCAACAGGGTGCGATTCAACCGTTCGGAGGCGTTAGACTGAGGAGAGTATATGGGCGTTAGTTGGTGTTCAACGCCATACTGTTCCAGTAGGCCCTCAAACTGCCGAGACCGGAACTGTACTCCGTTGTCCGAGTACACACTCTCTAGAACCCCGAACACGTGGAATACCCGACTCTCTAGAAATTTCACAATGGATGGAGTCGTGAACTTACGAATATGTTCCACCAGTGGGATTTTCGAGAGCTGGTCTAGAACGACTATAGCTCCGATGTGTCCCATAGAGGATCGAGGATATGGACCGAGCAGATCTGTATAGACTTTGGAATACGCGTTCTGGAACGTTGAGTTGACCCATAGGAGGTCGAAGAGGCTGGTTGGGCGCTTTAGTGCCTTTACAGGTCTCACAGGCGCTCACGTAGTCTTTGACCTGGGATGTCATTTTAGGCCAAAAGAGGTATTTCTTGAGTCGCCGCAACGTCCGACCGTAACCTCCGTGGGCACTTAAAGGATGGTCATGTGTGCGGAGGATCAGATGTTGTGTCATTTCCTCCGGTACCCAGAGTTTCCAAGACTCTTCTTCCTGCCATGGATCACCAGTAGCGTATTCATTTCGTCTATACACGTAGCCGTCTATCACTTTCAAATCAGGCAGCTGCGATTGTTGGGTCGCTATGGTTTGTCTCAACTCTTTGTAGCTGCCTGATTCGAAATGTGGGCTGTCCAAATCTATCTCGATGGGGTCCTCGTCATTTATTGTCAATTCGGCTCCCTCTGGTGAAAACATTCGCGAGAGAGTGTCAGGTACGGTGTTCTGAGTCCCTTTCCGATGTTTGATGGAAAACTTGAACCCTTGCAGTTTAAGAGCCCATCTGGCTAGGCGTCCATGTAAATCTGCCTGGTTCATCAACCATTGTAGCGAAGCGTGGTCCGTGATGATCTCGAATTGGTGGCCCTCGATAAAGGCTCGGAATTTCTTCACAGCCGTTACCGCTGCCAAACATTCCTGCTCGGACACAGTATAGTTCCTTTGGGCCGAGTTCAGCTTATTAGACATGAAGGCGATGGGAGCTTCTTCTCCCTCATCGGTCAATTGCACCAGCACGGCTCCGACTCCATGTTGACTCGCGTCACAATGAATGGAGAAGGGCTTCGCAAAGTCGGTGCTATGCAAGACCGGAGCTGATGTGAGGGCTTGTTTTAGCTCTTCAAATGCCTTTCGGCTAGGCTCGGTCCAAATGAACTTCCCTTTCCGCAGCATGTCTGACGGGGGCGCTGAAACTGTTGCATAATTTCGAACAAACCTTCGGTACCAACCGCACACACCAAGGAAACGTCGTAGCTGCTTCACAGTTTTTGGTAAGGGGAACTGATCAATCGCACGAGTTTTGTCTGGATCCGTTTTGATAGTGCCATGTCTTATGACATGATCTAGGTATCGGACTTCTTTCATGACAAACTTACTTTTCTGTACGTTGATAGTGAGTCCCGCCTTACTGATGTGCAGGGCTACTTCTTGCAGGAGTAGGAGGTGTTGGTCGAACGTTTCCGTGATGAGTAAAAGATCATCAAGGTACACGAACACTTGGTGTTTCAGGTGAGGTGGGATGACTTTGTCCATCAGCCGGGTCATCGTTTGCGGCGCGTTACACAGGCCAAAGGGCATTGTGACGAACCGATATTATGGTCGTCCAGGCACTGTGAAGGCGGTCTTATCCCTCGACCCCTCATCGAGTGGAATTTGCCAGAAGGCGTCTTTTAGGTCGAGACTGGTAATATAATTGGCTTTCGGCAGTCACCCTAGTATTCTATCGATGAGTGGAAGAGGGTACGCGTCCTTGATGGTGACCGCATTTACCTTACGGGCATCTAGACAAAGGCAGACTTTACCTGGCTTCACCACCAAGGTTACCGGTGAGGACCAGGCACTTTGGGACTCCTCTATAACCCCCAACTCGAGCATCCTATCCAGCTCCGCATACACCAACTTCTCCATGGCCGGTGAAATGGCATAGTGTCTCTGCTTGATTGGCTTACTATTGCCAACGTCGATGACGTGTGCGACTAGGGTGGTGCGGCCAAGGCCTTGGGTAGCGTAAGATGGAAAAGCAGCGATGGATGCTTCCAGGCGTTGCCGTTGGTTAGGCGTCAGTTCATGCCTATCGGGAATAGAAGTGAGTTCGTTGACATATCTGGTATTTAAAGACAAATCTGTGAATAAATCGGAGGCCAATCTAAAACGAAGGACGAAATCGACGCCAAGGTACACATTCGGATAATGTAGAAAGTAATATCCTTCGTCTGACCTCTGATCGTCACGGGTGTGGTTAGTCTACCTCGTATAGGGTGTTTGGTGCCATCAGCTGTACTGATTTCAGTGCGCCAAGGCTTACTCAAGGTAGGATATTCATGGAGCACCTTCGAGCCAAGGCTCCAGGCAAGACAACTGATACTGGCACCCGTGTCGATCAATGCAAACACGGTTTCGCCCAACACTTTAATTGGGTGGTAAGGTCTGATCTCATTCTCAGCAACTTCCGAGATGTTACAAAAGTTTAGGGTTTGACGCGTCTGTCCAGCGTTGCTTAACAGAATTTATTTTTTTTAAAGAAAACTTAAAACTATAAATATATAAAGATAACCAATATCTAAATGAATATATATGTAATAGAAACAATGTGGAAAATAATGTAAAGTATACAACGTTTCAAGTGGCCGTCAGTGGCGAACTATAAATGAACCTAAAAAGAAAAAACGTTTGGATATATATCATGAAAGTTCGGTCTTTCCATTCCATTCCTTCTTCCCAAGCAAGGACACCAATGGCACACTCCTCCTGAGGCGTAACAGGGACTACTCTCTTGCGGCACCATGAGGATCAGGGTTCGGAAGTGCTCCCTCATCCGCTAGTTTTTACCAGTTACAACTTGTCAGCCCAGGGTTGAATTCTGACCCACAAGCAGTGCGTGTCTTATCATGAATAGTCATGGATTAGCTACTCAGGCAGTCACATGAAATCAAAATCCATGTAGTGTAAGACACTCAGGCACTGCTTGGTTTGGGGTGCAGATGAGAATGCTCCGCAAAGTAGATGTTGGAATAATAACCTCCGAATACAAATAGGGACTCTAATATCGTTTGGCCTTACTAGTCATACAATGATGGTAAACCACCAAAGTATGAATCAGAAGCAGGACCAAACGATATTGATGTCCAAAGACAACACACGTCCGAAAGTTATTAAGTTGCTGGGGCACGATTAGTGCAAAAGCCCTCGTTAGTTACCTACCCGCCAATAATTTGGACACCTTGTAGGGACACCTAGAGACGATGGACTGTCTCGTGCTCACGATTGATGATACAGCCAGGCATTTCGGGCCCCACGTTGGGCGCCATTTGTAGTGATTAGGTAATTCAAAAGTCCGTAAAGGACTGCAGCGATGGTCTGCTGCCTCGGCAGAAGGTGTCAGTATCTGCCGAGAATGCTCCTGTCTGGGGACGCGTGAATGCGCTGGCAGGCTAGCATTGCGGTGTCGTGGGGCGGGTTCATTCCCCCAGCACAAGGACCCACTACAAAGAATTTCGCACTCACGAATTTCTGGGGTCGAGAAAAGCAAGGCGACCGAAGTCGCAAAAATCGTAGGCAACTGCATCATTGGCAACTGACTTGTTCATGGAACAAGAGGAAAAAGTAAAAAGAAGTGGAAGCAGGGTGACCTCGTCCTTACCCGGAGAGGCTCATGGCCCACAAATGAGAGAGGGGCAACCAGGTGGTGATGGAGCCCCCGCGCACCCACCCAACCGGATTAAAATCCATAATTGTTGCAGTGGCCAGGTATTCCTCTTCTGAGTGGAAAACTCATACAACTTAACTTGCATGAGCCTTCCCATCAGAAGAAAAGTATCCCGGTGACCAATTTATGCCATAGAATTATGCAATTCGATTACATAATCATATGTCATAAAGAAGCACCTTGCTCGGAACACTCAACCCGCGCCGTCACCTGAAACAAAGAAGTTAATATGTACCCGGCGGCTGGCTCATGTTTGAGGGTGTGAGCCTGCCACCGTACCGGATCCTATACCCGGTCAAAAGAAAAGAAAAGCCCGAAGTTGTACTTTTAATGCAACATTGTTTTTTTATTTACTATCATTGAAACGAAACAAGAAAAAAGTACAATTTTTCAAAATTCGACCCGACCTGAGCTGACATTAAATGAATTGAAATATAATGTAACCGCTATAGTAAACGATAAGAAAAACGTTTTTCTTACTAAATCGCATTTATCAATACTCGAAAATTCAGCAAGTACCTTAAGCTTACAAAAAGGAAATAAAGTAAACAAATATAAACATCTTTCAAACGAATGAATACACTTCAACAAAATAAACTTAAATGAAACTTTCTCATTTCTCTCTTAAGCGGACACTTCGCGAATGCAATAATACGTTTCTTTCCTCCTTACATTAAAAAAAAAGCAGGTTGTTAAACTAATAATTTCGATATAAAATCAATCATAAAAATGTGTCAAAAGTATTTAACCATGAAAGGATTCACATTATACTATGTCCTTTTACATGAATATGCTCCCACAATAAGGTGCGATTACCCCTCCAAAAATAGTCCAAATTAAAATTTAAAAGAAATTAGACTTTCTAAATTGTTAACATACTCTGCAGTTGTATCCGATTATTTGTTCAAATATTTTATGTTTGAAATTGTTTGTTTTGTGTATATTATAGTTTCGCACTCTTCTTCACTCCATTTTCTACCATCGAATCCTAAACGAGAACTGCATTTAGTCATCACATAAGTTGAACCAAGGTCAAGGCATCGGCACATGAAATTAGATCAAGTATCGGAGCGATGATTTCCGCACTTTCCGCAAGTTCCTGTTAGGCTTTTGAGCGTGGAGAATATTTCAAGCGATTGATGCTCCAATAACATCTTGACAACATAATGTTCAATAGTCGTGTCCCGTAGAGTACATACCTCTTGTTTAAAATGGTGATGCTCCGATAAATGTTTCTTGCAGTTGAGAAGAAAGCGCTCGCTGTACATCATCAATCGAATCGCGAATAAAACGAACACCAATTCAACACACCCAACAAGACAAATAATGAAAACAAACCGCGGGAGTACAAACAAACCGCGTAGCGATCAAAGACAACAAGAGCGTTCACAATTCATGAGTACAAACATTTTCTTGCATTCTTTTGCAATGTTTACGTTCTTCCCTTGACGAGTGCAATCTTCCCCAGGAGCACACAACGCGAGAGGGTACACACAAGCGTACGCAAAATGAAAACACCACGACGTCGAGATGATTCACAGCTATTTCCTCAAAGCGAAAAAAATAAGACAAAACGCGCACTGTGGAACAATTTCTTGCCGCCTCCGTTCCCGCTATCTTAGCTTTTGCAGCGCCGCCACGACCCGGCTCTGTTGTCATTCGGCGCACCACGTATAATTCCAGTCAGAGCGTCTAAGCCGTTATTTTCATCGTGTTGGGATTTCTTCTCGATACTTCTGGACGTTGTAGTCGGATTCTTTTTAACAATTCTCAAGATTTTCCGTGCGTCTGTCTCTGTTAGTTTACAT
>OZ017740.1:223530368-223532868 GCA_963969285.1 Odontomyia ornata | reverse complement strand
TTTTGAGCGTGGAGAATATTTCAAGCGATTGACGCTCCAATAACATCTTGACAACATAATGTTCAATAGTCGTGTCCCGTATAGAGTACATACCTCTTGTTTAAAATGGTGATGCTCCGATAAATGTTTCTTGCAGTTGAGAAGAAAGCGCTCGCTGTACATCGTCAATCGAATCGCGAATAAAACGAACACCAATTCAACACACCCAACAAGACAAATAATGAAAACAAACCGCGGGAGTACAAACAAACCGCGTAGCGATCAAAGACAACAAGAGCGTTCACAATTCATGAGTACAAACATTTTCTTGCATTCTTTTGCAATGTTTACGTTCTTCCCTTGACGAGTGCAATCTTCCCCAGGAGCACACAACGCGAGAGGGTACACACAAGCGTACGCAAAATGAAAACACCACGACGTCGAGATGATTCACAGCTATTTCCTCAAAGCGAAAAAAATAAGACAAAACGCGCACTGTGGAACAATTTCTTGCCGCCTCCGTTCCCGCTATCTTAGCTTTTGCAGCGCCGCCACGACCCGGCTCTGTTGTCATTCGGCGCACCACGTATAATTCCAGTCAGAGCGTCTAAGCCGTTATTTTCATCGTGTTGGGATTTCTTCTCGATACTTCTGGACGTTGTAGTCGGATTCTTTTTAACAATTCTCAAGATTTTCCGTGCGTCTGTCTCTGTTAGTTTACATGGTCGAGCACTCCTTATTTCGTTTTCCACCTGATTTTTTTCTGAACCGTTTCACGATATCGAAAACTGTCGAACGACTTCTTCCAATTATTTTTGATATTTCAGAAAAGGATTTATTCTCTTTATACAACTTTATTATAACTTTTCTTTCGTGTATACAGGTTTCTTTGCGATTCTTAGCCATGTTTAACTTTCTTCACTTAAAACTGACAAGTAAATGACTGATATCAGAAAAACACATATCAACATATAATTAGGGGAATTCCCTTTTAAACTCGGAAATGAAAAGAAAAGAATTGCTCCAAACTTCAATGACTAATTTCACACTTTTCAAAATGTCCGATTACTTTTGTCCACTTGATGCAATGTGAATTTGAATTAGTTGTTAATTTTCTTGTGAAAATCTTTTTATTTCTGTTTTATTTTTTTGTGCAATCAATTGAGAATACAAGTAACTTTTATATAAGGGAAAAATTTTTATTTCATTTCGAAGCTTATGCTCGTAAAAGTATTTTATTGCTTGTTTCTTGTATTGTCCGATCACTTTTGGCCACCTCTGTATGTATATATATATATATATATATATATATATATATATATATATACCTATATAAATCTATACATCTCTATATAGATATATATATATATATATATATATATATATATATATATATATATATATATATATATATATATATATATATATATATGTATATATATGTATATATATATATATATATATATATATATATATATATATATATATATATATATATGTATATATATATATTGTAATGTGACGCATACGCCCGGGAATCGAAGTGATTCCGATCCCGAACCCTTGCAACCGGCCAGATGGATATGTCCTCGAAGTGCCAGCGGACTTCATCTGTCGTGCGGATATCGTTGCGCAGAAAATATTTCTTTTCTGTCCAAATATTTAGATCTGTGGATATAAATATTCGAAATATAAAATTAATCCAAACCCCGACACATTTCGAGACATATCCATCTGGAAATGCCCCTCCACCGTGGCCATCGAGAAAACTATGCCACTGGCGACAACTGGAGAGGCACATTGCCGCCATGTGGCGTGCCATTCCACACACAGATGTTTTGTCCGATGTGACAACCGGTGATTTTGACAGCCACATGGAGGCGAAGGAGGAACAAAAGAACTTTTTGTGGTGATCGATGGTTCGTGATCGTAGGTTGTGCTGTCTAGAACATTTCAAGTGCTTTTCTACCTCTTAACATACTTTCGTTGACGATCGTTTGTGTGTAGGATTTGGTCGGAGCGAAACGTACTCAAGAAAACTGCAAAGGGAACATCAAACACTTGAGAAATTCACCGGAACATTGCCTCAGGCTAGAACAGGAAACTCTGTCAAACTCAGAAAGAAGATCAACAGGCTCAAATTATGAAAGAGGTTAGTTTAGTTAAGAAAGACTTAGAAAGTGTTAGCAATATTTTGTCTAGGTGAGCGGAAAGGCACAAGAAGATAAACCATCAGCAGTGGCAGAAGTTAAAGGCAATTTGTAAGTTTATTTTGCGTGCGCGAATTGGATGCAGCCAGTTAGTCCACCATCCATTCTGGCTTTGTGATCGGCTTTATCATTGCCAGGTGTTGCAGTTGCCTGTCGCGAAACACTTTCCTGAGTGGCCATATTGGCAGAACGATTTCGCGATACTTATTTGTTTTCCGAAGCTCGCACGTACAGACGACTCGTTCAATTTGTTATTGGATTTCTCACCCTTACCGCTATGAAAAGGTGTAGACATACAGAGTACAATTTAT
>OZ017740.1:223463498-223513498 GCA_963969285.1 Odontomyia ornata | reverse complement strand
GCTTGGATGCTGTGTACAGTGACTCTTCTCCTTCGATGGCGACCGACAAGAATTGGTTCGAGTTTGTTCGTGGCCGCGCGTCGGTATTTGATGAGCCACGCCCAGGTGCCCTGAAAACGGCTGCTACGGAGGAAAACGTTAAAAAAATCCCACGATCTCATGTTGGCAGACCGTCGGTTGAAGCTGCGCAAATAGCTGAGACTGTGGGCATCGCAAAAGGAACGGTGCATCATATTCTACACGAAGACCTGGGCATGAGAAAGCTATCGGCGCGATGGGTGCCGCATTTGCTCACACCGGAAAACAAACGCAGCCGTGAGACCACATCGGCGACGTGTTTGGCGCTGTTTCAGCGCAATCCGGCGGAGTTCTTGCGTCGTTTCGTGACCGTCGACAAAACATGGATTCACTGGTACACACCAGATACCAAGGAACAGTGGAAACAGTGGACTTAACCCGGCGAACGTGCTCCGAAGAAGGCGAAGACTGTTCGATCGCTCGGAAAGGTGATGGGCACCGTTTTCTGGGATTCATAAGGTGTGACCCACATCGATTACCTCGAGAAGGGTTAAACAATCACGGGGAGCTACTATGCAGACTTATTGGGCCGATTTGACGTCAAATTGAAGAAAATGCGGCCCCGCTTGGCGAAGATGCGTATCTCAAACACTAATGAATATTTTGACATGTAAATTTGACATGGATGTCACTGACAGTACTACCAACCTAAAATAAAAATAATTCTCCAAATCCTCCGACACGCGCAATTTAAATTCAAATGTCACCTTATTTTTTGGTCACAGTAATATATATATATATATATATATATATATATATATATATATATATATATATATATATATATATATATATATATATATATATATATATATGTATATAAATATGTATATATATATGTATATAAATATGTATATATATATATATATATATATATATATATATATATATATAGATATATATATATGTATGTATATGTATATATTTATATATATATATACATATATATATATATATATATATATATATATATATATATATATATATATATATATATATATATATTGTTGCAACCACGGAAGTCCATACTGAGGCCGGCTAGCGCTCATTCGTGTCGTGGCTCTTCCGGGATACCCTCTGCTCGTGCTGAGCCACCCTACATATAATAACTAACACAAATGGAACGGGAAGCAGCGAAGGCAATAGTAACCACCTCACCAGTCCCGCTTATAACCGCAGCGCAAAGCACATCCAGAAACATGCAAGCACCAATATTTGACGGGCAAACGGTCTGGAGTATTTACAAAACCCAGTTTGAAGCCGCCGCTAGGACAAATCACTGGAATGATCAGGAACGAGCAACTGCATCAATTCTTGCTCTAAGAGGCCCAGCTGCCGAGCTTTTGCAGACTATCCCTGTTGAGTTGCACTCAAACCCGGCTGCTATAATGAATGCGCTCGATATGCGTTATGGAGACGATCATTTTAAGCAGATTTATCGGTCACAGTCTGGTGAAACTCTATAGCAGCTAGCACAAGACATTGAGCGACTGACACTTTTGGCTTACCCATCCTACGACCCGGGACATCGAGATGACGCAGCAACAGAAGCATTTATCAGTGCATTAAAGGACCAGGAATTGCAACAAGCCGTGCGTTTAGCTCAAAAGCAAACGGTTAAGGACGCATTGGCTTATAGTCTGAACTTTGAGGCAGCGAAAAATGTGAGCCGCACCACTGGTTCGCGAGGTAGTGGCAGACGAGTGCAGGTGTAAGCACGTGGAAATTGAGCGTGACGCGCATGTAAATAGTGCGCCTGGATGCTGGAATTGCGATGAGAGGGGGCACCTGCAAGGAGATTGCAAGAAACGAAGAAAACCGAGCTATTGTCCAGGGTGGAGGAGATCTAGACCGAGTCAGGAGCCCAGAATGGAAGCCTTTCAAACTGAGGGGGTCAACTTCGTGTTGCAAAGGTTGGCTAGGAGGAGCGACGTCCCCAGCACTACCATCACCATTTCAAGACTACATCGTGGAAAAGCAGACTTACGCCTCCCGGGTCAAGTTGACGGAGAACATTGCACCATAACAATCGACACTGGTGCAACCCGATCGATAATCCCACCAGACCATGTGAGGCAATAACTACTTCACAAGGGCAGGATTTTCTCACTATGGACAGCTACGGCAGAAACTGTACCTGTCCATGAAGACGTCAACCTCCAGATACAATTGGGAGACCTTGCGTTCCGACATAATTTTCTGGTCGCGAACATTATGGATGACTGCATTCTCGGAATGGATTTTCTGCGACCATATGGAATCACATTGGATTTGGGCAAACGGGTATTGAAATGGCAGAATGTCGAAGTATTGATGGAGGATCCCAGTGTCCAAATTCCCAAGATGAATGTGGTATTATGTACCGAGACTGAAGTACCGAAATCATCCGAGAGCATTGTATGGGTCAAGCTTGATGGTGATTCTGGAGACCATCGATCTTATCTGATAGAGCCAACGAAGACGTCCGCATTGCGCAGTTTGATTGTAGGACGGAGTCTTGTAAGATCTATAAGGAACGGATACGTGCCGGTTAGAGTCCTTAACACCGCAGACTCAACTACGAGCATCAAAGCGGGAGAAGTCATCGGCAGCTGTCAGCCTGTTTCCGCCGTCACCTCCTTGGAAGCAACTCACGACCATCATTGGAAAAAGAGGCAAGCCCCAGACAAAGCCCGGGAACTCACGTCTGCAGTATTGAAGCAGACCAAATTGCCAGTGCAGCTATTCCAGCAAGCTTTTGATCTGGTCACCAAGTATAGTGACATCTTCTCAACAAGTCCGGATGACCAAGGCCGAACGAGTATGGTAACTCACATCATATATACACAGGGAGCCAAGCCGATTCAACAAGCGCGCTGATCTCGGACATGAAGAAAAAGGATGGTAGCACTAGTTTTTGTGTCAACTATAGGCAGCTTAACGACGTCACTAAGAAAGATTGTTACCCGCTCCCACGCATCGGCGACATCATGGACACTTTAGCCGACGCAAAATGGTTTTCTACACTCGATCTCAAGAGTGGCTACTGGCAGGTAGAAATTGACAAGAAGGACCGAGAGAACACCGCATTTTCAGTCGGGACCGGATTGTGACAATTCGTGGTGATGCCATTTGGGCTTTGCAATGCTCCAGCCACCTTCGAACGCCTGATATACTATACGTGCTACGAGGCCTAACCTGGAAAACCTGCTTTATGTACCTAAATCACATCATTGTTATCGGGAGAACGTTCGAAGAACATGTCCGAAACTTAGAAGAGGTTTTCTCCCGATTGCGAGCTGTACTCTCCCAGCAGATCGATGGCGAAGAAAGAGTCCTCTCGCACTACAGTCGAGCTCTCTCAAAAAGTGAGAGGAACTACTGCGTGACCAGGAAGGGCCTACTGGCTATAATAGAGGCCACCAAGCAGTTCCACAAGTACTTATATGGCCAGAAATTTGTTCTTCGAATAGACCATGCATCATTGAGATGGCTGCTTAACTTAAAAAACCCCGAGGGACAAATTGCGAGATGGATCGAAAGATTGCAGTCATACGACTACGAAATCGTTCATCGGAAGGGTGGAGTTCATG
The DNA here is from genome assembly GCA_963969285.1 of Odontomyia ornata. NCBI lineage: Eukaryota > Metazoa > Arthropoda > Insecta > Diptera > Stratiomyidae > Odontomyia > Odontomyia ornata. The sequence goes on along the minus strand of OZ017740.1, from coordinate 223,509,848 downwards.
GAAATGCTGACGCCCTATCTCGTCGTCTATGTCCACTTAACTGCAAGCATTGCCGACGGATTGAGGAATAGGAGCTGACTATTGATCTGCGAGTGATAACGGCCGAGTTTGATGAAGGTTGGTCCTTGGAGGAGATTCGAAACGCCCAGCTAGCCGATGAAGACATCGATCCATTGCTCGTATGGAAGGAGACAACTGGGCGACCTGAGTGGAAGGACGTTTCGATGCATGGCGCAACCCTGAAAACCTATTGGGCACCATGGAACACCCTTTAGGTGGAGGGTGGCGTACTCAAGCGGAAATGGGAAACGGCGGATGGCAGCTCTTATAGGATGCAAACTATACTTTCCAAAAGCCGAATCCACGATGTGGTTAAGGAAATGCATGAAGGATTACAAGACCTTAGCAAAATTGCGGGAAAGGTTCTACTGGATCCACGCTCAAGAAGATGTAGAGGACTGGTGCCGTAAATGCACAATTTGCGCTTGTGTCAAAGGTCCAAAACGACGACTGAGAGGACGAATGCAAACATATAACCCTTTCCTGAATCCGAATGGGGAAATTGATACACGCTGGTTGTGGTCGATTATTTCAGCAAGTGGCCCGAGGTCTACCCCATTCCCAACCAGGAAGCAACTACTGTAGCCGAACAGCTACTGTTAAATTTAGTCTATATATATATATATATATATATATATATATATATATATATATATATATATATATATATATATATATATATATATATATATATATATAATAATTCTGCGAGCTACTGTCGCAATTGCTTTCACGTCAACAAATGAATTTACTCGAACCCAACAAGCATGATCAACATCTGCAAGTGACGTCGCTCCATTCATTAATTTGCTCGAATCTACCAGGTACCTCTCGGTAGAACATTCGCCAATATACGAGAAATGGGTGAATAGGTAGAGACCCTATATAAAGGCGAGCTGAATGAATGGGGGGGATCATTCATTCGACCGCGATAAGAACTGCGATAGTGTGTGGGAAGTGATTTTCGTAATAGTGAAGTGATTTAGAAGACAATTGCGATAAGAAATTTATGGACCAGTGTTAGATTTTTTTTTAATGGTGAAAATTAAAATTAGTGCAAGTGTTAAACTGATTATTGTGCATATTTGTGATCAAATAAACTCTGGTGCCGTAAATGCACGTGGACTGGTGCCGTAAATGCACAATTTGCGTCCAAAGCGACGACTGAGAGGATTTATTTCATTGCCAAACAAGGCAGCGTTACAAAAAGAAAACCAAAAAATAATAATAAAGAATAGTACAATAAAATATCATTCTTAATCTAGGTTTGAGGGATGGAGTTCGGAAGATAAGGTGCTTAATAATAAAGCTTTGAAATTGGCTCTGGAGATGGTTGGAGAGTAAAGTGTGCCTAGTGAACTAAAAGCTTTGCAACATCTGTTTACAGGCTCGTTATCCGCGTAAATTGTATGGTGTCGCTCCTCACTCAGCAGACGCGAATGTCTAGTGAATCGCGATATCTCATGGACCTCAATTTTGTCAGCTAAGAATGGTATTTTAATAGTGCCTCTAAGGATATCAAACACGAAGCAGCAGGCAAACATATATCTTCTAGAGGCCAGCGTTGATATATTTAGGATCCGAAGTCTATGCTCATATGATGGCAAATCTGAAAAAATTTTCGGATTAAATAGTGATCTTAACGCAAAAAGGACGAATTGTTTTTGAACCGACTCAATTCTGTCGGTGTGAACATTAAAATTTGTAACATATATATATATATATATATATATATATATATATATATATATATATATATATATATATATATATATATATATATATTGTTGCCAATTCCGCGTACCGACATTCTCCCATTCGAAACTTCAAATTGCCGCCGTAACATCTTCACCTTTCTTTGGGCATTTATACCGTTTCCCCTGTATATTTATTTAATTTTATTAAAATTTTAACAATTTCCCTATAATTTTTGTTTCCACATCATCACAATCCTACCCTTTTCCCTTATTTTCAATTACCAAAAAAACTAGTAATATACTAATAAACTAGTAATATAATATATATATAAATATATATATATATATATATATATATATACATACATATATATATATATATACATATACATATATATATATATATATATATATATATATATATATATATATATATATATATATATTTATATTGTTGCAACCACGGAAGTCCATACTGAGGCCGGCTAGCGCTCAGTCGTGTCGTGGCTCTTCCGGGATACCCTCTGCTTGTGCTGAGCCACCCTACATATAATATCTAACACAAATGGAAACGGGTGGGAAAGGGGGAGGTAATTTTAAGAAATGAAAAAAGGTTTTGCCCTACTCAGACATGGCCGTTTTATTTAACAAAAATAAAAAAAATTATATGAAAACAATTCGCAAATTTTACAAAAAAAAGGGATTAATTTAAACACCCAAAAGCAAATCCGCGCCTTCAAAATCTAATTTAAGGAAGTATAAATTAGACGATGGTTAACTAAATATACAAAATGAAAGCAAAAAAAGTAGAGAAAAATTCAAATCTATACTCACTTACTTTCCTGCAAAACTCCGAGCGCTCGGTGAAAGGCCAAGAAAGAAGCGTGGGGCCACTGTAAACTAAGGTTGAAATCTCTGTAATGTACAAACAAAAAAATCAAAGAAAGATGGTAAAACGACCACCTTTGTAATTTCTGCACTGGCTTGTTTAAACCATAGAACTTCCCACTTTTATTCTCTGGCACTATCTTCGTTCCTCATTACTTTAGAATAAAGCGTTGATATTTACCGTTTTTCTTTTTTCTCCCTCCTTTTGAATACTTTTGTTATTTATAAGTTGCATTTATTTCACAACACACTTCGAATTATGATTATGTCTTTGTTAAAATTATATTCGGACACTTAAACTTTCGTCCACTAAAACTTTCTATACTAACAACCAAATTAAGAATATTTTTCCCAAAATTCACCCAACACCCACACTGAAAATCCCAAATCCAATTTAAATTCCCCAAAATCCAGGTTAAAATTCACTTCCGGTTAAAAACTCTTCTGCACACCACCAAAAAACTTCTTCCACTTTCAAACTCGAAACGGAATCAAAAAATTTACGCCTAAAGCACTTCTTCCACTTTGCAAACTCATAACGGAATCCAAAAATTCACGCCTAAAGCACTCCCTCTTATTTTCGATGTCAAATACTTACTGCGTTAAATTAAAGAACCCAATTTTCAATCCCGCAATCCTTTCATTTTTCATTACCGCTGCCGCATCTGGGTAACGTAATTGAAGTTCATTACACCTCGATTCCGCTACCCACACATCTTTTCCGTACCGACATACGCAACAATTTTGCATATATGGCAATTTGCATAACCAAAGAAGCGTTTGATTAGATGCAAATTGTCACATATATACGGAAACTATTGATTTTGCCGATACTCCAAAAAGAGTGCTTCCCTGCGCTCGGGGAACTTAACCCAGAGTCCCAGCAGACCCCCGGTCGAGAATCCACGACACTACCAACGGAGCCATTTTCTGTTGACTTCCCATTCATCAAATTAACAACTTAAACTCTTTCTTGATGGGTATGAAATTGAAATTTGTTAATAGGGAAACGTGAATAAATTTTTTGTTAGTATGAAAAAATAAAATTTATTAGTGGGAGCTAATGAATAAAATTAGTTAATATGAAGGAAAGAATTAGGATTTGTTAGGGAAACGTATGGAGTGTTTTTAGTGGGAAATTATCATTATATTACTAGTTTTTTTGTAATTGAAAATAAGGGAAAAGGGTAGGATTGTGATGATGTGGAAACAAACATTATAGGGAAATTGTTAAAATTTTAATAAAATTAAATAAATATACAGGGGAAACGGTATAAATGCCCAAAGAAAGGTGAAGATGTTACGGCGGCAATTTGAAGTTTCGAATGGGAGAATGTCGGTACGCGGAATTTGCAACAATATATATATATATATATATATATATATATATATATATATATATATATATATATATACATATATATATATATATATATATATATATATATATATATATATATATATATATATATATATATATATATATATATATATATATATATATATATATATATATATATATATATATATATATATATATATATATATATATATATATGTTACAAATTTTAATGTTCATACCGACAGAATTGAGTCGGTTCAAAAACAATTCGTCCTTTTTGCGTTAAGATCACTATTTAATCCGAAAATTTTTCAGATTTGCCATCATATAAGCATAGACTTCGGATCCTAAATATATCAACGCTGGCCTCTTAAAGATATATGTTTGCCTGCTGCTTCGTGTTTGATATCCTTAGAGGCACTATTAAAATACCATTCTTAGCTGACAAAATTGAGGTCCATGAGATATCGCGATTCACTAGACATTCGCGTCTGCTGAGTGAGGTGCGACACCATACAATTTACGCGGATAACGAGCCTGTAAACAGATGCTGCAAAGCTTTTAGTTCACTAGGCACACTTTACTCTCCAACCATCTCCAGAGCCAATTTCAAAGCTTTATTATTAAGCACCTTATCCTCCGAACTCCATCCCTCAAACCTAGATTAAGAATGATATTTTATTGTACTATTCTTTATTATTATTTTTTGGTTTTTTTTTTGTAACGATGCCATGTTTGGCAATGAAATAAATAAATAAATAAACAAATATTGTCGCGTGTTTTCGGTTCGCGGCCAATAATTTTAATGTTCCGGGAAAGTGAAAACGCAATGTCTTTTAATTTAAGTTAAAAGAGTTTATTTAATTAAAAATGCACAATCATTTATTTAACTATTTCACCTAATTTTAATTTTCACTATTAAAATTCTAACACTTGTCCATAAATTTCTTATGGCAATTGTCTTCTAAATCACTTCACTATTATGAAAATCACTTTTCTACTACTCGAATAATATCGCTTCCCACACACAATCGCAGTTCTTATCGCTGTCGAATGAATGATCCCCCCATTCATTCAGCTCGCCTTTATATAGGGTCTCTACGTATTCACCCATTTCTCGTACATTGGCGAATGTTCTACCGAGAGGTACCTGGTAGATTCGAGCAAATTAATGAATGGAGTGACGTCACTTGCAGATGTTGATCATGCTTGTTGGGTTCTCGTGGGTTCGAGTAAATTCATTTGTTGACGTTCTTAATGATTATGAAAACAATTGCGACAGTAGCTCGCAGAATTATTTGTACATGTAACACTGCCCCCACCTCAGTTCTTTTCGCCCCGAAAAGATGTGTCGCTATTTGTAGTCAATTCTCCCTGGGTGTAATATGGGGCAAGACGGTCCAGATGCACGATTTTCATTTTAGCTCTCGGCTTACGATGTTCCTGTATTCGGTATACGACGTCGTGGACTCGCTTTGTAACTCGGTATGGTCCCTCCCAATTATGTTGCAACTTTGGAGACCTACCCTTTCGCCGTTGCGGGTTATATAGCCACACCAAGTCATCTTGCTGGAAGCCAGTAGAATTAGCCTTTAGATCATACCTGGTCTTCATGCGGTCAGTAGCCGATTCGAGGTGTTTTCGCACTGTCCGATGTATCTGGTTCAACCGTTGTCTTAGCTCACTTGCGTACTCCGAGATCGTTTGGGGTTTCTCAGGGGGTGCTCCGAACTTTATATCGGCTGGCAAACGAATAGTCTTTCCAAAAATGACTTTGGCTGGAGCTTGGCCCGTCGATGCATGTTCGGCAGCTCTGCACGCCATCAAAAATAGTGGGATATGTCGGTCCCAGTCCCTTTGGTTCTCGTCAACCATCTTGGCAAGGTGCTTATTGAGCGTGCCGTTGAAACGTTCGACCATTCCATCGGATTGGGGATGCAGCGGTGTTGTCCTCGTTTTCCGTATTCCAAGCAGTTCGCACATTTCGCCAAAAACTAGTGACTCAAAGTTTCGGCCTTGATCCGAATGTAGTTCACAAGGCACGCCGTACCTGCTGACCCAATTTAACAGTAGTTGCTTCCTGGTTGGGAATGGGGTAGACCTCGGGCCACTTGCTGAAGTAATCAGCTACAACCAGCGTGTATCGATTTCCCCATTCAGATTCAGGAAAGGGTCCAGCGATGTCAACAGCAATCCTTTCAAATGGTACCCCCACGTTATAGGTTTGCATTTGTCCTCTCAGTCGTCGTTTTGGACCTTTGACGGAAGCGCAAATTGTGCATCTGCGACACCAGTCCTCTACGTCTTCTCGAGCGTGGAGCCAGTAGAATCTTTCCTGCAATTACGCTAAGGTTTTGTTAACACCAAGATGGCCTCCCGAGGATCCTTCATGCATTTCCTTTACCACATCGTGGATTCGGCTTTTGGGAAGTATAGTTTGCATCCTTTAGGAGCTGCCATCCGCCGTTTCCCATTTCCGCTTGAGTACACCACCCTCCACCTGAAGGGAGTTCCATTGTGCCCAATAGCTTTTCAGGGTTGCGCCATGCGTTGAAACGTCTTTCCACTCAGGTCGCCCAGTCGTCTCCTTCCATACGAGCAATGGTCCGATGTCTTCATCGGCTAGCTGGGCATTTCGAATCTCCTCCGATGACCAACCTTCATCGAATTCAGCCGTTATCAGTCGCAGATCAACGAGCGGCTCCTTTTCCTCAATCCGTCGGCAATGCTTGCAGTTAGCTGGACATGGGCGACGAGATAGGGCGTCAGCATTTCCATGAACTCCGCCCTTTCGATGAACAATTTCGTAGTCGTACGACTGCAATCTTTCGATCCATCTCGCAGCTTGTCCCTCGGGGTTTTTGAAGTTAAGTAGCCATCTCAATGATGCATGGTCCGTTCGAAGAACAAATTTTTGGCCATATAGGTACTTGTGGAACTGCTTGGTGGCCTCTATTATAGCCAATAGCACCTTCCCGGTCACACAGTTGTTCCTCTCACTTTTTGAAAGAACTCGACTGTAATACGAGAGGACTCTTTCTTCGCCATGGATCTGCTGGGAGAGTACAGCTCCAATACCGCCGTTGCTTGCATCAGTGTCAACTACAAACATTTTTCCGGGTTTCGGATACGCCAGCACGGGTGATTCACACAGCTTTTCCTTCAGTGTCTCAAAGGCTGTCTGGCATTGTTCGTTCCAGACATACGGACGATTTTTCTCGGTTAGCTGATGGAGACGCTTAGCTATTTTGGCAAAGTCTTTGACGAATCTTCGATAGTAGGTTGCCAGACCCAGGAAACTTCGTAGTTGGCGCTTGTTGTTTGGTGTTGGCCAAGTTTTCACGGCTTCAATCTTCTCAGGGTCTGTTTTGACCCCGTCTGCTGATACGACGTGTCCCAGGTATTTTACTTCAGCTGCGAAAAGGGTACACTTGTCGGGACTAAGTTTCAAATTTGCCAGTCGCAGTCGGGAGAAAACCTCTTCTAAGTTCCGCACATGCTCTTCGAACGTTCTCCCGATGACGATGATGTCATCTAGGTACACCAAGCAGGTTTTCCAGGTTAGACCACGTAGCGATAATTCCATCAAGCGTTCGAAAGTGGCTGGAGTATTGCAAAGCCCAAACGGCATCACCACAAATTGTCACAATCCGGTCCCAACTGAAAATGCGGTCTTCTCTCGGTCCTTCTTGTCGATTTCTACCTGCCAGTAGCCACTCTTGAGATCGAGTGTAGAAAACCATTTTGCGTCCGCTAAAGTGTCCATGATGTCATCGATGCGTGGGAGCGGGTAACTATCTTTCTAAGCGACGTCGTTAAGCTGCCTATAGTCGACACAAAAACGGGTGCTACCGTGCTTTTTCTTTACTAGAACGATAGGCGCGGCCCATGGACTTACAGAAGGTTCAATAATGCCTTGTTTTTCCATGTCCAAGATCAGCGCGCTCACTTCTCCTTGTTTGGCTATAGGGAGACGTCTTGGTGCTTGTCGAATCGGCTTGGCTCCCTGTGTATCTATGACGTGAGTTACCAAACTCGTTCGGCCTTGGTCATCCGGGCTTGTTGAGAAGATGTCACTGTACTTGGTGACCAGATCAGAGGCTCGTTTGAATAGCTGCACTGGCAATTTGACTTGCTTCAATATTGCAGACGTAGATTCCTGGGCTTTGTCTGTGTCTTGCCTCCTTTTCCAATGATGGTTGTGAGTAGCTTCCAAAGAGGTGATGGTGGAAACAGGCTGGCAGCTGCCGGTGACTTCTCCCGCTTTGATGCTCGTGGTTGAGTCTGCGGTGTTAAGGACTCTAACCGGCACATATCCGTTCATTAAAGATCTTACAAGGCTTCGTTCTACAATCAAACTGCGCAATGCGGATGTCTTCGTTGGCTCTATCAGATAAGGTCGGTGGTCTCCAGAATCACCATCGAGCTTGGCCCATACATTGCTTTCGGAAGAATTCGGTACATCAGTGTCAGTACATACCACTACATTCATCTTGGGGATTTGGACACTGGGATCCTCCATCAGTACTTCGACATTCTGCTATTTCAATACTCGTTTGCCCAAGTCCAATGTGATTCCATGTGGTCGCAGAAAATCCATTCCGAGAATGCAGTCATCCATAATGTTCGCGACCAGAAAATTATGTCGGAATACAAGGTCTCCCAATTGTATCTGGAGGTTGACCTCTTCATGAACAGGTGCAGTTTCTCCCGTAGCTGTCCGTAGTGAGAAAATTCTGCCCTTGTGAAATTGTTGCTGTGTAACTAGGTCTGGTCGGATAATCGATCGGGTTGCACCAGTGTCGATTGTTATGGTGATGTGTTCTCCGTCAACTTGACCCGGAAGGCATAAGTCCGCTTCTCCACGATGTAGTCTTGACACGATAATGGAGGTGCTGGGGACGTCGATCCTCCTAGCCAACCTCTGCCCCACGAAGTTGGCTCTTACATGTTTCCCGACCCCTCTGTTTGAAGGGTTTCCATTCTGGGCTCCTGACTCGGTCTGGATCTCCTCCTAGCTGCACACCCTGGACAATAGCTCGGTTTTCTTCGCTTCTTGCAGTCTCTTTGCAGGTGTCCCTTCTCTCCGCAATTCCAGCATCTAGGCGCACCATTTGCATGCGGATCTCGCTCAATTTCCGGGCGCTCACACCTGCACTCGTCCGCACTACCTCACGGACCCGGGCAGTGGTACGAGTCGCATTCTTCGCCGCCTCAAAGTTCAGACTGTAAGCCAATGCGTCCTTAACCGTTTGCTTTTGGGCTAAACGCACGGCTTGCTGCAATTCCGGGTCCTTTAGTGCGCTGATGAATGCTTCTGTCGCTGCATCATCTCGATGTTCTGGGTCGTAGGCTGGGTAAGCCAAAAGTGCTAGTCGCTCAATGTCTTGGGCTAGCTGCTGTAGGGTTTCACCAGACTTCTGCACCCGATGCCTTAGCTGTGACCGATAAATCTGCTTTAGATGATCATCTCCATAACGCATGTCGAGCGCATTCATTATAGCATTCGAGTTTGAGTGCAATTCAACGGGGATCGTCTGCAACAGCTCGGCCGCTGGGCCTCTTAGAGCAAGAATCAATGCAGTTGCTCGTTCCTGCTCATTCCAGTGATTTATGCGAGCGGCTGCTTCAAACTGGGTTTTGTAAATAGTCCAGACCGTTTGCCCATCGAATATTGGTGCTTGCACATTTCTAGACGAGCCTTGCACTGCGGTTGTAAGCGGGGCTGGTGAGGCGGTTACTACTGCCTTTGCTGCTTCCAATTCCTTTTTCATGTTTTCCATCTCATTGTTGATTCTCTCGTCGACCTGACTGACCTTTTCCTCGACCTGGTAAACCTTTTTCTCGACCTGGTCAACCTTTTCCTCGACGCCTTTAATTTGTTTGTTGAGACTACCGAGCTCCGCTTTTATTTCGGTTGACTGTTTCTCCAGCTTCTCTGTGATGTCTGCCTTGATGTCTGCCTTGATGTCTTCTTTGATTTCGATTGCTTGTTGATTGTTCATTAAGCTTCGTTGATTGTTCATTTAGCTGCGCTGATTGTTCATCCAGCTTCGCAGTCAGACTTGATGACTGTTCATTTAGCTTCGCTGATTGTTCATCTAGCTTCATAGTCAGACTCGATGACATCAGCATTAACATTTGCATTAGCGCATTTTCTGGCTCCTTTGATTTTGGTGTTTCTACTTCTCCACCTTCTGCGCCTTTTCCGCATCTGAGAACTCACCCGAATCCAGATTCACGCCTTCCGACTCGATCGCGTCACGCAAGCGTGCAATCAGTGTGGCCTTTGTACCTTGCGTAGCCAGGTTTCGCTGTTCCAACTCTTCCTTAAGCTCCGACATGGTCAATTCATTAAATTTTAAGTTTAAACTTCGTGGCATTTTTAATGTTTCTTTAAATTTTACTATTGTGCACTATAAAAATGTTCAAATTTTCACTTTCAAAATTTTTCTTTCGCACTTCTTGACACCACTGTCGCGTGTTTTCGGTTCGCGGCCAATAATTTTAATGTTCCGGGAAAGTGAAAACGCAATGTCTTTTAATTTAAGTTAAAAGAGTTTATTTAATTAAAAATGCACAATCATTTATTTAACTATTTCACCTAATTTTAATTTTCACTATTAAAATTCTAACACTTGTCCATAAATTTCTTATGGCAATTGTCTTCTAAATCACTTCACTATTACGAAAATCACTTTTCTACTACTCGAATAATATCGCTTCCCACACACAATCGCAGTTCTTATCGCGGTCGAATGAATGATCCCCCCATTCATTCAGCTCGCCTTTATATAGGGTCTCTACCTATTCACCCATTTCTCGTACATTGGCGAATGTTCTACCGAGAGGTACCTGGTAGATTCGAGCAAATTAATGAATGGAGTGACGTCACTTGCACAAAACTGACGATAGATACAAGCCATATGGCAGCAGCGCTTACTACCACACACATGACCATTAGTAGGCCGACTTTGCTGGATAACTTACATGGCGTTATATGAAGAATTGTGGAGATGCCAACGAAAATTCGAGGTTTTGTACGGTTTAGAGACGGATTTCTACAGTGAAATCCAGATGATCCGTGGAGAACACAATAGCGCTCCTAATGAAGTGAAAATTATTTCAGTTTTTATTCCCGTTTGGTTTTTATCGCCTTCCAAAGTGAATTTATAGGAGTTTGTTTACATCTCAACGCTGAGCTATCAGTCGAAGGTGCAAAACGTGTGCTTCATTTGCTCGTATTGGAAAGTTTAGGAGCACAATGGGCTATACAAGGTGAATTTATAGCATGCACGGAATGCGTTCGGCACGTTTTTTATTCGGAAAATAGTATATATGACGAAATATAAGCATTTGCTAATGCCGCGGTTGGGTGACAGCTACCGGAAGCTTGTCCATAGTAGGCCGACTAATACATATGCAAATTGCTACCATATGGCTTGTATCTATCGTCAGTTTTGCACTTGCAGATGTTGATCATGCTTGTTGGGTTCTCGTGGGTTTGAGTAAATTCATTTGTTGACGTTCTTAATGATTATGAAAACAATTGCGACAGTAGCTCGCAGAATTATTTGTACGCGTGTTATTGGTTCGCGGCCTATAATTTTAATGTTCCGGGAAAGTGAAAACGCAGTATCTTTTAATTTAAGTCTAAAAGAGTTTATTTGATCACAAATATGCACAATAATCAGTTTAACACTTGCACTAATTTTAATTTTCACCATTAAAAAAAAATCTAACACTGGTCCATAAATTTCTTATCGCAATTGTCTTCTAAATCACTTCACTATTACGAAAATCACTTCCCACACACTATCGCAGTTCTTATCGCGGTCGAATGAATGATCCCCCCCATTCATTCAGCTCGCCTTTATATAGGGTCTCTACCTATTCACCCATTTCTCGTATATTGGCGAATGTTCTACCGAGAGGTACCTGGTAGATTCGAGCAAATTAATGAATGGAGCGACGTCACTTGCAGATGTTGATCATGCTTGTTGGGTTCGAGTAAATTCATTTGTTGACGTGAAAGCAATTGCGACAGTAGCTCGCAGAATTATTTATATATATATATATATATATATATATATATATATATATATATATATATATATATATATATATATATATATATGTATATATATATATAGACTAAATTTAACAGTAGCTGTTCGGCTACAGTAGTTGCTTCCTGGTTGGCAATGGGGTAGACATCGGGCCACTTGCTGAAATAATCGACCACAACCAGCGTGTATCAATTTCCCCATTCGGATTCAGGAAAGGGTTCTGCGATGTCAACAGCAATCCTTTCAAACGGTACCCCCACGTTATATGTTTGCATTCGTCCTCTCAGTCGTCGTTTTGGACCTTTGACACAAGCGCAAATTGTGCATTTACGGCACCAGTCCTCTACATCTTCTTGAGCGTGGATCCAGTAGAACCTTTCCCGCAATTTTGCTAAGGTCTTGTAATCCTTCATGCATTTCCTTAACCACATCGTGGATTCGGCTTTTGGGAAGTATAGTTTGCATCCTATAAGAGCTGCCATCCGCCGTTTCCCATTTCCGCTTGAGTACGCCACCCTCCACCTAAAGGGTGTTCCATTGTGCCCAATAGGTTTTCAGGGTTGCGCCATGCATCGAAACGTCCTTCCACTCAGGTCGCCCAGTTGTCTCCTTCCATACGAGCAATGGTCCGATGTCTTCATCGGCTAGCTGGGCGTTTCGAATCTCCTCCAAGGACCAACCTTCATCGAATTCGGCCGTTATCACTCGCAGATCAATAGTCAGCTCCTATTTCTCAATCCGTCGGCAATGCTTGCAGTTAAGTGGACATAGACGACGAGATAGGGCGTCAGCATTTCTATGAACTCCGCCCTTCCGATGAACAATTTCGTAGTCGTATGACTGCAATCTTTCGATCCATCTCGCAACTTGTCCCTCGGGGTTTTTGAAGTTAAGCAGCCATCTCAATGATGCGTGGTCTATTCGAAGAACAAATTTCTGGCCATATAAGTAATTGTGGAACTGCTTGGTGGCCTCTATTATAGCCAGTAGGCCCTTCCTGGTCACACAGTAGTTCCTCTCACTTTTTGAGAGAACTCGACTGTAGTACGAGAGGACTCTTTCTTCACCATCGATCTGCTGGGAGAGTACAGCCCGCAATCGGGAGAAAACCTCTTCTAAGTTTCGGACATGTTCTTCGAACGTTCTCCCGATAACAATGATGTGATTTAGGTACATAAAGCAGGTTTTCCAGGTTAGGCCTCGTAGCACGTATAGTATATCAGGCGTTCGAAGGTGGCTGGAGCATTGCAAAGCCCAAATGGCATCACCACGAATTGCCACAATCCGGTCCCAACTGAAAATGCGGTCTTCTCTCGGTCCTTCTTGTCGATTTCTACCTGCCAGTAGCCACCCTTGAGATCGAGTGTAGAAAACCATTTTGCGTCCGCTAAAGTGTCCATGATGTCATCGATGCGTGGGAACGGGTTACCATCTTTCTGTGTGACGTCGTTAAGCTGCCTATAGTTGACATAAAAACTAGTGCTACCATCCTTTTTCTTTACTAGAACTACTGGCACAGCCCATGGACTGATAGAAGGCTCGATAACACCATGTTCTTTCATGTCCGAGATCAGCGCGCTTGTTGAATCGGCTTAGCTCCCTGTGTATATATGATGTGAGTTACCATACTCGTTCGGCCTTGGTCATCCGGGCTTGTTGAGAAGATGTCACTATACTTGGTGACCAGATCAAAAGCTTGCTGGAATAGCTGCACTGGCAATTTGGTCGGCTTCAATACTGCAGACGTGAGCTCCCGGGCTTTGTCTGGGTCTTGTCTCTTTTTCCAATGATGGTCGTGAGTTGCTTCCAAGGAGGTGATGGCGGAAACAGGCTGACAGCTGCCGATGACTTCTCCCGCTTTGATGCTCGTGGTTGAGTCTGCGGTGTTAAGGACTCTAACCGGCACGTATCCGTTCCTTATAGATCTTACAAGACTCCGTCCTACAATCAAACTGCGCAATGCGGACGTCTTCGTTGGCTCTATCAGATAAGATCGACGGTCTCCAGAATCACCATCAAGCTTGGCCCATACAATGCTCTCGGATGATATCGGTACTTCAGTCTCGGTACATAATACCACATTCATCTTGGGAATTTGAACGCTGGGATCCTCCATCAATACTTGGACATTCTGCCATTTCAATACCCGTTTGCCCAAGTCCAATGTGATTCCATGTGGTCGCAGAAAATCCATTCCGAGAATGCAGTCTTTCATTTCAGAAAATTATGTCGGAACGCAAGGTCTCCCAATTGTATCTGGAGGTTGACGTCTTCATGGATAGGTGCAGTTTCTCCCGTAGCTGTCCGTAGTGAGAAAATCCTGCCCTTGTGAAGTAGTTATTGCCACACATGGTCTGGTGGGATAATCGATCGGGTTGCACCAGTGTCGATTGTTATGGTGCAATGTTCTCCGTCAACTTGACCCGGGAGGCGTAAGTCTGCTTTTCCACGATGTAGTCTTAAAATGGTGATGGTAGTGCTGGGGACGTCGCTCCTCCTAGCCAACCTTTGCCACACGAAGTTGACCCCCTCAGTTTGAAAGGCTTCCATTCTGGGCTCTTGACTCGGTCTAGATCTCCTCCACCCTGGACAATAGCTCGGTTTTCTTCGTTTCTTGCAACCTCCTTGCAGGTGCCCCCTCCCATCGCAATTCCAGCATCTAGGCGCACTATTTACATGCGCGTCTCGCTCAATTTCCACGTGCTCACACCTGCACTCGTCTGCCACTACCTCGCGAACCCGGGCAGTGGTGCGGCTCACATTTTTCGCTGCCTCAAAGTTCAGACTATAAGCCAATGCGTCCTTAACCGTTTGCTTTTGAGCTAAACGCACGGCTTGTTGCAATTCCTGGTCCTTTAATGCACTGATAAATGCTTCTGTTGCTGCGTCATCTCGATGTCCCGGGTCGTAGGATGGGTAAGCCAAAAGTGCCAGTCGCTCAATGTCTTGTGCTAGCTGCTATAGAGTTTCACCAGACTGTGACCGATAAATCTGCTTCAGATGATCGTCTCCATAACGCATATCGAGCGCATTCATTATAGCAGCCGGGTTTGAGTGCAACTCAACAGGGATAGTCTGCAAAAGCTCGGCAGCAGGGCCTCTTAGAGCAAGAATTGATGCAGTTGATCGTTTCTGCTCATTCCAGTGATTTGTCCTAGCGGCGGCTTCAAACTGGGTTTTGTAAATACTCCAGACCGTTTGCCCGTCAAATATTGGTGCATGCATGTTTCTGGATGTGCTTTGCGCTGCGGTTATAAGCGGGGCTGGTGAGGTGGTTACTATTGCCTTCGCTGCTTCCAGTTCCTTCTTCATTTTTTCCATCTCATGGTTTATTCTTTCCTCGACCTGGCTGATATCGTGGTTGATTCTCTCCTCGACCTGGCTGATTTCATGGTTGATTCTCTCCTCGACCTGGTGAACCTTTTCGTCGCCTTGATTTCGATCGCTTGTTGGTTCAGCTTCGCTGATTGTTCATTTAGTCGCAGTTAAACTGGAGCTGCGGTGATTGCTCCTCCAGCTTCTGTGTGATGTCTGCCCTGATTTCGAATGCTTGTTGGTCCAGCTTCTGGTCTAGCTTCGCAGTTAAATTAGATGACTGTTGTCACTGCTCTTGCTGCATAAGCATCGACATTTGCATCAGCGCATTTTCTGGTTCCTTTGATTTTGGTGTTTCGGCTTCACCACCTATTGCGGCCGATATGGTCAATTCATTAATTTGTAGATGTAAGCTTCGTGGCATTTTTATAGCATCGGCTATTTTCCACTAGTTTCCACGTTAAATTTCACTATTGTGCACTTAGAAAATTTTTAAAAGTTTTCAATTTCGAAGTTTTCTATCCCACTTCTGACACCACTGTCGCCTGTTCTAGTTCACGGCCAATAATTTTAATGTTCCGGGAAAGTGAAAATGCAATGTATTTTAAATTAAGTTAAAAGAGTTTATTTACGAATTCACAATAATTGATTTCACCATTTTACAAATAATTAAAATGTTATTCACTTGTCTATAAATTTATATTCCAATTGTCTGGGGACCTATCTCCTCGGCAGTACGGCTTTAGAGCAGGACGTTTTACCATAGATGCGATTGCAGAGGTGGTGAATGCGGCCCAAAAGGCAGAGGCATATAGTTGCACCAAGCGACGGATCGTCCTGTTGGTGACACTCGACGTCAGGAACGCCTTTAACTCCGCTAGATTGGTGGATATTCTGAATACGCTGGAAAACCCTTTTCAAGTTCCAGAATATTTAATGCGTCTTTGGAGGAATTACTTAAAGGATCGAAGTCTGCTCTACGAGACGACACAGGGCCAACGAAGGATGGAAAATACATCGGGTGTTACCCAGGAATCTTTCCTTGGTCCGCACCTGTGGAATGTGTCTTACGACGGACTACTAAGACTTGAGATGCCAGATGAGTCGCGTTTGATCGGCTATGCGGATGATGTTGCGGCTCTGGTTGCTGCACGCACCACACCGTTGAACAAGCGCAACTTAGGCTAGGTATGCTAATGCGCCGAGTGAGAGACTGGATGACTGCTCGCGGGCTGAGTTTAGCACTGGAGAAAACCGAAGTGGTCATCTTGACAAAAAAGAGCATCCCTAAAGTAAGGATTATCAGTATTGGAGATATGCGATCTGATCGACTCGAAGATGAGTTTCTCTGAGCAAATCAGGGCAACGGCTGAGAAGGCTGCTTCGGGAATATAGGCCCTGAGTCGACTTATGGCTAACGTAGGGGGACCCAGCCTATCAAGAAGACGCCTCTTGATGAGTGCTGTAGGGTCAGTGCTATTGTACGGAGGTATATCGAAAACGTTTGCCACAGGCACAAAGAAGAGGAGCACTGAGGATTGAATCTTCGTATCCGACAGTCTCTGATTCGGCGGTGAAAGTGATTGCAGGCGTGTTACCTGTCGCCCTCCTTGCTAGAGAGCGCCGCACTATTTACCTGCGCCGAAACGAGAATGCGAGGGAGTTGAATGTCCGCAAGGAAAGACAGCGCTCGCACAACGATTGGCAGCAGTCTTGGGTCAATTGCACGAAGGAAAGGTGGACTGCACGTCTCATCCCGGATGTGAGACCGTGGCTAAATCGAAGGCATGGTGAGACTGACTTCTATCTGACCCAGCATTTGAGCGGGCATGGTCAGTCTTACCTGCACAAGATCGGTAAGTCACGGTCCTGCGATTGTCGGTTTTGTTCAGGAGAGGAGGACAATGCCTGACACACATTTGTTGCGTGCACAAAATGGGTCAGGCTGCGAAGGGACCTCTACAGGGAGACGGGAGAGCTCACCCCGGATAATATAGTAGCAGTGATGCTCGAATCGGTTGACAAATAGTCAGTCCTAAAAGATAAAAGGGACTCACAGCAGCCTGGGGCGTTGGGGCTTGGTAATCGCTCTCCTGGCCCCTCCTCTTTCCCTCTTCCCTCCCGCTGGGAAAGGGTTTCCCCAGCTTGAAGGCGCCTCACGGCGTAACAAACCAGACCTGGCCCGAAGTAATGTGTCAAACGGTTCCCGGCTGGGTTCTCAGGTTGATAGGGGAGTTATTTAGTGGGTAATCCAGTCGCCTTCTTTTGAGCATGGGAGTCCCATACACTCTGTGGTAAATGGCACTCATCTGACAAAAAAAAACTATCACGAAAATGACTTCACTATCAATCAAAATCGCCTTTGATTCGCGCTCCACACCTCTTGCAGTTTTACTATCGTGTTTTTACTATTTCTCCCCATTCATTCAGCTTGGCTTTATACTTATATAGGGTCTCTAGCCATTCAATACATTTCTCATATATATATTGTATATATATATATAAATATATATATATATATATATATATATATATATATATATATATATATATATATATATATATATATATATATATATATATATATATATATATATATATATATATATATATGTATATATATGTATATATATATATATATATATATATATATATATGTATATATATATATATATATATATATATATATATATATATATATATATATATATATATATATATATATATATATATATATATATATCTATTGTTGCAACCAAGGAAGTCCATACTGAGGCCGGCTATATATATATATATATATATATATATATATATATATATATATATATATATATATATATATATATATATATATACATATATATATATATATATATATATATATATATATATATATATATATATATATATATATATATACAGTCTTCCACAAAAGTCAAGGTACAGTGATAAATATCATGAAAATTGTTTGATATTTTTATTTAAAAAACCTATAGTGATAAAATTTTTTTTGGTATTACTTCAACTATAATCATTACACTTTAAATTCATGTAAAACAAAACGAAAATTCTGTCGTATTAATATATTATTACATATGATGTGTTGGAAAGTCAATGAATGAAGTCCACAAAAGTCATGGTACACCTAAAGAAAAATGATACAAATTGTAATTATAGTCTTGCATAGTTATTTGAATTATACTTTTCTTAATATTTTGTCGGATATCCTTTCATCTGCATTACTGACTTCAGTCTTTTAGGCATAGAATATACCAATTTTTCAGTAAATTCGCTGCTGATTCTGGCTCACTCCTCCAATATAACATCCCTAAGCTGCGCCTTGCTTGGTATCACTCTTTTTCGGATTTTTGTCTCAAGCTCATTCCAAAGATGCTCTATAGGGTTCAAATCAGGGGTTTGAGGCGGTGTAGCAAGCATGCGAGTATTGTACAATAGCCAAATTCGAACTTTATGCGCAGTGTGCTTAGGGTCATTGTCCTGTTGAAACAAGAAATCTTCTCGCATACCTAATTTGGCTGCACTTTGTTTCATGTTGTTTCGTAGGATCTCTAAATAAGAGTTCTGATCCATAGTATTTTCGATGAATGTCAGATTTCCAACTCCAGCAGCAGCCATGCAACCCCAAACCATAACACCACCGCCTCCATGTTTTACTGTTTTAATAGTGTCTCGGGATTAAATGCTTCTCCTACTTTTCGCCAGACCCTCTTATGCCCATTTACACCAAATATACAAAATTTAGACTCATCCGAAAATAAAACATTATCCCAAAACGTTATTGGTTTGTCAATATATGCTTTTGCAAATGTTATTCTTTTTTGTTTGTTTATGGAACTTACAAGAGGTTTTCTTCTAGGCGTACGAGATGAAAATCCAGCTTCTACGACAGCTCTACGCACAGTTTCTGCGCTAACCTCCTTCTTATCATTAATTCCAAGAACATCGCAGATTTTTCTGCAGCTTAGAAATGGATCTTGTTTTACCATTCGCGAAATTTTTCTCTTGTCCTTTGCACTTAGTTTAGATGGACGACCTGTTCGGGGCACATTTTCCACTCTATTTTCCTTCTTAAATCGATTTATCACTTTTTGAATGGTTGACCGACTTCGCAACACTAGTTCAGCTATTTCAGAATATGATTTGCTCTGATTTGAATGCAGATTAATAATTATTTCACGCTCCTTAATACCCAACTCCTTTCGACTCATTTTTTAAAAATTTTATTAAATAAAAGATACACCACGAATACGGGCGCGATATTAAAGACAGCGGCCTTTGGTTGTTAACTCACTCTGATAATATGTACTTGGGGGATTCCCCTTTTTACAAATAACAGGGCATTTTCTGCAACTGTACCAAGACTTTTGTGGAGTAGAAAAGAGACATTGCCAACAAAAAATTATTGTCTTCAATGATCATTATTGCCGAACCCCTTTAAATTTATGAAAACTTAAATTCAACAGAACTCGTATTCTTACCATTTCATAACTTTTGGTTTTCAAATAAAAGTATTGATTCAGTAATACAATTTTCAGTTACCGATTCTCTGTACCTTGACTTTTGTGGAAGACTATATATATATATATATATATATATATATATATATATATATATATATATATATATATATATATATATATATAGATATATATATATACATAGTCCTGCCATAAGTTCTGTCACATAATAAATAAATTTCTTTATTTTATGAGTGACATTTCAATATCGGCCAGTTTTATAAACGTCATAATGTTGTTGACAGTTGATGGTCATTTAAAGTTTGTTCGTTAACGTGTGAAGATGGAATGGGGTGTAAATGAAAACCGAATTGCAGTGATTGCACTACATAAGTGTGGAAAATCCGCGAGTGAAATTTTCAAGTTGTGCCCGTTAAAAATAACGCAAAGATTTGTGTATCGTGCGATCCAGAGATATAACGAGATCCTGACCATTGAGGATCGACCTCGTTCTGGACGTCCGCGTGATGTACGTTCTTCTGCTGCCATCAAAGTGGTCGAGAGTTTGGTTATCGATTTATCGAAAGTGCCCTCAGACCGGGGAACCAAACGCGTCCCCAGGGTTGCGGAAAGGAAAGACCTTTCTCGAAAGGTTCGCTGCGAATAACCAATAAGCAGCCGCGGACAATGGTCGGCAGTGAAGGGAGAGTCTCAGGACAAATACCTGCGTGTCAATGATCTTCACTGTGCCATGACGAAATATATGGCGTCATCAATTATCCATATATCCTGGCAGTAGGTAAAATATTATGGGGACGGAAACCCAGACAGAAAACCAAATCATGCAGGTCCACAAGGGGAACAAAGTTACGGTGCAGGGGGTCGGATCCCCAGTACCGGCGGCAGAGGGTAGTGAGCGAGCAGGCTCCCGGCCGTCGTCATCCAGCGACTGCAATGTTATAGAAGTGGTGAGCTTGGCTTCTGTAACAGATATAACTACAAGCAAACAGGACGCTAGCACGGAGAACCCTTTCAGGCAAAAACCGCTGTTAGCAAGAACACCGATAAAACAAGTCACCGATTGCGGGGGGAGGCAGCAAACCCCAGAAGCACTGTCAAAATCAACATCACAGGTTAAATCATCGGAGACAGACCACAGACGGACTAACGAACGAAAGAAGGCAGAGTGCGTTGTGCAACCTGGCATCATTGCGGCCTTTGGGCGCAGTAGAAGGACTATGCGCACCCCGGAGCGTCCAGTGCAAGACGTACACAATCCGGATCAAGCTGCGACACCAACAGAGGCCAGTGTAAGACTGGGGGAGGGAGAAGTTTTGCCGTTGGCCGACGCCACTTCAAACGCGACCCAAGCGATAGAAGCAAAAGGGCTAGGAAACGGGGGCCTCTCCCAAGAGGTGGCGCCAAATAACACAATCGCCCCTGACCGCGCCGAAGAGGAGCGGCTTACTCGGAAAGCGGGGACGATCGTCAAACAACTGAGGGCTGCCTGCGAAGTGCAGAAAAACATAGGCAAGAGTGTCAAGAATGGCATTCTTGAACTGGAGGAGCTTTTTGGCCGCATAACGCACTACAGGCGGAAGTGGCTTGCAACCGAAAAGCACCAAGAAGACACGCTCTCACTCGAGGCATCAGTGGGTCCTAGCAGCAGCAAAAGAATGGCCGGTAGCCCAATTGAAGGCGACCGTGAGAAAAGGAGGAAGGACGAGACCATAAACGAAGTTGACACTCCAGGCGAGGAGTTTCATGTGGTGCGAAACAAGGCAGCGAAAAAAGCGGCCAAAAAGCTACTCCTAGAAAAAACAGACAAAGAGCTCAACCACGAAAAGAACAAAGAACCCCCCGATATACCGCAGAAAACAAAAAGCAAACCGCGGCGCAAACCCTTGCGAGAGGCACTGCTTATTAAACCCACTAAGGGCCGAACCTACGCAGATGTCCTCCGTGAAATTAAAGGAGCGGTCAAGCCAGACGACACCAAAACTGCCATCAAAGCAGTTCGACCAACCCGGACCGGTGGCCTGCTGGTGGAATTCGCGGTTCAAAAGGTTCTTGGAGATGCGGCAACGGTTGCCTCGCTCGAACCAATGGCCACCCTGGAAATCAGGGACCTCGACTGCGTCACGGACAAAGCTGAAGTAGAGGATGCCATTAGGAGGGAGTTCCCCAGCTTAAGTGAAGTCAAGGCAAGATTGACACGTGAAAACACAAGGGGGCAACGCATGGCTAGTGTCGAACTAGCTGATAAAGACGCCCAGCAAATCCTGGCGAAGGGCAAAATTAAGATAGGTTGGGTGATCTGCAGGATACGGAGAAGAGCGATCCCTATCCGCTACTTCAGATGCTTCGAGTACGGACACACTGCGTATGGCTGTAGGGGACCCGACATGAGATCTCTGTGCTACAAATGTGGTGAAACGGGGCACAAAAGGAAGGAGTGCACGAACGAGGCAAAATGCATTCTTTGCAAGGATGCTAAGCTAGCACCCGGTGACCTCAAACATGAGCCGGGGACAGGGAGATGCTGGGTTTTCAAGGAGGCCCTAACTAAAGCCAAATCGATACTCAAATGATCCGTATCCTGCAGGTCAATTTGCACCGAAGCACAAACGCCCAGGACCTACTTGAGCGGTTTGCGAGGGATAAGAAAGCTAACCTCCTGTTGCTGAGCGAGCAAAATCATAACAAGGACTCGCAAGCGTGGTACCCTGACAAATCTAGTACCTCGGCCATCTGGGTTCGAGACAGCGCCCGCCTTCAGGTGCAGGGCCACGGACGCGGGGATGGTTTTGTGTGGGTGCGGTGTTCAGGGATAACATATTTCAGTGTTTATCTGACGCCTAACGAGGCAATGCGATCTTTTCGAACCAAACTCGATGCCCTGGAGGATGCTGTCTCGAACACAGAGGGCCACAGCTGGTCGGGGGAGACTTCAACGCTAGAGCCATTGAATGGGGTATGCCACAATCCGACCCAAGGGGAAAGCAAATCTTGGACATGGCGGCCAGAACAGCGCCTTTTGTCCTAAATACTGGTAACACCCCTACTTTCCGCCGCTGGGGTTGCGTAGGAACCATACCCGATGTGACACTCGCTTCGGAGTCCCTGGTACCTAGAGTACACAACTGGCGAGTACTAGAGGACTACTCGGCTAGTGATCACCAGTATATAGCGGTTGAGATTCACGACAGTGCCACTCTGCGTGCATATGCCCAAACTTCAATCCTCGGATGGAGGACTGGGAGGATGGACGTTGAGAGGTTCGCTGACGCGCTTACGGCAGGCGCACCGTTGCTGGGAGCTCCGCCAGGGAGTGGAGGGCCTACAGCCAAGGACTTGGTGAACTCAACTATGAGTACCATCATAGCTGCTTGCGAGTCTTCCATGCCCCGTCAGAGACCCCGACACGGTAAGCCTCCAGTATACTGGTGGTCAAACGAGATCGCCGAACAAAGAAGCGAGTGTCACAAACTTCGGCGAGAGGCCCAGCGGGCGCGAACGCAGGTGGAGGCAGACACTAGACTAGCAGCATACAGGTCCGGCAGGAAATATCT
This sequence comes from Odontomyia ornata, assembly GCA_963969285.1. Classification (NCBI taxonomy): domain Eukaryota; kingdom Metazoa; phylum Arthropoda; class Insecta; order Diptera; family Stratiomyidae; genus Odontomyia; species Odontomyia ornata. The sequence continues at coordinate 223,486,427 of OZ017740.1, read as the reverse complement.
TCGCAGGCTTATTAACAAGAGCAAGGCCCGATGCTGGCAAGATCTCGTGGACGATGTAAATAGGGATCCGTGGGGCCTTGGCTACAAGCTGGTCATGGGGAAACTTGGTGCCCTACGGAAGCCTTGTATACATGACGCGGAAAAGATGGACGCGATAGTGCGGGGACTCTTCCCCGCCCATCCCGTCCGTGTTGACGCTGTCCATGGTGAAACAGCAGTCGAGTGCCCACTCTTCACACAGCTGGAACTGGAGGAGGCAGTCCTCTCCCTGAAAGCGAGGAAGGCTCCAGGTTCAGATGGTGTTCCAGCTGAGGTTTTGCAGCTCGTCTATCACCATTGTCCTGACTTGCTGCTCAGCACATTCAACGCTTGCCTGCGGGACGGGGTTTTCCCGGTACGATGGAAGGTGGCGAGGCTCGTGCTGATCAGCAATGGGAAGGGAAATCCCGAATCGCCGTCTGCATACCGCCCGTTATGCATGCTAGACACGGCTGGGAAAGTGCTAGAGAAACTCATCAAGGGAAGACTCACTGACGCGATTCGTGCTGCTGGGGACCTATCTCCTCGGCAGTACGGCTTTAGAGCAGGACGTTCTACCATTGATGCGATTGCAGAGGTGGTGAACGTGGTCCAAAAGGCAGAGGCATATAGTCGCACCAAGCGACGGATCGTCCTGTTGGTAACACTCGACGTCAGGAATGCCTTCAACTCCGCTAGATGGGTGGATATTCTGGACACGCTGGAAAACTCTTTTCAAGTTCCAGAATATCTAATGCGGCTTTTGAGGAACTACCTAAAGGACCGAAGCCTGCTCTACGACACGACACAGGGCCAACGAAGGATGGAAATTACATTGGGTGTTGCCCAGGGATCTATCCTTGGTCCGGACCTGTGGAACGTGTCTTACGACGGGCTACTGAGACTTGAGATGCCAGATGAGTCGCGCTTGGTCGGCTATGCGGATGGTGTTGCGGCTCTGGTCGCTGGAGCGCAACGGAACAAGCGCAACTTAGGCTAGGTTTGCTAATGCGCCGAGTGAGGGACTGGATGACTGCTCGCGGGCTGAGTTTAGCACTGGAGAAAACCGAAGTGGTCATCTTGACAAAAAAGAGAATCCCTAGAGTAAGGATGATCAGTATTGGAGATATTCAAATCGAATCGAAGCCAGCGGTGAAGTACCTGGGGCTACTGATCGACTCGAAGATGAGTTTCTCTGAGCAAATCAGGGCAACGGCTGAGAAGGCTGCTTCGCGAATATCGGCCCTGAGTCGACTTATGGCCAACGTAGGGGGACCCAGCCCATCAAGAAGACGCCTCTTGATGAGTGCTGTAGGGTTAGTGCTACTGTACGGAGCAGAGGTATGGGGCGACGCTCTCAGCAAGGAGGTATACCGAAAACGATTGGCACAGGTACAGAGAAGAGGAGCACTGAGAATTGCATCTTCGTATCCAACAGTCTCCGACTCGGCGGTGAGAGTGATTGCAGGCGTGATACCTGTCGCCCTCCTTGCTAGAGAGCGCCGCGCTATTTACCTGCGCCGAAACGAGGATGCGAGGGAGATGGTTGTTCGCGAGATGAGACAACGCTCGCTCAACGATTGGCAGCAGTCTTGGAGGACTGCGTGCCTCATCCCGGATGTGAGACCGTGGCTAAATCGAAGGCATGGTGAGACTGACTTCTATCTGACCCAGCTTTTGAGCGGGCATGGGTGTTTTCAGTCTTACCTGCACAAGATCGGTAAGTCACGGTCCTGCGATTGTCGGTTTTGCCCAGGAGAGGAGGACAATGCCTGTCACACATTTTTTGCGCGTACCAAATGGGCCAGGCTGCGAAGGGAACTCTACAGGGAGATATAGTTGCGGTGATGCTCGAATCGGTTGACAAACGGAACCAGGTGGCACATTATGCTCGGGCAGTCCTAAAATATAAAAGGGACTCACAGCAGCCGGAGGTGCTGGGGCTGGGGGATCGCTCTTCTGGCATTTCCTCTTCCCCTCTCCCCTCCCGCTAGGAAAGGGACTCCCCAGCTTGAAGGCGCCCCACGGCGTAACAAAACGAGACCTGGCCCGAAGTAATGTGTCAAACGGTTCCGGGCTAGGTTCTCAGATTGACAGGGGAGGTGTTTAGTGGGTAGTCCAAGGGTATCCTCCATGGGAGTCCCACACTGCCAGACTCGGCGGGCGTAAATGCCTTCACCTCCCTACCGAAAAAAAAGCGGTCGAGAGTCGAATTCGTCGAAATCCGCTTCGTAAACAACGAATCATGGCTCGAGAGATGAACATCTCCACCCGAAGTATGTCTCGCATCATAAAATCGGACCTCGGGATGAGTGCCTTTCGACAATCAACGGGACATTTGCTGACTGAGCAGTTGAAGCAACTTAGGAGCACCAGATCGAAAGAGCTCCTTCGGCGGTACGGCAACAACAAACATCGAGAAATTTTATTTACCGATGAAAAAATGTTTACGGTGGAGGAACATTTCAACTGCCAAAATGATGGTGTATGCCCACAGCTCCAGAGAAGCCCGAGAAGTTGCCACTAGGGTACAGCGAGGACATCATCCAGCATCAGTCATGGTATGGTGGGGTGTCAGCTACGAAGGGGTCACCGAGCTTCATTTTTGCGAAAAAGGCGTAAAAACACCAGCGAAAAATTAACAAACGGACATCCTGGAGGGATGTGTGAAGCCGCTGAACTCTATGCTATTCAACAACCGACATTGGGTTTTCCAGCAAGATTCTGCGCCAGCCCACAAAGCTCGAACCACACAAGCGTGGTTGGAAACCAATATTCCAGAGTTTATAAGGGCTACGGAATGGCCTTCTGAGATTTGAATCTCCTGGACTACAAACTGTGGGCGGAGTTAGAGTCCATGGTGTGCACGAGACGACACCCAAATATCGAGAGCCTTAAGCGATCTTTGACAGAAGCAGTAGTTAATTTTCCGCTAGAAACAGTGCGTACTGCTATCGATGACTGGCCCAACAGATTAAAGAGCTGTGTAAAGGCTAAAGGCGTATGTCAGTATGCCAAAATAGAATATATTTTCCTTTGTCAAAAACTCTTTTTCATTTATACAAAAATTGCCCATATACGTGTGACAGAACTTATGGCTCGACTAAGTATATATATATATTTATATATATATATATATATATATATATATATATATATATATAACTATATATATATATTTATATATATATAAGTATATATATATATATATATATATATATATATATAAATATATCTATATATATATATATAAATATATATATATATATATATATATATATATATATAAATATATATATATATATATATATATATATATAAATATATATATATATATATATATATATATATATATATATATATATATATATATATATATATATATATATATATATATATATATATATATATATATATATATATAGGGTGCGCCGCCAAAATTCGGACAAAATTCAATTTAAATTTCCCCCCATTCTATAAGGTTTCGAATGGTCGCGATTCGCGTACAAATAGTTTAACACATGTGTTGAACATTCATCACCTCGAAAAAGTTGCAATGTTGAAGCCAAGTGCAGAGTATAATCGAAGAGCCGCGATTATTGAAGGTGTTCGCACTGGGCGCTCAGCCCCAGAAATCATTCGATTCTTCGGCTATCCAAGATCGACTGTGTTTTGCGTTATTGCGAAATATAATGAATCGGAGAAGTCAAACAAAGGTTCCGCGACACCAGCAAGGAAACCCCACTCCAAAAAACGCGTTGTCAAGACCCCCGAAATCATTAAACGGGCTCAGGAATTGATTTTGGAGGATCCGAGCCAGTCAATCCGTCGTCAGTTGTCGGTGTAAGTGAGAAAACTATACGTCGCATCGTGGAAAAGGACCTCCGCTACAAGTCTTATACAATTAAAATAAGACAGACGCTTTCTAAAGCTGCAAGGATAAAACGCGTTGAACGCTGTAACTTAGTTTTGTGTTCTTTACGAAACAAGGCTGCCGGACGCCTCAGGTTTTGGCCTCCATTTGGCCTCCTAACAGCCCAGACTTGAATCCTTTGGATTACTATGTATGCAGCGTGGTCGAACGGGACACTAACAAGTACAGACATCCAAACGTCGCTTCATTGATACCCGCTATTGAAGAAGTATTCACCGAAATGGACCGTGCCGCATTAAAACGGGCCTGCGAACGCTTCAGGCCGAGGATAGAGGCGGTTATCGAAGCACAAGGGGGTTATATAGAGTGAATGTGTTTTTTTATGTTTAACAAACACTTTAGTAAAAGAGACAATTATAAACTTTCCCATTTTTTTAATAAAAATTATTTTTCAATACAATGTTTAACTTGTCCGGATTTTGGGGCCGCACCCTGTATATAGCATACCATATAACTTAAACATATTGTGGCGTGTCATGGTTCACGGCCAATAATTTTAATGTTCCGGGAAAGTGAAAACGCACTGTCTTTTAAATTAAATTAAAAGAGTTTATTTAATTACTTAAAAATGCACAATCACTTATTTAACTATTTCACAATTTTAATTTTCACTATTAAAAGTCTAACTTCCACTTGTCCATATATTTCTATCGCAATTGTCTTCTAAAACTACTTCACAATCAACGAAAATCACTTTTCTATGACTCGAACAATATCGCTTTTCTATTCGCTTCACACTTTCGCAGTTTTTACTATCGCGGTTCTAATGGATCCCCCCATTCATTCAGCTCACCTTTATATAGGGTCTCTAGTCATTCAACCCAGTTCTCGTACATTGGCGAATTAGCGGGAACATTCGAGCAGCGTAATGAATGGAGCAGTGACTCACTTTCAGATGTTGATGCTTGGTGGGTTTTCGAGTACGTTCGTTTTGTTGATCATGATTAATGGGTTTTCGAGTACGTTCGTTTTGTTGATCATGATCTTCTTAACGATTGTGAAAATATTTGCGACAGCAACTCGCAAAATTATTCGTGCATGTAACACTGCCCCCACCTTAGTTCTTTTCGCCGCGAAAAGATGTGTCGCCAGTTGTAGTCAATTCTCCCTGGATGTAATATGGGGCAAGATGGTCCAGGTGCCCGATTTTCTTTTGGCTCTTGGCTTACGATGTTCCTGTATTCGCTATACGACGTCGTTGATTCGCTTTGTAATTCGGTATTCTTCTCTTCTTCTTAGCCCTACAGCCCCTTTCGGGCCTTCGCTTCCTTCGGTATGGTCCCTCCCAATTATGTTGCAACTTTTGAGACCTACCCTTTCGCCGTTGCGGGCCACACCGAGTCATCTTGCTGGAAGCCAGTAGAATTTGCCTTTAGATCATACCTGGTCTTCATGCGGTCAGTAGCCGATTCGAGGTGTTTTCGCACTGTCCGATGTATCTGGTTCAACCGTTGCCTTAGCTCACTTGCGTACTCCGAGATGGTTTGGGGTTTCTCGGGGGGTGTTCCAAACTTTATATCAGCTGGCAGACGAAAAGTCTTTCCAAAAATGACTTTGGCTGGGAGTTGGCCCGTCGATGCATGCTCAGCAGCTCTGTACGCCATCAAAAATAGTGGGATGTGTCGGTCCCAGTCCCTTTGGTTCGCGTCAACCATCTTGGCCAGGTGTTTATTGAGTGTGCCGTTGAAACGTTCGACCATTCCATCGGATTGGAGATGCAGTGGTGTTGTCCTCTTTTCCGTATTCCCAGCAGCTCGCACATTTTGCTAAAAACTAGTGACGCAAAGTTTCGGCCTTGATCCGAATGTAGTTCACAAGGTACGCCGTACCTACTGACACAATTCAATACAAGCTGTTCGGCTACGGTAGTTGCTTCCTGGTTGGGAATGGGGAAGACCTCGGGCCACTTGCTGAAATAATCGGCCACAACCAGCTTGTATCGATTTCCCCATTCAGATTCAGGAAAGGGTCCAGCGATGTCAACGGCAATCCTTTCACACAGTACACCCACGTTGTAGGTTTGCATTTGTTCTCTCAGTTGTCGTTGACGGAAGCGGAAATTGTGCATCTTTGGCACCAGTCCTCTACGTCTTCTCGAGCATGGAGCCAGTAAAACCTTTCCCGCAATTTCTCTAAGGTCTTGTTCACGCCAAGGTGGCCTCCCGAGGATCCTTCGTGCATCTCCTTAACCGCATCGTGGATTCGGCTTTTGGGAAGTATAGTTTGCATCCTATAGGAGCTGCCATCCGCCGTTTCCCATTTCCGCTTGAGTATGCCACCCTCTACCTGAAGGGAGTTCCATTGTGCTCAATAGCTTTTCAGGGTTGCGCCATGCATTGAAACGTCTTTCCACTCCAGTCGCCCAGTTGTCTCCTTCCATACGAGCAATGGTCCGATGTCTTCATCGGCTAGCTGGGCGTTTCGAATCTCCTCCGATGACCAACCTTCATCGAATTCGGCCGTTATCAATCGCAGATCAACGGGCGGTTCCTTTTTCTCAATCCGTCGGCAATGCTTGCAGTTAGCTGGACATGGACGGCGGGATAGGGCGTCAGCATTTCCATGAACTCCGCCCTTCCGATGAACAATTTCGTAGTCGTATGACTGCAATCTTTCGATCCATCTCGCAACTTGTCCCTCGGGGTTTTTGAAGTTAAGCAGCCATCTCAATGATGCATGGTACGTTCTAAAAACAAATTTCTGGCCATATAGGTATTTGTGGAACTGCTTGGTGGCCTCTATTATAGTCAATAGCTCCTTCCTGGTCACGCAGTAGTTCCTCTCACTTTTTGAAAGAACTCGACTGTAATACGAGAGAACTCTTTCTTCGCCGTCGATCTGCTGGGAGAGTACAGCTCCAATACCGCCGTTGCTCGCATCGGTCTCAACTACAAGGTCAAGGTCAAGGTCTCAAAAGCTACCTGGCATTGTTCATTCCAGACATAGGGACAATTTTTCTCGGTTAACTGATGGAGACACTTAGCTATTTTGGCAAAGTCTTTGACGAATCTTCGATAGTAGGTTGTCAGACCCAGAAAACTTCGTAGTTGGCGCTTGTTGTTTGCTGTTGGCCAGCTTTTCACGGCTTCGATTTTGTCAGGACTGTTTTGACCCCCTCTGCTGATACGATGTGCCCAGGTATTTTACTTCAGCTACGAAAAGGGTGCACTTGTCGGAACTAAGGTTCAAATTCGCGAGTCGCAATCGGGAGAAAACCTCTTCTAAGTTTCGGACATGCTCTTCGAACGTTCTCCCGATAACAATGATGTGATTAAGGTACACCAAGCAGGTTTTCCAGGTTAGGCCACGTAGCACGTATTCCATCAGGTGTTCGAAAGTGGCTGGACCATTGCAAAGCCCAAATGGCATCACCACAAATTGCCACAATCCGGTCCCAACTGAAAATGCGGTCTTCTCTCGGTCCTTCTTGTCGATTTCTACCTGCCAGTAGCCACTCTTGAGATCGAGTGTAGAAAACCATTTTGCGTCGGCTAAAGTGTCCATGATGTCATCGATGCGTGGGAACGGGTTACTATCTTTCTGTGTGACGTCGTTAAGCTGCCTATAGTTGACACAAAAACGAGTGCTACCATCCTTTTTCTTTACTAGAACGATAGGCGCGGCCCATGGACTGACAGATGGCTCGATAACGCCTTGTTTTTCCATGTCCAAGATCAGTGCGCTCACTTATCCTTGTTTGGGTATAGGAAGACGTCTCGGTGCTTGTCGAATTGGCTTGGTTCCCTGTGTATCTATGACGTGAGTTACCATACTCGTTCAGTCTTGGTCATCCGAGCTTGTTGAGAAGATGTCACTGTACTTGGTGACCAGATCAGAGGCTCGCTTGAATAGCTGCATTGGCAATTTGACCTGCTTCAATATTGCAGACGTGGATTCCCGGGCTTTGTCTGTGTTGTGCCTATTTTTCCAATGATGGTCGTGAGTGGCTTCCAAAGAGGTGATGGTGGAAACAGGCTGGCAGCTACCGATGACTTCTCCCGCTTTGATGCTCGTGGTTGAGTCTGCAGCGTTAAGGACTCTAACCGGCACGTATCCGTTCCTTAAAGATCTTACAAGGCTTCGTCCTACAATCCAACTGCGCAAAGCGGACGTCTTCGTTGGCTCTATCAGATAAGATCGGTGGTCTCCAGAATCACCATCAACCTTGGCCCATATAATGCTTTCAGAAGAATTCGGTACACCAGTGTCGGTACATACAACCACACTCATCTTGGGAATTTGGATGCTGGGACCCTCCATCAATACTTCGACATTCGGCCATTTCAATACCCGTTTGCCCAAGTCCAATGTGATTCCATGTGGTCGCAGAAAATCCATTCCGAGAATGCAGTCATCCATAATGTTCGCGACCAGAAAATTATGTCGGAACGCAAGGTCTCCCAACTGTATCTGGAGGTTGACCTCTCCATGGACAGGTGCAGTTTCTCCCGTAGCTGTCCGTAGTGAGAAAATCCTGCCTTTGTGAAGTAGTTGTTGCCTCACATGGTCTGATCGGATGATCGATCGGGTTGCGCCAGTGTCGATGGTTATGGTGCAATGTTCTCCGTCAACTTGACCCGGAAGGCATAAGTCCGCTTCTCCACGATGTAGTCTTGATACAGTGATGGTGGTGCTGGGAACGTCGATCCTCCTAGCCAACCTCTTCCCCACGAAGTTGGCTTTTACATGTTTCCCAACCCCTCAGTTTGAAGGGTTTCCATTCTGGGCTCCTGACTCGGTCTAGATCTTCTCCTAGCTGCACACCCTGGACAATAGCTCGGTTTTCTTCGCTTCTTGCAGTCTCTTTGCAGGTGCCCCTTCCCTCCGCAATTCCAGCATCTAGGCGTACTATTTGCGGCTCTCGCTCAATTTCGACGCGCTCACACCTGCACTCGTCTGCCACTACCTCGCGAACCCGGGCAGTGGAGCGGCTCACATTTTTCGCTGCCTCAAAGTTCAGACTATAAGCCAATGCGTCCTTAACTGTTTGCTTTGGAGCTAAACGCACGGCTTGTTGCAATTCTTGGTCTTTTAATGCGCTGATGAATGCTTCTGTCACTGCGTCATCTCAATGTTTCGGGTCGTATGCTGGGCAAGCCAAAAGTGCCAGTTGCTCAATGTCCTGGGCTAGCTGCTGTAAAGTATCGCCAGACTCCTGCATCCGGTGCCGTAGCTGTGATCAATACATCTGCTTTAGATGATCGTCTCCATAACGCATGTCGAGCGCATTCATTATAGCAGGCGGGTTTGAGTGCAACTCAACGAGGATCGTCTGCAAAAGCTCGGCAGCTGGGCCTCTTAGAGCAAGAATTGGTGCAGTTGCTCGTTGCTGCTCATTCCTGTGGTTGGACCTAGCAGCAGCTTCAAACTGGGTTTTGTAAATACTCCAGACCGTTTGCCCATCGAATATTGGTGCTTGCACATTTTTGGATGTGCTCTGCGCTGCGGTTATAAGCGGGGCTGGTGGGGTGGTTACTATTGCCTTCGCGGCTTCCAGTTCCTTCTTCATGTTTTCCATCTCATGGTTGATTCTCTCCTCGACCTGGCTGACCTTTTCGTCGACCTGGCTGACCTTTTCCTCGACCATGTAAACCTTTTCCTCGACCTGGTCAACATTTTCCTCGACGCCTTTAATTTGTTTGTTCAGATGACCGAGCTCCGCTGTTATTTCGGTTGACTGTTTCTCCAGCTTCTGTGTGATGGCTGCCTTGATTTCGATCGCTTGTCGGTCCAGCTTCTGGTCTAGCTTCGCAGTTAAACTGGATGTATGTTCATTTAGCTGCGCTGATTGTTCATTTAGCTTCGCAGTTAAATTCGACGACTGTTGTCGCTGCTCTTGCTGCATCAGCATCAACATTTGCATCAGCGCAATTTCTGGTTCCTTTGATTTTGGTGTTTCTGCTTCTTCGCCTTCTGCGCCTCCTCCTGAATCTGAGGGCTCACCCGAATCCATATACCCGCCTTCTGACTCGATCGCGTCACGCAAGCGCGCAATCAGTATGGTCTTTGTGCCTTGTGTAGCCAGATTTCGCTGTTCCAACTCCTCCTTAAGCTCCGATATGGTCAGTTGATCAATTTTTAGATGTAAGTTTCCTGGCATTTTTATTTTTCCAGCTACTTTTCCCCCCAAGATCCACGTTAAATTACACTATTGTGCACTTTCAAAATGTTTAAAAGTTTTCACTTTTGAAATTTTCTTTCTCACTTCTCGACACCACTGTCGCGTGTTATGGTTCATGGCCAATAATTTTAATGTTCCGGGAAAGTGAAAACGCAATGTCTTTTAAATTGAATTAAAAGAGTTTATTTAATTACTTAAAAATGCATAATCACTTATTTAACTATTTCACAATTTTAATTTTCACTATTAAAAGTCTAACTTCCACTTGTCCATAAATTTCTATCGCAATTGTCTTCTAAAACCACTTCACAATCAACGAAAATCACTTTTCTATTACTCGAACAATATCGCTTTTCTATTCGCTTCACCCTTTCGCAGTTTTTACTATCGCGGTTCTAATGAATCCCCCCATTCATTCAGCTCGCCTTTATATAGGGTCTCTAGTCATTCAACCCAGTTCTCGTACATTGGCGAATTAGCGGGAACATTCGAGCAGCGTAATGAATGGAGCAGTGACTCACTTTCAGATGTTGATGCTTGGTGGGTTTTCGAGTACGTTCGTTTTGTTGATCATGATTAATGGGTTTTCGAGTACGTTCGTTTTGTTGATCATGATCTTCTTAACGATTGTGAAAATATTTGCGACAGCAACTCGCAAAATTATTCGTGCATGTAACACTGCCCCCACCTTAGTTCTTTTCGCCGCGAAAAGATGTGTCGCCAGTTGTAGTCAATTCTCCCTGGATGTAATATGGAGCAAGATGGTCCAAGTGCACGATTTTCTTTTGGCTCTTGGCTTACGATGTTCCTGTATTCGGTATACGACGTCGTTGATTCGCTTTGTAACTCGGTATTCTTCTCTTCTTCTTAGCCCTACAGCCCCTTTCAGGCCTTCGCTTTCTTCGGTATGGTCCCTCCCAATTATGTTGCAACTTGGGAGACCTACCCTTTCGCCGTTGCGGGCCACACCGAGTCATCCTGCTGGAAGCCAGTAGAATTTGCCTTTAGATCATACCTGGTCTTCATGCGGTCAGTAGCCGATTCGAGGTGTTTTCGCACTGTCCGATGTATCTGGTTCAACCGTTGCCTTAGCTCACTTGCGTACTCCGAGATGGTTTGGGGTTTCTCGGGGGGTGTTCCGAACTTTATATCAGCTGGCAGACGAAAAGTCTTTCCAAAAATGACTTTGGCTGGGAGTTGGCCCGTCGATGCATGCTCAGCAGCTCTGTACGCCATCAAAAATAGTGGGATGTGTCGGTCCCAGTCCCTTTGGTTCTCGTCAACCATCTTGGCCAGGTGTTTATTGAGTGTGCCGTTGAAACGTTCGACCATTCCATCGGATTGGAGATGCAGTGGTGTTGTCCTCTTTTCCGTATTCCCAGCAGCTCGCACATTTTGCTAAAAACTAGTGACGCAAAGTTTCGGCCTTGATCCGAATGTAGTACACAAGGTACGCCGTACCTACTGACACAATTCAATACAAGCTGTTCGGCTACGGTAGTTGCTTCCTGGTTGGGAATGGGGTAGACATCGGGCCACTTGCTGAAACAATCGGCCACAACCAGCTTGTATCGATTTCCCCATTCGGATTCAGGAAAGGGTCCAGCGATGTCAACGGCAATCCTTTCACACAGTACACCCACGTTGTAGTTTTGCATTTGTCCTCTCAGTTGTCGCATTGGACCTTTGACGGAAGCGGAAATTGTGCATCTTTGGCACCAGTCCTCTACGTCTTCTCGAGCATGGAGCCAGTAAAACCTTTCCCGTAATTTCTCTAAGGTCTTGTTCACGCCAAGGTGGCCTCCCGAGGATCCTTCGTGCATCTCCTTAACCGCATCGTGGATTCGGCTTTTGGGAATTATAGTTTGCATCCTATAGGAGCTGCCATCCGTTGTTTCCCATTTCCGCTTGAGTATGCCACCCTCTACCTGAAGGGAGTTCCATTGTGCTCAATAGCTTTTCAGGGTTGCGCCATGCATTGAAACGTCTTTCCACTCCAGTCGCCCAGTTGTCTCCTTCCATACGAGCAATGGTCCGATGTCTTCATCGGCTAGCTGGGCGTTTCGAATCTCCTCCGATGACCAACCTTCATCGAATTCGGCCGTTATCAATCGCAGATCAACGGGCGATTCCTTTTTCTCAATCCGTCGGCAATGCTTGCAGTTAGCTGGACATGGACGGCGGGATAGGGCGTCAGCATTTCCATGAACTCCGCCTTTCCGATGAACAATTTCGTAGTCGTATGACTGCATTCTTTCGATCCATCTCGCAACTTGTCCCTCGGGGTTTTTGAAGTTGAGCAGCCATCTCAATGATGCATGGTACGTTCTAAAAACAAATTTCTGGCCATATAGGTATTTGTGGAACTGCTTGGTGGCCTCTATTATAGTCAATAGCTCCTTCCTGGTCACGCAGTAGTTCCTCTCACTTTTTGAAAGAACTCGACTGTAATACGAGAGAACTCTTTCTTCGCCGTCGATCTGCTGGGAGAGTACAGCTCCAATACCGCCGTTGCTCGCATCGGTCTCAACTACAAGGTCAAGGTCAAGGTCTCAAAAGCTACCTGGCATTGTTCATTCCAGACATAGGGACGATTTTTCTCGGTTAACTGATGGAGACACTTAGCTATTTTGGCAAAGTCTTTGACGAATCTTCGATGGTAGGTTGCCAGACCCAGAAAACTTCGTAGTTGGCGCTTGTTGTTTGCTGTTGGCCAGCTTTTCACGGCTTCAATGTTGTCAGGTCTGTTTTGACCCCCTGCTGATACGATGTGCCCAGGTATTTTACTTCAGCTGCGAAAAGGGTGCACTTGTCGGAACTAAGGTTCAAATTCGCGAGTCGCAATCGGGAGAAAACCTCTTCTAAGTTTCGGACATGCTCTTTGAACGTTCTCCCGATAACAATGATGTGATTAAGGTACACCAAGCAGGTTTTCCAGGTTAGGCCACGTAGCACGTATTCCATCAGGTGTTCGAAAGTGGCTGGACCATTGCAAAGCCCAAATGGCATCACCACAAATTGCCACAATCCGGTCCCAACTGAAAATGCGGTCTTCTCTCGGTCCTTCTTGTCGATTTCTACCTGCCAGTAGCCACTATTGAGATCGAGTGTAGAAAACCATTTTGCGTCGGCTAAAGTGTCCATGATATCATCGATGCGTGGGAACGGGTTACTATCTTTCTGTGTGACGTCGTTAAGCTGCCTATAGTCGACACAAAAACGAGTGCTACCATCCTTTTTCTTTACTAGAACTACAGGCGCGGCCCATGGACTGACAGAAGGCTCGATAACGCCTTGTTTTTCCATGTCCAAGATCAGTGCGCTCACTTATATTTGTTTGGCTATAGGAAGACGACTCGGTGCTTGTCGAATTGGCTTGGCTCCCTGTGTATCTATGACGTGAGTTACCATACTCGTTCGGTCTTGGTCATCCGGGCTTGTTGAGAAGATGTCACTGTACTTGGTGACCAGATCAGAGGCTCGCTTGAATAGCTGCACTGGCAATTTGACCTGCTTCAATATTGCAGACGTGGATTCCCGGGCTTTGTCTGTGTTGTGCCTATTTTTCCAATGATGGTCGTGAGTAGCTTCCAAAGAGGTGATGGTGGAAACAGGCTGGCAGCTGCCGGTGACTTCTCCCGCTTTGATGCTCGTGGTTGAGTCTGCAGCGTTAAGGACTCTAACCGGCACGTATCCCTTCCTTAAAGATCTTACAAGGCTTCGTCCTACAATCCAACTGCGCAATGCGGACGTCTTCGTTGGCTCTATCAGATAAGATCGGTGGTCTCCAGAATCACCATCAACCTTGGCCCATATAATGCTTTCAGAAGAATTCGGTACACCAGTGTCGGTACATACAACCACACTCATCTTGGGAATTTGGATGCTGGGACCCTCCATCAATACTTCGACATTCGGCCATTTCAATACCCGTTTGCCCAAGTCCAACGTGATTCCATGTGGTCGCAGAAAATCCATTCCGAGAATGCAGTCATCCATAATGTTCGCGACCAGAAAATTATGTCGGAACGCAAGGTCTCCCAACTGTATCTGGAGGTTGACCTCTCCATGGACAGGTGCAGTTTCTCCCGTAGCTGTCCGTAGTGAGAAAATCCTGCCTTTGTGAAGTAGTTGTTGCCTCACATGGTCTGATCGGATGATCGATCGGGTTGCGCCAGTGTCGATGGTTATGGTGCAATGTTCTCCGTCAACTTGACCCGGAAGGCATAAGTCCGCTTCTCCACGATGTAGTCTTGATACAGTGATGGTGGTGCTGGGGACGTCGATCCTCCTAGCCAACCTCTTCCCCACGAAGTTGGCTTTTACATGTTTCCCAACCCCTCAGTTTGAAGGGTTTCCATTCTGGGCTCCTGACTCGGTCTAGATCTTCTCCTAGCTGCACACCCTGGACAATAGCTCGGTTTTCTTCGCTTCTTGCAGTCTCTTTGCAAGTGCCCCTTCCCTCCGCAATTCCAGCATCTAGGCGTACTATTTGCGGCTCTCGCTCAATTTTGACGCGCTCAAACCTGCACTCGTCTGCCACTACCTCGCGAACCCGGGTAGTGGAGCGGCTCACATTTTTCGCTGCCTCAAAGTTCAGACTATAAGCCAATGCGTCCTTAACTGTTTGCTTTGGAGCTAAACGCACGGCTTGTTGCAATTCTTGGTCTTTTAATGCGCTGATGAATGCTTCTGTCACTGCATCATCTCGATGTTTCGGGTCGTATGCTGGGCAAGCCAAAAGTGCCAGTTGCTCAATGTCCTGGGCTAGCTGCTGTAAAGTATCGCCAGACTCCTGCATCCGGTGCCGTAGCTGTGATCAATACATCTGCTTTAGATGATCGTCTCCATAACGCATGTCGAGCGCATTCATTATAGCAGGCGGGTTTGAGTGCAACTCAACGAGGATCGTCTGCAAAAGCTCGGCAGCTGGGCCTCTTAGAGCAAGAATTGGTGCAGTTGCTCGTTGCTGCTCATTCCTGTGGTTTGACCTAGCAGAAGCTTCAAACTGGGTTTTGTAAATACTCCAGACCGTTTGCCCATCGAATATTGGTGCTTGCACATTTTTGGATGTGCTCTGCGCTGCGGTTATAAGCGGGGCTGGTGGGGTGGTTACTATTGCCTTCGCGGCTTCCAGTTCCTTCTTCATGTTTTCCATCTCATGGTTGATTCTCTCCTCGACCTGGCTGACCTTTTCGTCGACCTGGCTGACCTTTTCCTCGACCATGTAAACCTTTTCCTCGACCTGGTCAACATTTTCCTCGACGCCTTTAATTTGTTTGTTCAGATGACCGAGCTCCGCTGTTATTTCGGTTGACTGTTTCTCCAGCTTCTGTGTGATGGCTGCCTTGATTTCGATCGCTTGTCGGTCCAGCTTCTGGTCTAGCTTCGCAGTTAAACTGGATGTATGTTCATTTAGCTGCGCTGATTGTTCATTTAGCTTCGCAGTTAAATTCGACGACTGTTGTCGCTGCTCTTGCTGCATCAGCATCAACATTTGCATCAGCGCAATTTCTGGTTCCTTTGATTTTGGTGTTTCTGCTTCTCCGCCTTCTGCGCCTCCTCCTGAATCTGAGGGCTCACCCGAATCCATATACCCGCCTTCTGATTCGATCGCGTCACGCAAGCGCGCAATCAGTATGGTCTTTGTGCCTTGTGTAGCCAGATTTCGCTGTTCCAACTCCTCCTTAAGCTCCGATATGGTCAATTGATCAATTTTTAGATGTAAGTTTCCTGGCATTTTTATTTTTCCAGCTACTTTTCCCCCAAGGTCCACGTTAAATTACACTATTGTGCACTTTCAAAATGTTTAAAAGTTTTCACTTTCGAAATTTTCTTTCTCACTTCTCGACACCACTGTCGCGTGTTATGGTTCATGGCCAATAATTTTAATGTTCCGGGAAAGTGAAAACGCAATGTCTTTTAAATTGAATTAAAAGAGTTTATTTAATTACTTAAAAATGCACAATCACTTATTTAACTATTTCACAATTTTAATTTTCACTATTAAAAGTCTAACTTCCACTTGTCCATAAATTTCTATCGCAATTGTCTTCTAAAACCACTTCACAATCAACGAAAATCACTTTTCTATTACTCGAACAATATCGCTTTTCTATTCGCTTCACCCTTTCGCAGTTTTTACTATCGCGGTTCTAATGAATCCCCCCATTCATTCAGCTCGCCTTTATATAGGGTCTCTAGTCATTCAACCCAGTTCTCGTACATTGGCGAATTAGCGGGAACATTCGAGCAGCGTAATGAATGGAGCAGTGACTCACTTTCAGATGTTGATGCTTGGTGGGTTTTCGAGTACGTTCGTTTTGTTGATCATGATTAATGGATTTTCGAGTACGTTCGTTTTGTTGATCATGATCTTCTTAACGATTGTGAAAATATTTGCGACAGTAACTCGCAAAATTATTCGTGCATGTAACAATATGTATGAATGATTACCAACTTGAACCAAAAAATAATCTCAAATATCTCGGTGTATTCTTCGATTCTAGTATGAAATGGGATATTCACATAGAATATATTCTTAGTAAGACCAAATACTTACCTTTTCTTTTTTATAAGTTGTCTAAAATCATGCAAACTGAAACGATAAGAATGGTATACTACGCTTACTTTCATAGTTTAGTTAATTATGGTAACATTGCTTGGGGTAGAGCTTACAATAATTGCCGTCGTCTTTTACAAAAACTTCAATGAAAAATATTGAAAATTATCAATAAAAATAAGTGCATTATCGAAAATAACCCACCTAATTTAGAGCAGTTATTTATTCTAAGCTCTACGTTATTTCATTATGAGTCTTTAAAAGAAAAATTTGAAAAATCAAAAAGCATAACCAGATTCAAATGCCAGAAGTCAAAAAGTCAATCAGTCGTAAAGAGAGTTACATAATCGCTGTAAGTACTTTTAATAACTTACCTAATGAATTAAAAATTTTGAACTAAAGTTAAAGAAAAACTAAACTTAAAATATGGATAGCTTCTAACTTATGAATTTAATCAGGAATTAATCAAAATTCCAAGTATTAAAATGTAAACAACACTTTAGCTTGATTAGGAATATTATAGTAACATTCAAAATTAATTATGTTGTTTTTTTGTTTTATTTGAATTTCTGTCTTCATTTTCATACTTTGTTTAATTCTCAATTATATACCAGACCCACGCGCAAACAACTTAGATTGTCTCTGTGGGATTTACTGTAATTTCCATTATTATGTAATTAAATTGTAAATTTATTTTCTGGTTTAATAAATATCAAATATATATATATATATATATATATATATATATATATATATATATATATATATATATATATACACATATGTTTATATGTATATTTCTTCTTCTTTGTACTACAGCCCCTTTCAGGCCTTCGCTTCCTGCAAACAGCGCTCCCAACTGTCTCGGTCCATTGACCGCGTCCTCCAATTTCGAAATCCGAGCAGCGATGAACTGTCTTTGTCGACCGAGTCAGACCAGCGTTTCCTCGGCTTCCCCACTGGTCTCCGGCCTTCAGTTCTCCCAACGAATACCTTTTTGGTTGTTCTTCCATACGATTCATGTGGCCAGCCCATTGCAGCTCCCGCAGTCTTATTATCGTTGAGATCTCCGGTTCGTCAAAAATTTCATACAGCTCATGGTTGTATCGAATTTGCCATTGGCCGCCGTCTAGCTTCGCTCTGATTATTCGCCTATGGACCCGTCACTCAAAGGCGTTCAATATATTCACGGATGCTTGGGTTAGGGTCCATGTTTCACACCCATAGCATAACACAGGTCTTATCACAGATTTGTATACTTGAAGCTTTGTTTTCCTGGGTATGCAGCTGGTCTTCAAGATCGTCAAAACTGAATAAAATATTTTATTTGCGAGCTGTGTTTCGTCTCTTTCATTACCCGTCTTCGTGATTTTGGCGCCTAGATATACAAATTCGCCAACATTTCGATACTATACTCGACAGGCAGCTTCCTTATGACGTACTCCAGAGCCAAATTGAATAGCAATGGGGCCAGCCCATTTCCCTGTTTTAGTCCGATATTTGTGGCAAAGGCATCGGTGAGTTGGTTATTGATGCAGACTTGGGAGGTCGTCGACGTCATTGTCATTAATTTGGCTGGGATCAAAAAGCAACGCATTATTTGATACAGTACGTTACGATCAATACTGTCATATGCTTGCTTGAAGTCAACGAAAATTTGGTGTACATCTGTGTTGAACTCCCAGCATTTTTCAAGTACCTGCTTGACTGTGAACAATTGGTCTGTTGTCGATCTACCTGCTCAATAATACTGTTGGTGTATGATCCGATTTTATTTTCTACGATTTTAGAAAATATTTTGTACGCCGTACAAAGTAGTGATATGCCTCTATAATGTTCGCAATGTAGCTTGTCACCTTGTTTGTGGATAGGGAATATAATTGATGGGCTCCACTCTTTCGGCATATTCTTGTTGCCAAATGTGCTGGATGACTTTGTGAATAGCTTGATGAACACTACTGCCACGATATTTTATGAGCTTCACTGGAATCTCATCCATGCCCGGCGCTTTATTATTCTTTTGGGCTTTGATGATGGAACAAACTTCATCCATAGTTGGTGTGGCCAATAGAAGCTCTCCGCAGATATCTATACGCTACGAAGTTGTGGAGCTGTGCGGAGGATTAAAGAGGTTCTTGAAATATGATGCCCATCTTTCCTTAATCTTGATTTCATCAGCGATAATGTTGCCGCTGTCATCACGACAGAGCGTGGTTTTGGGCTGATAACCACGTTTCAGGCTTTTCACTACTTTGTATGCTTGTCTTGTGTTGTTGCTCGCTAAACTTGCATCAATACTTCTCAATTGGTCGTCATAATATTTTCTTTTCTTAATCCTAATTATCTTATTCGCTACTCTTCTGAGATTTTCATAGTGTTCTCTCTTTGTCCTGGTTTTTCTACCTACGTATTTTTTGTATGCCTGATTCTCTTTATCTAACGCCTTCTGGCACTCATCATCGAACCAATCATTCCTCTTGCGCCGGGCTTGATGTCCGATCGTCTGTACTGCCACGGTCCTAATAGCCGCTTTCACTTCCATCCAGAGCTCGTAGCTCGTCTTTAACGATGCGTCTGATAAGATGGGGGCCAGCTGGTTGTCGAGGGTCTCCGTGAAATTTTTGGCCACAGGCGCCGTTTGGAGCCTTTCGATGTAAAATTTTTGTAGCGGGCTGGTCTTCGCCGAATATGCCTTTGACATACGACATCGATATGTTAATTTGATCAAGTAATGATCTGAGTTACAATTGGCTCCTCGGTATGTACAGACGTCAAGTATGCTCGACGCCTAACGTTGGTGTATCAGAACATGATCGATCTGGTTTTGTGTGTTGCAATCCGGAGATATCTAGGACAATTTATGAATGCGTCGATGTGGGAAGCAAGTCGAACGTATGGCTAGATTTCTGCTACATGCAAAGTCAATCAGGCGCTGGCCGGTGTCATTTGTTTCATCGTGGAGGCTATATCCTCCAGTTGTTCCCCGTTGTGATAGCTCATTGCCAACCTTAGCGTTGAAATCACCCAGAATAATTTTTGTGTCGTTTGTGGACAATGAGTCGACCAGTTTTTCCAGGTGATTGTAAAACGATTCCTTCGTTTCTTCGTCCTTTTCTTCGGTCGGGGCGTGAACATTAATCAGCCAGATTTTGAAGAATTTCGCTTTTATACGGATCGCACTCAACCGTTCATTGACTGCCTTAAAATCAATACGTGCGATTTGAACTCCCTATCCACAATCAAGGCCACTCCGAATCCTCGTTTTCTAGTAGGCTTCCCACTTTTGAATATTGTGTTCGATCTCATGTCCTGAATGTCGTTTCCAGTCCAATTCGTTTCCTGGACTGCCAATATTTTTAATTGATATTGACTGGCCTGTTGTAAAAGGTCCTTAACATCGCCAGGGTAATTGAGTGATCTGACATTCCAGGATCCAATGCCATAGTCCGTTTTTCGTTTGCGAGGTCGTTGCCGTGATTCCAATCTATTCCGAGGCCTATCTACAGGTTTCGAAACATTTAATAGTTTTCCAGGGGCGGGGAGTTAGCTAATCGCCCAACCTCCATTCCGGCGGCATGGTTATTACGTCGATTCCGTTATCAGGCGCGGAAGACTCCGCCTTCACTCTCTTACGTCCACGAAAAGGAGGTGTAAGTAGGAGTTATATGTATATACGGGAGCGGTCCCAAAAGTATCCGGCCCGACAAAGAAAACAGTAAAAACATTGCAAAAATGTTTTTTTTTTGAACATATTCTCCTTTCACATTTTTTCCAACGATATTCAATAGCTTCGATACCCGCTTCATAGTAGGAACCGTCAAGCTCCTCAAAATAGCTATTCACCGCAGACTCTACCTTTTCATTGTTGACAAATCTTTTGCCACCGAGCCTTTTCCGAATTCGGAAAAAGAAAATAATCCGAGAGACCCGGATGTGGCAAATAGGGTGCACGAGGAAGCAATTCGAACTTCAACTCATTGATTTTAGCCATGTCAATGACGCACGTGTGGACTAGTGCGCTGTCGTGATGAACACCACTTTCTTTTTCGTCAAATGGGGCAGTTTTTTCTTGATTTCATCACTCAAACGCTGCAATAAGGCTGCATAATATGCGTCGTTGATTGTTTTACCTTTTTCGAGATCACGTGCATCCCGGAAAACGGATGCCATGACCTTGCCAGCTGACTGAACTGTCTTTGCTTTCTTTGGAGCCGGTTCTTCCTTTTCAGTCCACTACTTTGACTGCTCCTTGGTGCTTCGTCCTTGGTTATGAATCGACGTAAAAACTCGGCTTTATTGCTGTGAAACATTGTCAAACACTCGATGGAAACATCCTCACGTTGCTGTTTGTGCTCCATTGTGAGCAAACGCGGCACACATCTTGCGCACAGCTTTCTCATGTCCAAATTTTCGGTCAAAATGCGATGCACAACACTTTTTGAAATGCCTGCAATGTCTTCTATCTCGCGCACTTTTAGTCGACGGTCATCCAATACCATTTTGTGGATTTTCTTCACATTTTCTGATGTAGTGACCTCACTTGGTCGACCACTGCGGTGTTCATCTTGGCAGCTCGTACGACGTCGCTTAAACTCAGCTACCCAATATTTGGCTGTTGTAAACGAAGGAGCAGAGTAGAATCCAACTCGGCTTTGATATCGGTTGGACTTAGATCTTTCAAATGAAAGTATTGCATCCGAAAACGATGCCCGATTTTTTCCATATTTACAAATTCACTGAGAGCGTTAACTTTGGATATCTGTAAAAAAATAAAAATAAACGTACCGTTATGAATTTTTCACATTAAGTTGTTGAAAGGTGGTATTGTCAATCGCAGTAACTGTTTTTTTGAAACTACCTGTATTTATATGTCAGGTCAGGTACTTTTGGGACAATCCTCGTATACATATATATATATATATATATATATATATATATATATATATATATATATATATATATATATATATATATATATATATATATATATATATATATATATATATATATACTACGGAAGATTTATTGGAGAAGGCTGATAGAGCGTACCAATGTGAGAAAGAAAAGAAAAGAGCAACACATTGGCAGAAATTGAGTAAATTGGAAGAAGCTACTCCGCAGTTATCCAAAGGATTCGAAGTACAAGAGAATCGGAATCGGAATCGTCCGTTGTGTATGTGTTGCATTCCTGTAGATTTCAAAACTGATGTCGCCAATCGTTCTTGATACCAGTGTGTCCAGGAAGGCCAGTTTTCCATCCTTTTCTTCCTCTACCGTGAAATTGATATTTTTGTGTGCATCGTTCAGTTCCATCAATATTTGTTGCAGGTCTCCTTTTTTGACGTAAGTGAAAACATCATCCACATACCTGATCCAGCATCTCGGTAATTGGTTCTTCGTTTTGAGTCCATCCTCCAGTCGCGTCATAAACATTTCACTAAAATACGGTGATAGTGGATTTCCCATAGCTGCTCCTCCTTTAGTTTTGTAGAATTTACCCTGAAATGTAAAGTAGTTCTCTGTCATACACAGCTTCGATAACTGGAGATACTGTCTCGTTTTCGTCTTCCATGCCCTAGAATTGTCCTTTTTTAGCAACCACTCTTCGATTTAGCCAAGTGTTTCCATCACTGGTATACTGGGATAGGAGCCTTCACATCAAACGATACCATCACGTCGTCTTCTGTTGGCGGGCCATATGTTAACAGCTTTTCTGTGAATTCCTTGGTGTTTTTGACGGAGTTACTCTCAATCGGTTGCATATTTTTGAATTCCCCCACTAGCCATCTTGCTAGTTTTTGCGTTGGGGCGTTCACGGCTGATATTATTTCCCGCATCTCATCTCCTTCCTTGTGAATCTTGGGCAAACATTTGATCCTTGGTAGAGTTGGGTTCGTTGCTCTCACTTTCGTCAGTTCACCGATTAGTGACTCGCAGCTTTTGATCGTCCTCTCAACTCGTTTAATAGATTCCTCCAGAGGGGTTCGAAAAAGTTCCCACTGTTTAGTTTTATGGTGACTGCTTCCTCGTATTTGGCTTTATCCATGATGACAATAGTGTTTCCTTTGTCCGCTTTGATGAAATAGACCGGTTTTTTCTTCAATTCGAGGGCGATGGGTGCTTCTGGGTTCGTCGTTGACGTTTGGGCTCCCGCTATTGCTTTTAATATCTCCCTCCTCGCTGACGTTTTGTGTGCTTCCGGCAATTTGCTAATAGCTACTTCCATCTCCACTATTATGTCTTCCTTCGGGATCTTAGTTGGCCTTATCGCATAGTTGAGACCCATGTTCAGTA
>OZ017740.1:223373498-223458498 GCA_963969285.1 Odontomyia ornata | reverse complement strand
TCTAATCAAATGCTTCCATGGTTATGCAAATTGCAATATATGCACAATTGAAATTGTTGCGTCTGTCGATACGAAACAGATGTGTGGGTAACGGAATCGAACTGTATTGAACTTCGATTACGTTACCCAGATGCGGCAGCGGTAATTGGAAATGAAAAGGATTGCGGGATTGATTTGCTGGGTGTGAAATGCTGGATTTGGAAAGGCAGTTAGTATTTGGCTTGTGAATAAGAAGGAGTTTTTGCATTTTTGTGAGGTGATTTGCAGAATTAATGATTCAGTATTTGGTTTTGGGAAGGAAAAGTGATTTTTGGCTCGGAAGAAAGTGGGGTGGCGGCGACAACAGTGAATGGTGAAAGGGAAAAAGTGGAGTTAATAATTGGGGAAGACTTAGTGGTAGAATTGTGGGATGGATGGATTTTGCATTGTGAAGTGCATGCATTTTTTTTTATGAAAAAGTGAAAGACGAGCATCGCGTGAATTTTCTGAAAAGGTGTCAGGACGATACGATTTGTGAATGATTTTAGTGATTGAAACGATTGTGAACAATTCAAACTGAGGTGTTTAAGGAACAAATGGTGCAAAAGTGAGATTTTTTCTGTACCGGATGGAAACCATTTCGGAAAAAAAATTTCTTAGTGAATATTGGCAAAATTTCGACCATATTTATATAACACACTGCAAAGCGCGTCAGTTTTTATAGTTGTTATATATGTTTCATACAATAACGTGAAAAATTGCGAAGCACATTTGCTGTACTACAGCATTAAAAAAAAAGGGAAACGGGAAATTTACAAAAAAAACCTTTTAAATCAGTGGCCGACCTTTTATTTAGTTTATTCAATATAATTCATATTCAGGAATTTTTAAAGTAACTTTTTCAGTAACCCCCTCTCCAGTTGCAGAGCGCTCGGCATCATTGGAAGGAGTGAGTAAATTTTTTATTATCCTCTTATATTATATGTCAAAATAAATTTTTACTATCCACTTTTTTCCCGTTAATCAAAGAAAATTGGTCTATGAGTGTTTGAAAAATTTTCTTTCCTTTAGCGAACAAAGGGGGTTTAATTTTCTTGTTTAAATAAATTTGGTATTTTCATTCATTTGGATTTTTTTTTGTATATTGAATTGTTCCGTTTCTTGCAATAAAATGGCCCGTACATATTAAGACAGAAATATTTTCATTTCTCAATACGACCTCCCCTTTCGCGTCTTCACCTCTTCGTGGTAGTTTTTATGTGTAGGATGGCTTAACGCGAGCAGAGGGTGTCCCGTAAGACCCTCGACCGACTGAGCGCTAGCCGGCCTCAGTATGCCACCCCGGGTTACTCACCCCTCTGCTAGAAATTGATGTCTGCAACCGCGGTGACTCCCGCGGTTGTAACGCGTCCCAAAATGCCACGCCTGTGAGACTCGGATCCAAATCCTTGAAATGTTCCGGTGGGTCCGTGACTCGAGTCCAACGAAACCGGCCGAGGCTGAGCTAGGTGCAGCAACTGACTTATGGTTCAGTGGCTCCTCCGGAGCAACGCGGACCTCCCCATCCACGAATCGGTTGAAGCTGACTCAAATCCCCAGCATCATTCAGGGCTGGAATCTCCATTTTAGCGGAGAACCAAACTCCATCAACGTGGAAGGACTGGCGTATACATGCTGCTCCATCCCACCGCTGGTCACGGCTGAAGGAGGTACTCCGTATGGAGTATTCCACAGTCAAAATGGACGAGAGGATCCTGGACAAAATTCATGCCAGATGGCAACGTCCAGACGGACCCTTCGGCAAGTTTCGAGTCGACATATTACGGCTAAATGATTAGTTAACCGAGCCTATGACCCAAACCCAACTCCTACGGGTGCTAAAGCACAATTTGCGGCCGGGACTTCGCCGTCCCATTGCGAACTCCGGCCCTGAGGACATGGCATCGCTTTTACGAGCCATCAGTAGACAGGAAGGAGGCGACGGGGATCTCCGAGAAGGGCCATACCTGTTGACGAGACCTGGTCCGCGGCCCGGAATTTCGGAAGTGGTACAGCAGACCAACACTCCAGATCTGGAGGACACCGACGGAGACTTTAATGTAGCCGCGGTGGGGAACCTCACGACGTACTGGAACTGCAAACAAATCGGACATCGGTGTATTGCATGTCGGTCAGAGCGTACGGTTTTTTTCCACGGATGCGGTAAACCTAACATCTACTTACCAGATTGCCCAGATAGCGCCACTTCAAAAAACGGACTAGCGAGTACCCGGCCACCTCAGCGGTACTCCAAAGCTCAACAGTAGGTTGTCTGCCTGCTGCAAATACCAGTAATGACAACAATATACCGGCCTTGACAATGATGACTCCGGGGGTTCCCTCTCTTCCGGAAGCCTCTCCAACGAAACTTTTGAAGCGACCACTGCAGGTGCTGCCTGAAGAACCCCGCCAGCCACGGACTCGTGTACTAAAGCCATATCACGTTCGACTTCAGGAATACCGAGAGCGAATCTTTGCTTCCAAAGAAGTCTCCTCTTGCTCGCGCAAAATAAAATGGTCCACTCGTCGTTGGTGGAGCTTCCGCAAGAGTGCGCACCTGCCGTCAAATCCTAATATATGCAACATCTCGGAGGTTTCCGAAAATGACACCAGACCTTACGCACTAATCAAAGTGTTGTGCAAGTTATCAGCTACCTTGCCTCGAGGCTCGGCTCAAAGGTACTCCATCAACACCCTACGGTGGTAAAACCCCGGCGAGCTGAAATCAGTGCAGCTGATGGCGCAATTATCCTATCCAGGGTAGATTGACCACATCCGTCACGTTAGAGGTCAAACTAAGGATATTACCTTTTTCATCATCCCCTCGCTGACTCAGAACGTGTACCTTGGCGTCGATTTCGTCCTTCAATTTGGTTTGGCTCCAAATTAATTTGAGAATTCACATTTCAACACTAGACACGTCCATGAACTTGCTTCTATAGCCGACAAACACGAATTAACTCCGAATCAACGACAACGTCTGGAAGCGTCCATCGCTGCTTTTCCATGTTACGCTATGCAAGGTCTTGGCCGCACTACCCTGGTCTCACATGTTATTGACGTTGGCGATAGCAAATCGATAAAGCAGAGACACTACGCTATCTCGCCGGCCATGGAAAAGCTAGTGTACGTAGAGCTGGACAGGATGCTAGAGTTCGGGGTTATAGAGGAGTCCCAAAGTGCCTGGTCCTCACTGGTAAACTTGGTGGTGAAGCCAGGTAAAGCTCGTCTTTGTTTAAATGCTCGGAAGACGCGAATATTGGGAAGACTGGCGAAAGCAAACTAAATTACAAGTCTCGACTTGAAGGATGCATTCTGGCAAATTCCACTCGATGAAGAGTAGAGTGATAAAACCGCTTTCACAGTGCCTGGACGACCACTATACTAGTTTGTCACAATGCCTTTCGGCCTGTGTAATACCCCGCAAACGATGACCCGTCTCCTGGACAAAGTCATTCCAGCTCACCTGAAACACCAATTGTTGGTTTACCTGGATGACCTTTTACTCATCACAGAAACGTTTGACCAACATCTGCTACTGTTGCAAGAAGTACCCCTGCATATCAGCAAGGCAGAACGCATCATCAATGTCCAGGGAAGCAAGCTTGTTATGACTGAAGTCCAATATCTAGGACATGTCATCGGACATGGTACCATCAAAACGGGCGGTTGATGAGTTTCCCCTACCGAAGACCGTTAAGCAGCTACGACGTTTCCTAGGAGTGTGCGGTTTGTACCTAAGGTTCATTCGGAATCACGCAACGGTTTTAGCGCCTCTGTCGGACATGCTCCGGAAAGGTAAGTTCATCTGGTCCGAACTCAGCCGAAAAGCATTCGAAGAGCTCGAGCAAGCTTTGATATCTGCCCCAATCTTGCACAGTTCTGACTTCCAGAAACCCTTCTCCATTCATTGCGATGCAAGTCAACATGGAGTGGGAGCCATTGACCGAAGAGGGAGAAGAAGCTCCCATTGCTTTTATGTCCAGTAAACTGAGCTCGGCCCAGAGGAACTACACCGTATCCGAACAAGAATGTCTGGCGGCGGTGATGGCTATCAAGAAATTCCAAGCGTATATAGAAGGCCACCAGTTTGAAATCATCACCGACCACATTTCGTTACAATGGCGGATGAACCAAGTGGACCTACAGGACGTCTGGCCCGATGGGCTCTTAAACTTCAAGTTTTCCATTAAACATTGAAAAATTACGATGAATTACGGTGAACACAACACAGTTGCCTGATTTGAAAGTGATCGACGGATATATTTATCGACGTAATAAATACGCAACCAGTGACTCGCTGCAGAAGAAGAGTCTTGGAAACTTTGGGTGCCGGAAGAAATGACACAATCTGATCCTCCGCCCACTGACCATCCCCAGAAACCGTCGTTTCGATCTAGCTCGAAATATTATAAGCTCTTGACAGTCGAATTATATTCCATCAATCAAAGGGAGAGGGTAGGCGTTTTTGACCATGACCGCATTTACTCATCGGGCATCTAGGCATTAGCGTACTTTACTTGGTTTGACTACCAGGTTGACAGGAGACAACCACGCAGTCTGGGATTCCTCGAAGATACTAAACTTACTTACAATCGTATCTTTTCCATCGCAGGAGAGATGGCATAAAATCGTTGTTTGATTGGCTAGTTATTGCCAACGTCTCTTTCATGTGACATCAATGATCAAGTAGGTGTCAATCAGGGGGCTGAAGGGTTGGTCGGGATGGTGTGCAGTTTTCATAGATAAAATTTAGAAAATGTCTACGCCGAGATATAAGTTTTGGCTAAGCGATGGAACGATATAAAAATCCATCAACTTGGTTAAATTGTTAAAAGTAATTAGTGCAGAAATGACTTCCTTGATCTTATATCGAGTTTTATTGGCATTACTGATATGTATGTGTAAAGGTTTCATCCGGTCGGCATATTTAGCTAGAACTTGTGCACTGTAGGTGGAGGTAATGCAGCTAATGATAGCACCGGTATCGACCAGACCCATGACGAGTTTGTCGAATAGTTTGATGGATGCTTAAGGTCGAATATAGTTTCTGGTTAGGTCGCTCACTGTAAAAATTTGTCGTTTGTGCTAGAGAGCTGCATCCTCCACCAGAAATCCCACAGGCAGCGCGTAGGTCGCTTGGGAAGCCTGGTCGTTTTTTCCGCTGCAAACATTTTTTGGGGGGGAAAGGCGATATTCCCGCAATCGAATATGATAAGCTCGTTAGTACCGTGGTGTTTGAAAGGTAGATTTGATATCCGTTAGAGAGTAGTATCAGCTAAGAAATTAGGATGCTTTAAGGCGATAGGGAGAAGTCCTTTCTCCGCGAATTGGAGGGTAGGTTGTTAGCCATGTTGGAAGCATTAAGAAGCCGCTCACCCTCAGCTAGTATGAGGGAGCCAACAAGTTCATACCAGAGCCTAAATGGATTTAAGATGGCTTAGCCTGCCGTCCAGGTGGTAAAGACCATGGCCTAGGGTCTATATTCCAAAGTTGTTGCGTCCGGCGACGATTTGACGCATGAGTTTTCTGCTTTATTTGAGCCATTTGGATAGTGAGCCCTTCCAGCAATGCGAGCACCTCATTATTGCCAGATGTGTCCTCTCAGGTGAGAGGAGGGACCATTTCAAGTGCCGGAAGAATCTCCGCTCCTCCAGCGGCACCTAGCTTGCTTCTCACCATCTGGTCCGCTTTGAGTTTTTGCAACGGTTCCATGGGCTGTCTCTAGTTCAATAGGTGGAAAGCAGTCTGGACCAATGGGCTTCGACATATCGGCATATCGGACACAAAGAAGTCTGGCTAGCATCTGTCCACGGGTGACCACTCTCTTGAATCGTACGGGTAGGGATTGTATGCGCTGTTTCAAGGGTGTTCGGAGAGAACGAATATTTTTACCAGGTAAATGCATGGTATTGCTAATAAGGAATAAAAAATGTATGGATAGTGCTAATAATGATTATATAATAACAATAATAATCATTACACAAGTGTCAATTTAATTCAATAATATCCTAGACTAATAATTGACTTTTTATTCACTCACTTCCTCTGGTCGTCCAAACTCCCAGGTGCTGCGTAACAAGTGTTCCGAAGCAGTACAATGCTAAAAAAAAATAATATTTGAAGAAAGCGCCAAACTCTTTCTTCAAATGCAACCTTACAGGAATTCCTACTGAAGAGCGAAAGGGAATTGCATATTCACGAGCGTTGCGTGTCCTGTCGCTGAGTGGCTCCACAGCCAATCCATCGCAATTCAAAATCATTGAAATATGGGATACATAGGGACTGTTGCTTGGTTTGGTATCGACTTGCAAAAGCGAAATGTGAAGCTTAAAACCGAATACTTGAAACATTCACGGAATCAAAAATTGATCGCAATCTCCTAGCAATGCTCTGATCGTGGTCTGCCAATGCATGACTCTTAAGGAAGATTGACCAATATTGATGTCCTTATACATTAACTAGACTTGGATACTCGTTTAAAACGCAATGCTCTACCAGTCACATTGATTAAACTTTAAAGGAAATAACTACCGGATTGCGTGCATACTCGCAAAACTTTTACACCTCTGAGGTTACTGTGATGTTAAGCTAACGACTGGTATAGTCGCCATTTAAGTTGGAACTGAGTACCATCTGTTAGTCCCTTGTTGGTCGTCGGTATTGTCAGTCAGGCAGTAGGTAGTAGTCTGTCATGTCAGGTAATGTCCTCTCGTCCGTAAGTGCTCACTTTTCGTGCCCCAGGTTGGGCGGCTTTTTATAACGAGATTTAAAAGATTAGGTCAGTGAACTCTGCAAATAGACGAGCTCGAGCTGACTGAGCCTGCCATAACGCGCATGCTGGTCAACTAGCATTTATGGTGACGTGGGCAGTTTCTTTTATCCAGCGCTAAATCACACTACAAAAATAGAATTTGAACTTGGGTTCGGAACCGGTGGCTATATCGTTCACGACGGAGAGAAAAAGGTAATATGAAAAACTCCAGTAAAATCCTGTAAACTGATGTCCTAAATCCCCTCCCTACTTACGTCATCTGACGTCGTTGATGTGCCTTAAGCACCATAACCGTCTTCACTACTGAGGGCTTATCAGCCCTGTAACATATGCTGTTGCTCCGAAATACTTATCCGAGCCCCATCCTGGAAACCAACACGACCCTAGGAAACGACAAGACTTTTTATTTTATTAGAAAAACATCAAAATATCTAAAACTTCATCAATGAATAATCTGATATCATGCTAAATGTCCTCGTTTAACTTTAGATTTCACAAAAGCATA
Organism: Odontomyia ornata; assembly: GCA_963969285.1. NCBI lineage: Eukaryota > Metazoa > Arthropoda > Insecta > Diptera > Stratiomyidae > Odontomyia > Odontomyia ornata. The sequence continues at coordinate 223,451,200 of OZ017740.1, read as the reverse complement.
TCTTATGACCTTGTAATAGCACAAAATAATAAATTATCTGCTTTAAAACATTTAGAGAGCTGTTTTATTCTATTTTATATTCACGATAATATAATAAAATTGAATATAAAAAATATCTAAATATGAAAAGCAAACAGATAGCAAAACATCACCTACCCCTCGTTCTGCGAGTGATTGAAGATGGTGGTTGTTGCTGCAAACCACTAAACATTAGGAAATTATTTTTTTGATATTTTAAGCTTTTCTAATGGGAATAAAAATTATGGTATCCTGATGAAACTGGTACTGCCACCATCTAAGTTCGGAATAGTGATTCCCAGGTAGAAAGCTGTGAATGGAAGGATGGTTTTGGGTGGGTTCGGCGCTGAGGGACCACCTTCTTAAGTGTGTACCTAACGCCCAACGAATCGATATAATCTTTCCAAGCCAAGCTGAATGCTTTGGAGGGCGGTGTCTCGAACGCAGACGGCAACGAGATCGTTGTGGGAGACTTCAACGCTAAAGCTACCGAATGGGGCATGGATCAAACAGATCCGCGGGGAAAGTGAATCCTAGAAATGGCGGCCAGAATGGAGCTCGTCATACTAAACACCGAAAGTACGCAGAAATTCCGCCGTATTGGCTGCGAAGGAACCATACGGGACGTGATATTCGCCTCGGAGGATACACAATTGGCGAGTATTAAATGACTACTCTCCTTGGCAGTCCGGCTTCAGGACGTTCTATCATTGATGCGGTCTAAAAGGCAGAGACATATACTCGTACCAAGCGACGGATCGTTCTGTTGGTGACACTCGACGTCAGGAAAGCCTATAACTCGGCTAGATGGGTGAATATTCTGGATACACTGAAAACCCCTTCTCAAGTTCCAGAATATCGAATGCGGCTTTTGAGGGATTACCTGAAGGACCGAAGCCTGCTCTACGACATAACACAGCGCCAACCGAGGATGGAAGTTACATCGGGTGTTGCCCAAGGATCTATCCTTGGTCCAGGCCTGTGCAATGTGTCTTACGACGGGCTACTGAGACTGGAGATGCCAGATGAGTCGCACTTGATCGGCTATGCGGATGATGTTGCGGCTCTAGTCGCTGGACGCATCGTTGAATAAGCGCAACTTAGGCTACAGCTCGAGGGTTCAGTTTTGCACTGGAGAAAGCTGAAGTGGTCATCTTGAAAAAAAAGAGAATCCCTAGAGTAAGGATGATCAGTATTGGAGACATACAAATCGAATCGAAGCCAGCTGTGGAATACCTGGGGCTACTGATCGACGCGAAGATGAGTTTCTCTGAGCAAATCAGGGCAACGGCTGAGAAGGCTGCTACCGGAGTATCGGCTGTGAGTCAACTTATGGCCAACGTAGGGGGACCCAGCCCATCAAAAAGACGCCTCTTGATGAGCGCTGTAGGCTCAGTGCTACTGTACAGTGTAGAAATATGGGGCAATGCTCTAAGTCGCCCTCCTTGCTGGAGCACCGCGCTATTTACCTGCATCGAAACGAGGATGCGGGGGAATTGGTTGTTCGCGAGGAGAAACAGCGCTCACTCAACGATTGGCAGAAGTCTTGGATGAATTGTCCGAGAGGAAGGTGGACTGCTGGCCTCAACTCGGATGTGAGACCGTGGCTAAATTGAAGGCATGGTGAGACTGACTTCTATCTGACCCAACTTTTGAGCGGGCATGGGTGCTTTCAGTCTGCACAAGATTGGTAAGTCACGGTCCCCTGGTTGGCAGTTTTGCCCAGGAGAGGAAGACAATGCCTGTCACACATTTTTTGCGTGCACAAAATGGGACAGACTGTGAAGGGACCTCTACAGGGAGACGGGAGAACTCACCTCGCGGTGATGCTCGAATCGGTTGACAAATGGAACCAGGTGGCACATTATGTTAGGGCAGACCTAAGAGATAAAAGGGACTCACAGCAGTCGGGGGCATTGGGGCTGAGGGATCGCCTGTTTGGCACTTCCTCCTCCTTGTTCCTCTCTCCCCTCCCGCTAGAAAAGGAATCTCTCAGCTTGGTGTAATATGTGAAGTATCTTGAGTCTTGCTACACGGTGGGGATTCATCCTGAATGTCCGATGGAATATATGTCCCGGGATGTTTGACCCGTGAAAAGGTAGGCATTGTTTGTAGAGGTCTTTTTGAGGAGCCAACGATATTAGCTGGTGAAAATTTATAATTAGTCTTTAAATTAGAATTAGACTTTTCATTGAATTAACAACATTATGAATATTTTAACACTTAGTATGCCAGAGTCCGGCAAAAATCCAAGTATTAATAATATTATTTAATATATAATTGATAATATTATTTAAAATATATAATTCTTCTGTTCTGAATTTATTGCAGAAAATCATTTTGGAAATCATTGAAACAATGTGCCTTCACCTTCGACGCGTACTGTTTTGTGGATTCGACCAAAAAGGGTTACGACAAAGCGTACCCATTACATGGCCAAGAAATTGTTCGGCGTCAGTAGTCTCCCAATTTTTATCAAAACTTATACAGAGCTTACAAAATTTAAGGAGTGCCTATTGCAAATTCATACAACTTGATTTACCGGGGGAAGTTTTAGATATCATTAAAGGTTTTATAGAAGAGGTTCGATTGTTTTGTTTGTCAGCATATTTCAAGAGAGCCACCGATAACGTTAAGAACCTTAAGGAGGCTGAAAGCTGGTGTTCAGCTGTCGAAGACTTTCCAGGTGCAACTTCACTACCGTCCCTCTTCGAACGGATTATGGTCAAAACACTTGAAGAAGTGCAAACTTATATCGCCCCAGAAACAAGGTGAGCTTTATTGTTAATATTAATAAAATATTTCAACTGATGTGACATTTTTTCAGAGAAATTGACATTATAACAGACAATTCAGAGGGCCACAAGGAGGTATCTCAGAGATTATATGAGATGGTAGTTGCTTTCTGTAGAGTCATAGAAAATTTAGCTTATCAATTAAGTGATGAAGATACGCAAACATCTGCAGTTTCGCAACTTATCGGATTCCCAAACGCTCAAAAGCTGAACAGTTTTATTTCATATGAGGCAGGAATGCGTTGGGAGCAGCGAATACTATGTTGTTTAGCCAATTGCCTTTATTTCGAACGCTTTTCTTTCAACAAGATTCAATTCCAATTGATTAAGTTGGCATTCTTGCAATTACTGTCAAACATAAACTGGATTTATATTTTACTAGGTTTGGATATCCTCTATGCAATTCAAGTATTCAAAGTGGACAGGACCTTATCAAACAATTATTTGTCAACTTATTGGAGACATATGTAGAACACAAAAGCGATCCATTAGTAGGAACAATTGAACCATCTATGTATCTTGGACAATTTCAATGGGATAAGGTGGAGTATGTCGAGACGCTAAGGCCGTATGCACAAGAATGTAATGACAATCTTGTTGGGGTATTTTTTGAAATTGTTGCTATTTCTCCAATTTTATTGAATCCAATTATGGAACCAATTATACAAACTGTTGCTGAGGAATTGGCCCGCTTAATGAGCTGTGTGCATGTTTTCAGTAAGAGTGGAGCAATTCAAGCAAATGTCGACACACTATTTTTGTCTAACGCGCTCCATACTTTCAGCAATGCTATTGCACGGTAAGATTTTATTTTTACAATAGAATGGAATACAACGAGTTTAAATTTTGTTAGCATTCATTTTTCAGAAGCGCTTGAAGCCATTGGTCCTCTTTCAGATAAAGACAATGATATTGTCCAGCGTATTTTAAGCAAAGTCAAAATGAGTACTAAAGTTCAAGTTGCTTGCTTTTTAGTTGATCATTAATTATTATATTTAAATAAAACTCAAAAAAAAAAAAAAATTGTAAATAAGGAAATAAATGTTTTTCACATTGTTACCTAAAGAAAAGTCTATCTAAAAAATTATTCTCAAAGACAGCGTTGATAATTATAATAATTTGTTTTAACATACTTATGATGTTTTCTCATTCTTCATCTAGTGTGTTGAAGCAATGCTTCTTATGGGATGCTCCTCTGGCGAGCGGATCGAATGCAAAAAACGTTACGCTATTTTCTCATGAAGTATAGAAGGAGTCACCAAACTTTGTGGAAAGGCCAAAGTGGTGGCCTCTTAAAAGCTTCATATACGAGAAAAGATTTTCGGAGGTTTGTTGCGAACAGCAGTGCCGCATTTTTGTAATTTTTACACATCTAGCTGAATTTTTATCATAAGCATCCAAAGGTTAAATTGTAAACACCCAAAAGTTTTTTTCTTGAAAAACTGTCGGGTCTTACCTCTTTGATGGGCTCACTCAAAGAAGTAAGGCCCGACGGCTAATCAAGAAAAAAGAGATGTAGCCTGCGAAAATCAAATAATTAAAATAATAATTGACTAAATCCTAAAGTTGCTTATAAGTAAAGATTTAGCCTGGAGTAATTTATTTCCAATATGCGGCAGTAACAGCCAACACCTGCTCGCTTCATTCTATGAAATTATGCAAACATCTGGCTATTGTTCGCAAGCAACAAGGTGGAATCAACGGAGCGCTTGCTTGGTGGTTATCTGGGTCAGCTGTGCGCTCGGTAGAGGGGTGCGTTGGCAACGGTACAGTCAAGAATTCACTCGATCGCAAACAAAGACAGTCTTCTCGGAGCAAGGGTCTTGTCGGAATGAGATTCTTGTCAGAACAGGAATGAGTCAGCGAAGAAAAGCGGATGGTCAGAGGTCAAAGGATTGCTAGGGAAAAGTAAAAAAAAAACTAATAGGGAAAGCGCTGGCAGTTTGGTTTTAAACTGGACTGAATCCTCGGTTTCCGAATTTAACAAGTTTAGAAACATTTCTTGACCGCCTTTTAGATTGGGCTGTGTAGTAGGCGGTGGTACCATATGTAGGCTTAAAAGGGTGAAATTAGTTGAGGTGACACGAGCGTGATTTAATAAAACATCAATTAAACGTTAATTATATGGTGAAACATGAAAGTTAAGTGGAAAAATAATACAATATGTTCTGTTGCTTTATTAGGATTTTGGACATCGAATTTGACTGCACCGTGCGAAAGGAGCGTTGCGATTCAATTTCAGTTTTTCTGATGAAAGGTGAATTAAAACAAACCGTCACGTTTTATGCCCGAGAGCCTGCATTTTTCTATGCTTGTCGATCGGCTAAAGCATCAGACCATTGGATATGGTTTTGTTAGTAAATCTGTCCCGGATGAAATTGTGCCAGCAAATTTGCAACTCGAAGTTCACCGATGGCGACAGTTTAGAGAATTACGTCATTTATCCCATTTTAAGGGATATTTTTGCTTTGCTTTGTTGAAGCAACGTATTAAACATATATTAACAAGTTTCCAGTAGCCCCTTCTCTTTTCTGTTGTCGAACACTCTTCAGCGGAAGACAGAGTAAGTAATTTTTTTGCTTTGTGAATATTTTTCCAATGTAATCTTAAATTTTCGCAAATCTAATAGTTGATTTTTCTCCATTTATTTTTATATGGGACTGGTTATTTTTTTCCTTTTTTGCATAAAATTTAAATCTTTTCGTCGTTTTTATTTTTCCAATATAATTTAATTAATGTAAATGGTAGCGTTAAAAATATAATTCATATCTTAAGATGTTTATTTACAATCTTAGTTAGTTTTTTTGATGTGATGTGCCCTTCTCCAAGTGAACTCCGCCATGGCTGAGCTCTAGCATTGCTTTCTTCAAACAGGCTCAAATGCTCTGCAAATTTAGCATCATGACTCACAATAGCAGGCAACTGACAAGCGGATCATATGATGTGTGACAATTCGCAATGACAAGTTACAATGTCAAATAATTTCATCAGCATCAAGTGAGATTTTATCAATTTTGGAGTTTTTACACATTTTTTTTGTGGTAGGGAGATGAATGCTATTTATGCACAGAGTGTGGGACTCCCATGCTCAAAAGAAGGCGACTGGACTACCCACTAAACACCTCCCCTGTCAACCTGAGAACCTAGCCTGGAACCGTTTGACACAATACTTCGGGCCAGGTCTCGTTTCGTTACGCCGTGGGGCGCCTTCAAGCTGGGCAGTCCCTTTCCTAGCGGGAGAAGAGAGGGGAAGAGGAAATGCCAGAAGAGCGATCCCCCAGCCCCAGCGCCCCGGCTGCTGTGAGTCCCTTTTATATTTTAGGACTGCCCGAGCATAATGTGCCACCTGGTTCCATTTGTCAACCGATTCGAGCATCACCGCAACTATATTATCCGGGGTGAGCTCTCCCGTCTCCCTGTAGAGTTCCCTTTGCAGCCTGACCCATTTGGTGCACGCCAAAAATGTGTGACAGGCATTGTCCTCCTCTCCTGGGCAAAACTGACAACCGGGAGACCGTGACTTATCGATCTTGTGCAGGTAAGACTGAAAACACCCATGCCCGCTCAAAAACTGGGTCAGATAGAAGTCAGTCTTACCATGTCTTCGATTCAGCCACGGTCTTACATCCGGGATGAGGCGCGCAGTCCACCTTTCCTTCGTGCAATTGACCCATGACTGCTGCCAATCGTTGAGCGAGCGCTGTCTCTCCTCGCGGACAACTGTCTCCCCCGCATCCTCGTTTTGGCGCAGGTAAATAGCGCGGCGCTCTCTAGCAAGGAGGGCGACAGGTATCACGCCTGCAATAACTCTCACCGCCGAGTCGGAGACTGTTGGATGCGAAGATGCAATTCTCAGTGCTCTTCTTCTCTGTACCTGTGCCAAACGTTTTCGGTATACCTCCTTGCTGAGAGCGTCGCCCCATACCTCTGCTCCGTACAGTAGCACTGACCCTACAGCACTCATCAAGAGGCGTCTTCTTGATGGGCTGGGTCCCCCTACGTTGGCCATAAGTCGACTCAGGGCCGATATTCCCGAAGCAGCCTTCTCAGCCGTTGCCCTGATTTGCTCAGAGAAACTCATTTTCGAGTCGATCAGTAGCCCCTGGTACTTCACCGCTGGCTTCGATTCGATTTGTATGTCTCCAATACTGATCATCCTTACTCTAGGGATTCTCTTTTTTGTCAAGATGACCACTTCGGTTTTCTCCAGTGCTAAACTCAGCCCGCGAGCAGTCATCCAGTCCCTCACTCGGCGCATTAGCATACCTAGCCTAAGTTGCACTTGTTCAACGGTGCGTCCGGCGACCAGAGCCGCAACATCATCCGCATAGCCGACCAAGCGCGACTCGTCTGGCATCTCAAGTCTCAGTAGCCCGTCGTAAGACACCGAAAGATCCCTGGGCAACACCCGATGTAATTTCCATCCTTTGTTGGCCCTGTGTCATGTCGTAGAGCAGGCTTCTGTCCTTTAGGTAGTTCCTCAAAAGCAGCATTAGATATTCTGGAACTTGAAAGGAGTTTTCCAGCGTATCCAGAATATCCACACATCTAGCGGAGCTGAAGGCATTCCTGACGTCGAGTGTTACCAACAGGACGATCCGTCGCTTGGTGCGACTATATGCCTCTGCCTTTTGGACCGCGTTCACCACCTCTGCAATCGCATCAATGGTAGAACGTCCTGTTTTAAAGCCGTACTGCCGAGGAGATAGGTCCGCAGCAGCACGAATCGCGTCAGTGAGTTTTACCTTGATGAGTTTCTCTAGCACTTTCCCAGCCGTGTCTAGCATGCAAAACGGGGGGTATGCAGACGGCGATCCGGAATTTCTCTTCCCCTTGCTTATCAGCACGAGCCTCGCCACCTTCCATCGTACCGGGAAAACCCCGTCCCGTAGGGAAGCGTTGAATGTGCTGAGCAGCAAGTCAGGACAATGGTGATAGACGAGCCGCAACACCTCAGCTCGAACACCATCTGGACCTGGAGCCTTCCTCGCTTTCAGGGAGAGGACTGCCTCCTCCAGTTCCAGCTGTGTGAAGAGTGGGCACACGACTGCTGTTTCACCATGGATAGCGTCAACACGGACGGGATGGGCGGTGAAGAGTGCTCACACTATCTCATCCATCTTTTCCACATTATGTAGGCAAGGCTTCCGTAGGGCACCAAGTTTCCCCATGACCAGCTTGTAGCCAAGGCCCCACGGATCCTTGATCACATTGTCCACTAGGTCTTGCTAGCAGTGAGCCTTGCTACTGGTGATCAGTTTGCGAAGGCATTTCCTGACCGACTTGTATGTTGCCACCTGGTTGCATGCCTCGTCATGGTTCCGCGCCTGTTGAGCCTCACGTCGAAGCTTGTGACACTCCCTTCGCTTTTCAGCGATTTCAGTTGACGAACAGTACACTGGGGGCTTGCCGTGCCGGGGTCTTCGACGGGGCATAGAAGCGCAGCAAGCAGTCGTAATTATGCTCATAGTAGAGTTCACCACCTTTTGAGCTGCCAATTCTTCCGTCCCCCGCGAAGCTCGCTGCAGCGGCTCACCTGCTGTGAGAACCTTGACGAACCTTCCGACGTCCAACCTTCTGATGTTCCATCCAGTTGTAGAAGGCCGAGAGCACGGACGTCAGGAGACAGTATCACTTATCTCAAGCAGAATGCACTGATGATCACTGGCTGAGTAGTCCTCTAATACTTTCCAGTTGTGTATCCTCCGTACTAAGGACTCCGAGGTGAATGTCACGTCCGGTATGGTTCCCTCACAGCCAATACGGTGGAAAGTCGGCGTATTTCCGGAATTTAGTACGACGAGGGCCGTCCTGGCCGCCATTTCCAGGATTCGTTTTCCCCGCGGATCCGGCTGAGGCGTGCCCCATTCGATTGCTTTAGCGTTGAAGTCGCCCCCAACGAGCACTTTGCCCTCTGCGTTCGAGACAGCGTCCTCCAAAGCATTAAGCTTGGCTTGGAAAGATGATATCGACTCACTAAACACACTAAAGAAGGTGATCCCTGAGCACCGAACCCACACGAAACCATCCCTCCGTCCACAACTCTTCGCTTGAAAGTCATTGTTCCAAACCCAGATAGCGGCAGTACCAGTTTCATCAGAATACCATAATGCAGGATTTTTTTTATTATGTTGCTCACTCAGCAGCAAGAAGTCGGCTTTCATGTCCCTCACAAGCTGCTCAAGCAGATTTTGGGCGGTTGAACTGCGGTGTAGGTTTAGCTGCAGGATGCGGGTCATCTGAGTTCAAATTTTGCCTTGGCTAGGGCTTCCTGGAACACCCGACATTTTCCTGATCCCAAGACGTGTCCAAAATCAGGTCTTGGATCAGCATCCTTGCAAAGAATAAAGTGTGCCTCCTTGATACACTCTTTTCTTTTATGTCCCATTTCACCGCATTTGTAACATAGGGAGCTCCTATCGGGTCCTTTGCATACTTGTGTGGTATGACCATAGCCAAGGCATTTGAAACATTGAAGAGGCGTTGCTCTTCGCCGTTTCCTACAGACAACCCATCCAATTAGTACTTTGCCCTTGTTCAGGAATTGTTCAGCGTCCTTTTCAGTCAATTCAACTATGGCCATGCGCTGTCCCCTATTGTTTTCTGGTGTCAGTCTCGCTTTGATGCTTCCCACGCTAGGGAATTCCCTTTTGATGGCCTCTTCTACCTCGGCCAGATTCGCCAGGCAGTCAGTGTCTCGTATTTCGATCGTTGCCATCGGCTCGAGTAGGGCTATAGTTGCGCTTTTGCCGGCAGTAAAGAAGCATTCTGTGACGCAGTAAGCACAAAATGCTTCTTTATTGCCGGCCTCTGCTCCAAATTCGACCAGTATGTGGCCCGACCGCGTTGGTCGTACTACTTTAAAGGTAGTATTGGTGTCTTCGGGCCTTACGTTTCCCCTGACGTCCCGCAGTACCTCCGCCTAGGATCGGACATCTTGGGGCTTTACAAGCAATGCCTGCTGCCGGGATCATCGTCGGGGCTTCTGTCTCTCCTGTTTTGCATCAGGTCCTTTTTCTAATTGGGCATCCGTGCGAACTTTTCTTTCTGGCGTTTTTTGAAGGAGTTTCTTTGCGGGTTTCTTCTCTCCTTTTGTAAGCACTATCTGGAACCCCTGATCTGGTGCTCCATGCTTATCCTTCTTTCTTGTATCCCGATCTCCTTCGATGGTCTAGACGCCATTATTTTGTTGACTTTTAATGGTGGAGCTATCTGCATGTCACCTTTAGATTTCACCCCAAGCGCCTCTTTAGCCTTCTGTTCGTCTTCGGCCCTTAACCAGCTCCTCCGATAGTGCCCTATGCGATCTAGGAGCTCCTCTAGTTCAAGGAGCCCAACCTTTGCTGCTTTGCTGATTTTTGGGGAGTCGCATGCAGATTGTATTCTTTTCAGAACATCTCCCGCTTTTCGGAGTAGTCTTTCTTCTTCGTATCGCTGGGCGGCAATTGTACCTTGCAACCATCCTTGGGAGAGGTTATCGCTTTCCGTTTTTGAGTGCAGTACTTCCGCAACATTTTCAACGTTGGGGGTGCAATCACGCGGTGTCTGGTCACTCTTTGCTTTTAGTGCCGTAATCTCCTCGTTGGCTTCTGGATTTTTCGTTGCAATGTCAGGATTTGCGACCCTTGCATCGGTCGCTTCGGTAACGATCGCAGCAGTGACAATCGAATTTTCGGTGCTCTTTATGCTATTTCCCACCGCTCGAACACCTGAAGCGACCTGCAGAGTTTCCCGCTTCTCCTTAATAGGACGCTCTGGCGTTTACATCATTTTTTGCTGCACCCGAACGCCGCAGGAATCTCAGGCTGAACCAGACTGTCTGCTATTCCCCAGAGTTTTTACACATTGATTGTATATATTTTTCTTCACAGGCTTACAACACTTATGCATTTTATACATCACGTCCGAGAAAAGGTAAAGAAATTGAAAATTTCGGGTGAGCCTTTTATAACTTGTGCTTGTTAATTTTAGCACTGCCTCCTTAAATCTAGCCGCTTTGCTCTGCAAATTATACAGTAGTTAAAACTGACAGCCCGTCCCATATGATGCGATTCACCTGACAATTGATGCAGCAACAAACAACTAAATGTCAAATTTTCTGTCGAATAGCAAGTGAATTGGCAAATTGACTCGATAAGTTTTTGTTTATAAAAGAAATTAGCGTTGATAGGAAGCAGCGTTTTGAGAAGCAAATATAACCCTTAAGTGGAAATGCGGACAAAGGTGAATAAATAAACGATATCTTATTCATTTGTCAACAACATAGTTCTTTTGATTTGGGAAAAACAGGAAGATAAAAAATTGGGTTCGATAGACGGAGGATACCTGCAAAAATATGCATGGTGGCGTGAAAAATAATTTTTACTTTTTTGCTAAGAATGTTATTTCAAGTGTAAGGTGATGTTGCTTATTTCGAACCATCAAATGTAAATCAAGCGTTCATAATAAAAACGCGGATTGTTTAAATTTCAGTTCCTAGCTTAATCCGCGCCGTTTCCCAATCGGCACGTATTGACTATTAAGGAAGTTTTCAGAGATGTGTTTCGGTTTTGTACGCCTTTAAGTTCCCTAGTTACATTCGATTTTGATACCATTAGACGGGATTTAATGTATAAAAAATTTGCTTTTTGCGGATGTTAGTGGGAAAAGTCTTCAGCTTTTGTTATCATTAAGCATATGTACATGTCATCGCTTAACGTATTTATGTAGACCTAGAGTGACAAAACCAATGCTACGTCTAGCTCTCGTTTCGTGTAGACGTGTTTCTCATCGCTTCTGACATTAATTTTAAAAATTAATTAATTTTTCACAAAAGTCAGTTTCAAAAAATTGAAATTTTACGAGCCAGTCAAAAACAAGTTTTGATTTTATTGGGAAAGCATTTATCGTCGAAGGCATCGACCCACAGAATTAATAAATCAAAAAAAGGAAATAAACTGAAGACTTACTCGGGACTGCTGTATGGAGGAGCCCGACGGCTTCCCCCCGTTGGAGGGCCCCGGGGATAATAACAATGTGAAATTGGCGGCAAGTGTCAACAAGCGGAGACATACGAGCACCCAGGACTCCGCAGATGGCGGCTGTAAGACTCAAGTAGTCGAATACAAGCAAGAAGTGAGTCGACTTCAAGCAGAAATTGAAGAATTAAAATTAAGAATCAAAACGTACGAAGATATGTTTGAGACAGCGAAGAAGGTGCAAGATACTGAACCGGTACGAAATATCGATACGCAAGCAAAGCAAAAGAAAGCTGTTAAACCAATCATCACAGATGACGTATTAAGTGCTGGAGGCACTAACGACAGCCAGGATTACTATGCAGTGCTGGACGGACGCCAAGAAATGGAGGTTGATTAAAATATTGTAGGTAATGTTAGTCAAGGTAATGATAATTTTATACTCTATTCTGCTGGTCCTCCTCAAAAAGTAGCCAAGAATGCAGAGAAAGTTCCGCCAATTTTGTCTTCGGTCAAAGCGGAAAGGACATGCTTCGGCTGTTGGCAGCCGAAAACAAATTAACAAATTTCGGGATTAAACGAATCAATTCCGAGAAGTTATCTATCAGAACAAAATCACTGGTTGACATTCAAATTAGCGAAAAATGCTTTAAATTCTGGGGAGGTTCCGCACTTCACATATACCCCGAAAAGCGAGAAGAACCAGACGTTCTTGTTGAAGGGCTTGGACTGCGGAAAAGATACCGTCGATCTTCTTCAGGTTCTCAAGGAAGCAGCACCATAAATCGAGCTTGTCTCCGTTAAAACGTTCACGGCAAGAAGGTCGACGGTAGAAAAAACAACCACTTTATTTAGTGCAAATATCAAATAAGAGCAGTCCAAGGGCTCTTCAATAAATCAGATATTTGAATTTCCGAGTGGTGAGGTGGGAACACCTCCAGAAACGAGAAATCAACCAGTGCTATCGCTGCCAACGACTTGGGCATTCGGCTCCCAACTGTGCCATGTATTACCGATGCGTCAAATGCAAGTACGTGCATGCTCCCGGCGAGTGCAAATTGGCTCAGACGGAGCCAAAAGAGAAACTATACTGTGTTAACTGCGGTATTTTTGGTCACCCGGCATCATATCGAAGATGCTCCCGATATCAGGATGCGAGATTAAAATCTGTCCCAAAGCAAACACAAATTCACCGCAGTGTCTTAGCTCCGAACTTCGTCAAGCCCGGAGTATTATTTGCACAAGCCACTAGAGGACCAGCAGAAAATGCGGTAAATAGTGTAAATAATGTAAGAGCCAATAATGAGCTGCTTCTCAAAATTTTACAGCGATTAAATTCTCCATCGGAAAGAATCGATAAACAAGTAACAAAAATTAATCTTGTTTTTCATCGTTTAGGGCTTTCAAATGCCTCAAAATAATTTGTCATCCAGTCACATTCCCATGGATAGGATTCGTCTCATCTCGATCGACTTCAACTCCATTGTTGCTATACGCCGGCGTGATTACGTGTTTCTTCTTGAATTCATTGTTAAGCAAAAGCCTGACATCATGCTTCTCACTGAAGCCCACCTCAATTCATGGCACTCCATGACATTCAAGGTTTTTTAATTCGTAATAAAACGATAGGGTAATAGGTGATGGAGGAGGTGGCACCGGGATATGGGTTCGTAGACCCTTTTGTTTCCAAAATATTGAAAAAGTCAAATTCAAAAGCTTTGAATCTCTTGAAGTGTCCATTATCAAAATCTCACTGCCAGATTGGGATAACCTCTTCGTTATCTCTGCCTATGCAACTGGTGGAACTGTTCTCAAGCTCAAGGAGGAACTCAATTCATTGTTTGAAATACTCGAACTAAACAGGCTGCATAATTATTATATTCTTGCAGGTGACCTAACCGCCAAGCATACATATCGACGGGCCACCGATAAGAAGATAAAATATCCTCCGAGTTTGAGTTCACGAGACCAACAATTCCAATGGAGATACTCATTTGCTAGATTCGTTGAAGCTGATCGAGTTGAGACGGGGCAATCTAGGTATTGGTGGCTGAATGACAATGTCTAAATTATTCGTGTTTATTTTCAGTTTTGGTGTTTTTCGTTTAGTTTTTGAGTTTCAGCTCATTATTGCTACATTTAGTGTTGTTTATTTTTGTTATAGATTTTTTTTAAGTAAATGATAAAGTTTTTGATTGCAATTATTAGAATTAAGTTAAAACATATTAGGTGTAGGATCAAAGTTCACTGTTGTGTTGATAATAAATAATTTTAGGATAGTCTAGGTTGGTTTTTTCTCCTTTTTCCAATTGAATTTTAAAAATATGTAATAATATTCATTGATTTGAATTTGCTATAGTTTTTTTTTTTAATGTGTTTAATGATAACGTACAAATTTAGAGAGCCATTTGGGCCATTAAGTTTTTTATTTTTTTTTTGCAATTTGCTTTATATTCTTTTAAAATTTATAATGATTAGTATTGAATAAAGTGCTTTTGATATGAAAAAAAAACGCCACAAATAATCCAAGAGGTGTATTCCTGAAATCGTGGATAACAGAGAACCAAATCGAATACAGGAGCATTCTATATGTGTCGGAGTTCCCAACATACCCTAGGACAAATTCATATTTGGACCTCTGCATTGCGGACGCAAGACTTGAATTCAGCTTTAATAGTCCTCAACGGAAACTGCAGGTGCTTCCTTATGATAGCGACCAGAATGCAATTGTAATTGAAATCATTCATCAAAGGGATGATTTCTTCCTCAATCCAGTTCAAGACGAAAATCATCGGTTGAACTTAAAAAAAAACAGACTGGGGAAAGTTTCAAAAAAAGTTTAATCGAGAGTATCAGAAGCAATGTCCCCCTCCTGATGATGGCAACTCTTGCTCAATGGTTCCTAATGACAGGATTCTAACTAACGATGAAATATATCTCTATTTGTCGAAGTTAGAGAAGCTGACGTTGGAAACGATTGAGAAAGTAGTTCCCAAGATTAAACATCGAAACAATATGGAAGGATATGAAACAGCAACCATCGCAAGGTTGAAAAGATTGATTCTTCTCACACGTGTCAACAATATTTATCGACGATTTTTGGACTACAACCATCCCACGTTGGCTCTGTTGAAATTACAACTGAAGAATGTCAGGAACTTAATCTGTTCATACTTCAGGAGGAACATCAGCAATCAATGGGCGGAAAAATTGAGGGTTATTAGCCCACAAGACCCAGATGGCGTTTTCGCGAAAGCGAATAGCATATTCCGCAAGAAGTCTCGAGTGAAGGTATCGAATCTTGAAGTCACTAGTGATGAGATAAATCTTCTCGATAGGGCTGGTATCGAAATTGATAGTACGACTCCGGATAGAAATGGAAACAGGATTATTTGTGAAGGGTTGGATAAACTTGCCCTGATTGGAACTCATTTTGAATTGGTTCATCTACCAAACCCTGAGAGAGGGAACGAAGTATTTTCAGAGGTCGTTGAAGCAAAAGTTTCCGACTTCAAATCAAGCCTGAACGGCCAATCAATTCTTCATTTCAATGAAACATTAACATCTGACCTCATACCGAGCTTGAATCTTATTGATTATTTTGTCAGCTATGAAGACTTGTGTTTCATATTTCGTATGATAAACAACAAGAAATCATGTGGTACTGATGGTATTCGAAATGTAGCTCTCCGACATTTGCCGGAGGTCACTATTAGGAATTATTGCATATTGTTCAACAACATGTTGAGCAATTCATATTTTCCAAATGAGTGGAAAAAGGCTAAGGTATTTCCCATCTTGAAGAAAGGAAAAGAATCTTCGTGCCCGAAAAGCTATCGCCCAATCAGCTTGCTGTCTAACATTAACAAGGTGTTTGTAGTGATACTCAACAGAGCATTAAACGCCCACATTGAGGAATATGAGTTGATTCCGAATTGCCAATTTTTTTTTCGTCCCAGGCGTTCGACCACACATGCAATAACGAAAATAGCCTCAGACATCTGTTGGAAACTAAATGATAGAGAATGTGTTGGAGCATGTCTCATTGATATGGAGAAAGCCTTCGATACGGTGTGGTTAGATGGACTAGTTTCTAAACTCCTTCAGGACAAGTTCCCCAGACACCTTGTCGCCATGATGTGTAATATGTTAGACGGGAAATCGTTTGTTGTAGCTGATGGAAATCTGACAACAATGCGTGAATTCAAGATCTTGAATGGTCTACAGCAGGGAACAGTTACTGCGCCTCTGCTCTTTTCAATCTTCACTCATTCGGCTCTGATTCGGCTTTGATTTTAACGTCTCGCCAACGCAATCATTAGTAGTGTTTGCTGATGATCTGATCATCTATACGGCAGACCGAAAAGCTACAAGAGTTCAGAGAAATCTCCAAAAAATAGCGAATGAAAATCAATGCGCAGAAGTGTGAAACAATCTTGTTTCGGACAACGCTGTAGGGGTCAGTCAAGACCTGAAACGTAATTGGAAGAACTTCCACATCATGGCTGGCGAGAGTAGTTTAGAACGAGTTCCACATAAATCCTGTGTTCGATATCTTGGTGTTTATCTCGATCAGTATCTGTACTATACTGAGCATGTCAAAATCATGCTCAGTAAGGCACTAAAAGTAGGCATGGCCCTACGAAGACTCTTTCATTCCAAACCAAAAGGTAAAAATTATCTGTTACAAGACCCTGGTTAGACTAGTTTTGACATATGGATGTCAAAACTGGTACAACCAGAGTGCTAGTACTATGGAAAAATTAAGAGTTTCCGATGTCTTCGTGCATATACTGGTTTGTACAGAAAGCCTGAGACGGATTGGGGGCACTATATATCGAATAGAGGAATTTATCAAATTGCTCAAGTGACAAGAGTCGATATCTTCATGTTGGAACTTCTTCGGAATCATATCGCAAGATCTGTGACTGTGAGTGAAAACCCTTGGAATTCACAGCCATTCCACCCTACAGACGGGTATATTGCCACTTGCCTCGCTACTGGCTTCGTTCCTCCAGAAGCATTCGTGTATTTTGACATGAATAGATATGTTTTTGATTCTGACGGTGTCCCAGTTATATATCACATATATCGACGGGCCACCTATGAGAAGATAAAATATCCTCTGAGTTTGAGTTCACGAGACCAACAATTCCAACGGAGATACTCATTTGCTAGATTCGTTGAAGCTGATCGGACTGAGACGGGGCAATCTAGGTATTGGTGGCTGAATGACAATGTCTAAATTATTCGTGTTTATTTCCAGTTTTGGTGTTTTTCGTTTAGTTTTTGAGTTTCAGCTCATTATTGCTACATTTAGTATTGTTGTTTATTTTTGTTAAAAATTAGGTATAGGTTAGGTATACATTATTTATTATATAAGGTTAGAGATAAGGTTAAACGCTTACGTTAGGAACATTGTTATAGAATTTTTTAGTATAAGATAAAGTTTTTGATTGAATTTTATTAGAATTAAGTTAAAACATATTAGGTGTAGGATCAAAGGTCACTATTGTGTTAAGATTATAAATAACTTTAGGATAGTGCTGGTTGGTTTTTTTCTCCTTTTTCCAATTGATTGTCAAAATATGTAATAATTTTAATTAATTGAATTCGCTAGAGTTTTTTTGAAGAAATATGTTTAAAGTTAACGTATAAATTTAGAGAGCCATTTGTTTGGAATTTGCTTTATAGTCTTTGTAATTTTATACCGATTAGTATTGAATAAAGCGCTTTCGACTTTGACTTTGAGTGAAAAAACCATATTTTTGAAAACTTCAGAACATAAGCGTTTCAGAAAAAATATGTTTCTGATGTTTTGTAGGCGCATGATATACATCTAAGGAGATGATTGATTGATCGAGCAATTTAAAAACCGCTTTTTTGTTAATTTTTTTTGCAATGGTCATGTTTTGCCCTTAGAGAGTTGTCGAAGGTCAGCGAAAGGAGTGCGATCAAAGTACTTCTTTCAGCTGCCCCAACAAGATCAACTCCGGCAACAATTTGTTTTTGTGGTTGGGAGGTGAATATAATTTACGCACTGAGTGTGGGACTCTTATTCACGTAAGTGACTGGACCACCCACTAAACACCTTCGCGTTCCACCCGAGAACCCAGCCTGCAACCATTTGCCTCATTATATCGGGCCAGCTCTCGTTTGGTTACGTCATGAGGTGCCTTCAAGCTAGAGGATCCCATCTCAATCCTAGTGGGAGGGGAGGAGGAATTGCCAGAGTCAGCCCCGACATCCCCGGCTGCTTTGAGTCCCGTTTATCTTTTAGGACTGCCCGAACATAATGTGCCACATGGTTCCATTTGTCAGCCGATTCAAGCATCTTCGTAACTCTACCATCCGGTTTGTGCTCTCCCGTCTGCCTGTAGAGGTCTCGTCGGAAACTGTTCCATTTTTTAATCCCAATAAATGTGGAGCTGTCATCGTCTTTCTCTCCTGGGTAAAACCAACAATCAGAGGAGCGTGACTTACCAATCTTGTACGGGAAAGGGTAACACCCATACTTGCTCAAATGCTGGGTCAAATGGATGTCAGTCTTACCATGCCTTTGATTTAGCCACGGTCTCACATCCGAGATGAGGCGCGCAGTCCATCTTGAGTGAGCGCTTTCTCCTTTCAGGGGTAACCGTCTCTCTCGCGCTCCGGCTTCACCGTAGCTAAATAGTGCGGTGCTCTCTCGCAAAGAGGGCAGCAGATATCGCGCCTGCAATAACTCTCACCACCGAATCAGAAACTGCCGGATACGAAGATCCAATCCTCAGTGACATATTGAATGGAGGGTTTGATATATATTCACTGGATGTTTTTGATATATTCACTAGCGGGTTTTTGATATATTCACGGGGGAGTTCTTTTGATATATTCACTGGTTTTTTTATCCGAACACTACATTCGCCGCAATGCATTACACGCACGAGTACTCCTCCGCGACAAACACCAACGTAAAATGAATGACAGGTCTTGGGAAATTTTTCACTTTTGCAAAATTGCGAGACGTCAGAACCAATTTTTCAACCACCAGCAGATTTCAACCTTTTCACTTACTTTCGCATTTCTTCCCTGTCAAGTTCATGGTCACAAGCGCTTGATTCAATACTAATCGTTATAAAATTTTTAAAGAATACTAAGCAAGTTCCAATCAATAATAATATGAAAACTTAATGGCTCAAATGGCTTTCAGAAATTGTTCGGCGTCCTTTTCGGTCAAGTCAATTATGGCCATGCGTTTTCCCCTATGGTTTTTTGGTATTAGTCTCACCTTGATTCCGCCCAGGCTAGGGAACTCCCTTTTGATGGCCTCTTCCACCTCGGCCAGATCCGTGACGCAGTCAGTGTCTCTTATTTCGATCGTTGCCATCGCCCCGAGTGAGGGTACAGCTGCGCTTTTGCCGAGGACTTTCTTTACTGCGTCGCAAAATGCTTCCCTTTTCTCGGCATTTGCTCCAAATTCGACCAGTATGTGGCCCGACCGCGTTGGTCGTACTGCTTTAATGGCAGTGTTGGTGTCTTAGGGCCTTAAATTTACCCTGATGTCCCGCAGCACCTCCGTTTTACGAGCAGTGCCTGCTGCCGAGGTCCTCGTCGGGGCTTTTTTCTCTCCTGTTTTGCATCAGGTCCTTTTTTTTTGAAGGAGTTTCTTCGCGGTTTTCTACGCTCCATTTGTAAGCATTGTCTGGAACCAGTGATCTGGTGCTTCACACTCATCAAGTGCCTCTTCCTTCCTTCTTTTATCCCGATCTCCTTCGATTGGGTTGGGTGCCATTCTTTTATTGATTTTTAATGGTGGAGATATCTGCATGTGGCCTTTAGATTTCACCCCCAGCGCTTCTTTAGCCTTCTGCTCATCTTCGGCCTTTAACCAGCTCCTCCGATAATGGTCTAGGAGCTCCTCTACTTCAAGGAGCCCAACCTTTATTGCTTTGCTGATTGTTGGGGAGTTACATGCAGATTGTATTCTTATTTCAACATCTCCCGCTTTTCGGAATAGGCTTTCTTCTTTGTGTCGCTGGGCGGCAATTGTACTTTGCAACCATCCTTGGAAGAAGTCATCACGTTCCGTTTTCGAGTGCAGTACTTCCGCCACATTTTCGACATTGGCGATGCAATCACACAACGTCGCTTTATTTGTCTGGTCACTTGTTTCTTTTCCCGCCGTAATCTCCTCGTTGGCTTCAGGATGATTCTTTATTATGTCAGGATTTACGGCCTTTGCATTGGTCGCTTCGGTAACGATCGCAACAGTGACCATCGAATTCTCGATGTTTTTTATATTTTCCCCTACCACTCGAACACCTGAAGCATCCTACAGAGTTTCCCGCTTTTCCTTTATAGGACGCTCTGGCGATCGCATCATTTTTTTGCTACACCCGTACGCCGTAGGAATCTCTGTCTGGATCAGACTGTCTGCTAATCACCGTTTTTCTTCCGTCTTCACTGTTATCGTATTAATCGTCGTTTTTGTTATCGTTAGTACCACTCTCGATGTACTGTTAACATTGTGGCTGCAACCGCGATTTGCTTCGTCTTTGTTATTATTTTTTATTTCTTTTTTTGGGTTTTTGTTTATATTTTTTAAGTGTTTTTGGTTGCTCCAGTTTTATTGGGTTCCCCTCGGAGCCGCTATCTCCGTTCGTGTGTGTAGTTGCCTTTTTGGTCCCATGGTTATCTTTGCAGAGCAGGGAGGCCATGCGAGGGTTAACACAAGCCCTTATGGGGACAAGTGCTGCCTCGGCGCTACTGTGCAAAGCAACTAGGTCCAAACCATCATATCTGCCAGCCCAAAGCATCAATTCCAGTTCGTTGTCCAAAGCGTAGTCCAGATCCAATCAGGGTCGTTACCTGTCATTCCAGGAGGGAACCTCACGGCGCCCCCCATATCCTCGGGTCTGTGGAGGTGGCATCCCCAAAGAATACTAGCCTCCAAGAGTGCTCTGGTCGACCGGCATTCCCCCTGCGGGAATTTTCTTGGGTACGTGGGGGTGGAACTCCCCAAAGAATGCTAGCACCCAAGAGTATTCCTGTCGACCAGCGTTCCCCCTGCGGAGATTCAGCTGTTGGATGAGTTTGAATCACAAATGAACCAGGAATTCACGATCAAGAATCTCAGAGAATTGCAGCTTTATCAAGGGATTCAATTTAAACGAGGCGAGAACAGCATTTTCTGTATGCACCAAAGCAAGCAAATAGAGAACAAGCTACATGAATTTAATTTGGCCGATGCAATTGATTCAAAATATCGAATGGCTTTAAGCTATATGAACCAGACAGTTGGTATGGAGCCATTTGACAAAAACGCTGTGTATCGAAGTGCTATTGGTTCGTTGCTTTACCTATTGACCAATACAATACCTGATATTGCAGTGGCAACTTTAATTTCAGCAAGGCGTGCTTCTGCACCAAGAAGATGTGACTGAATTGAGGTGAAGCGGGTTTTCAAGCACCTAAAGTCAACAAGGTCATTGATATTGAAGCTTGGCGAAGGCAACGTATACTTAGGTGACAACTTTATTTGCTACGTCGTCGTAAATTGGGGAAGTGACGTCACCGATCGAAAATCCACCTTCAGATTTTGTTTTTTTAACGGATCGTTGATTGGATGAGCGAATAAAAAGGAAACTTGCATTGTACATTCGTCATGCGAAGCGGAATTTGTTGTTTTTTCTGAAGCGATGAGAGAGCTGTTGGGGATTGAAGAAATTCTTTAAGATCTCGTTCAACCAGTCTGAACTCCCATAAAAGTTTTTGAAGACAACCAAGGATGTATTAAGCAATTTCACAACCAGAAGGGGAGTAAACATACCTGGCACATCGATATAAAATATGAGTTCATGCAGGATCTTATTTTTTCGAAGAAAATTTCAGCGATCTATTGTGAGACAAGAGACATGATTGCCGGTATTCTTAACAAAACATTGAACGGGCAAAAAGTTCAACATTTTGCTGACCACATTGGACTAAAGTATTGAAGTTATCATCGAGAAGGAGTGTTGGATATCGATGATACATATAAATTAATCTATTTTAATATTCTTCTTCTTCTTAGCACTACAGCTCCTCTTGGGCCTTGACTTCCTGCAAACAGCACCTCCAACTGTCTCGGTCTATCGACCACGTCTTCCAATTCCGAAATCCGAGCGGCGATGAACTGTCTTCGTCGACCGAGTCAGACCAGCGTTTTCTCGGTTTCTCCACTGGCCGCCGGCCTTCAGTTCTCCCAACGAATATCTTCTTGGGTATCCGTTGTTCGTCCATACGATTCATGTGTCCAGCCCATTGCAGCTTCCGCAGTCTTACAATCCTTGAGACCTCCAGTTCGTCAAAGGCGTTCAGTATATTCGCGGATTCTTGGGTTAGGGTCCATGTTTCACATCCATAGCATAACACAGGTCTTATGACAGATTTTTATACTTGGAGCTTTGTTTTCCTGTGTATGCAGCTGGTCTTCAAGATCGTCAATACTGAATAAAATATTTTATTTGCGAGCTGTATTCTGCGGCATATTTCGTCTCTTTCATTGCCCTTTTTCATTATTTTGGCGCCTAAATATACAAATTCGCGAACATTCTCGATACTGTATTCACCAAGTGTGGTATTTTGTGTATTTGAGGTATTTTTCCTCGACTGCGTTATGAGCTTCGTTTTATTTTCATTGAATTGTAGCCCTACTAGTTTTATTTTACTGTTGAGTTTCAGAAAAAGTTCTTTGGCAGTTGTTAATAACCGTGACAGAATGTTGATATCGTCCGCATATGCTACTACTTGGCTCGACTTGAATAGTAATGTACCTCGTGTATCGATAGCACTGGGGTCAGCCTACTCCCTGCTTTAGTCCGATATTTGTGTCAAAGGCATCGGTGAGTTGGTTATTGATGCTTACTTAGGAGGTAGTCGACGTCATTGTCCTTTTGGTAAGATCGACTAATTTAGCTGGAATGCCAAAGCAAAGTATTATTTGGTACAGTACGTTACGATCAATACTGTCGAATGCTTGCTTGAGTTCAACGAAAATTTAGTGTACGTCTATGTTGAACTCCCATCATTTTTCAAGTACGTGCTTGACTGTGAACAATTAGTCTGTTGTTGATCTACCTGCCCTCAAACCACCTTGACACTCCCCAATAATACTGTTGGCGTATGATCCGATTTTATTTTCTAAGATTTTGGAAAATCTTTTGTACGCCGTACAAAGTAGTGATATGCCTCTATAATTTTCGGACTGTAGCTTGTCACCTTTTTTGTGGGTAGGGAATATAATTGATTGGCTCCACTCTTTCGGCATATGTTCTTGTTGCCAAATGTACTGGATGACTTTGTGAATAGCTTGATGAACACTACTGCCACCATATTTAATGAGCTCCACTGGAATCTCAACGATGCCCGGCGCTTTATTATTCTTTTGGGCTTTGATGATGGAACAAACTTCATCCAGAAGCTTCATCAATGTAAGCTCTCCACAGACATCTATAGGCTCCGATGTTCTGGAGCTGTGCGGAGAATTAAGGAGGTTATATGATGAAATATGATGCCCATCTTTCCTTAACTTTGGTTTCATCAGCGATTACATTGCCAATCTCATTATGCCAGAGCGTAGTTTTGGGCTGATAATCACGTTTTAGGCTTTTCACTACTTTGTATGCTTGTCTTGTGTTGTTTCTCGTTAAACGTGCATCTATACTTCTCAATTGGTCGCCATAGTATTTTCTTTTCTGAATCCTAATTATCTTATTCGCTACTCTTCTGCGATTTTCATAGTGTTCTCTCTCCGTCCTGGTTCTTATCTACATATTGTAGCAACCACGGAAGTCACCGCAGTTGCAGACATTAAATATTGGCAGAGAGGTGTGTAGCCCGGGGTGGCATACTGAGGCCAGCTAGCGCTCAGTCGTGTCGTGGGTCTTCCGGGACACCCTCTGCTCGTGCTGAGCCACCTTACATAAAAACTAGCACCAAGGGAAAAGGATGGGAAAGGGAGAGGTCATTTTGAGAAATGAAAATAAGGTTTTTAATGTGCTATGGCCGTTTTATTTACAAAAATCCAAAAATTATATAACAAAACCATTCACAAATTTTACAAAAAAAAAGTAAAAAACTAATTTCAATCAAATCCGCCCCTTCAAAATTGGATTTAAGCCAATAAAGAGTAAATCGAGGTTAATTTAAATACGAGTATACAAAACTATATAAAATCAAATAATTTAAAACCAGGCAAAAAGTAAGAAAATAAATTTAAACTCACTTACTTTCCTGCAAAACTCCGAGCGCTCGGGGAAAGGCCAAGAAAGAAGCGGGGGCTCTGAAAACCAAAAGGAGAAATCTCTGCAATGTACCAAAAAACAATAAAAATTCAAGCGGGATGGTAAAACGGCCACCTTTTGCAATTTTCACACTGGCTTATTTGCACTGTTTGACTTTTCACTTTTATCCTCTGGCATTATTTTGTTATTTCTTTCCACTTTAAAATAGAATTTGTTTAAATTCAAAGTCTTTTCGTTCTTCCTGTTTTTTCTTTTCACTTCTTCTTAATTCTTTCGATTATCTTTAACTCTCAGTTAATTCACAACACACTTTGAAGTAGTTTGTGTCTTCGTTAAAGTTACACTTTGTCACTTAAGCTTTCTACTTTCTGTACTACCATAAAAATTAAACTATTTTCCCCCAAAATTCATCCAACATCAACACTGGAAATCCCAACCCCACATTAAAGTCTCCAAAATGCAATTTAAGATCCACTTTTAATTCACTAAAACTCTTCTTCCTCCGGACAAAGAACTTCCACTTTTTTAACTTCTAACGGACTCGCAAAACGGAAAAATTCACTCCCCAAAGCGTTCACCCTTCTTTTTCCACGTCCAATACTGACTGCCCAATCTTCACAACCCAATTTCACTTTCACCTTTCTCCCATCCGATCCCGCAATCCAAATTCTTCTCCAATTACCGCTGTCGTATCTGGGTAACATAATCGAAGTTCATTACACTTCGATTCCGCTACCCACACATCTTTTGGTCCATATCGACAAACTCAATAGTATCCATTGTTTTACATATGGCAATTTGAACACTCCAAGAAGCGCTTGGTTGAATTCAAAGTGTCACATATACACATTTCGGAAGCTATTGGTTTTGCCGATACCCCAAAAAGAGTGCTTCCGTACGCCCGGGGAACTTGAACTCAGGGTTCCAGCAGTCCCACGGTCGAGAACTCGCGACGTAACCAATGGAGCTATGACTTATCGATCTCCCATTCATCAGATTAGCAACTTCAACGATGTATCTGGGCATGAGATTGAATTTTGTTAGTAGGGAAACGTGAATTAATTTTCGTTGGTAAGAAAAATAAAATTTGTTAATGGGAACTAGTGAATAGAATTTGTTAGTATGAAGGAAGGAATTAGGTTTTGTTAGGAAGAATGAATAGAATGAAATTTTGTTAGTGGGAATTAATGTAGGGAGTGTTCTAATTGGAAATCAGGGAAAGGAAAAGATTGTGATGATGTGGACATAAAAATTAAAGGGAAATAGGAAAAATGTTAATAAAAATAAATACATACACCAAGGAAAAGGTAGGAGTGCCCAAAGGAAAGTGACAATGTTACGGCGGCAATTTGAAGTTGCGAATGGGAGGAAGTTGGTAGGCCGGAATTCGCAACAATCGTGGGGACGACCCAGACCCTGAGTGTCTCATTCAGCTGGGCAAACAAAGAAGGTCGGCGGGGGTAATTATGAGTCAGATCGGATGTCTTTGGCGTGAAAGGTCCCAAGCAGCTTACCGGATTCATCCTCAAGCTCGTACGCCACTTGCCCAATACGACGCCGGATCACTGCAGGAGTGAATCGTGGAGCGAATTTGGCTGCAAAGCGATCTGCGGCGTTGCTCACAGAGAAATTACGCACGAAAACCTTCTGACCCTGGAGTAGCTCACGAGGACGAACACGAAGGTTGTAGCGTTGAGCTCCCTTTTGGTAGGCTTCTTGCAGTTTGCATCTGACTTGGTCCTGTACAGCTCGCAGTCGATCACTGTTAGCACTTAGCTGTACCTCACCATCTTCAAAGGCATTAAGGCTTCTGAGGAGGGCGTACTCAGAACCATGTTGGATAGGGTGGTACCCGAACATAAGAAAGTAGGGCGAATATCCCGTGGACTCATGAATCACCTTGCGGAAGGCAAAACATGAGGCTGGAAGATTCTCGTCCCACTTGCCATGATCAGACCCTATATAGGCTCTAATGGCGTTCAGTGTCGACTGGTTTGACCTCTCTGAGGCATTCGCCTGCGGTGAATGATATGGGGTGAAGCAATGCTGCACTCCATAGTCATTCATAAGCTTGCTGAATACCTTGGAGGTGAACTGTATCCCATTGTCAGAGTGTAGCCATTCAGGCACTCCGAAGGTCAGAAAGATTTCGCGCTCTAAATATCGCACGACTGACTCTGCGGTGGCTTTCGTCATGGGCTTGAGCCATATGAACTTGGTGTAATGATCCAGGACCACGAACAATTGGGTATTCCCTGATCTTGAACGAGGGTATGGGCCCATGAAGTCCACAAACAGGCGCTGCATAGGTCGTTCGGAGTCTCGTGATGCTCCCATAGGGGGTCTCATTGTGGAATTTGCCGGTTTGACCTGTTTGCATATCAGGCAATTCTTGATGTGCTGAATCACATCTTGTCGCAAACGAGGCCAATAATAATACCTTTGCAAAACTTCAGTTGTTTTGCAAATTCCACAATGAGAGCCCCGGGGATCATCATGAGCTGGTACTCTGAGAGCTCGTTGGTGACCCTCAAGAACCCATAGTTTTGTTCTGGGAATATCAGTAGTCGACGTTACAGGAGAACCAGTACTAATATAGATTCGACCATCTGCAAGGTGCAAATTCTGAAACTGATCGGGTTGTTTCAAGATTTGCTCCTTGAGATGCTCATACTCGGGCTCCTGAAACGCAGACTCCGGGATTGAACCACCAATGTGTCCGTGCTCCGGGAGACAGGGAATGATCGAGTTCACCAGCTCGTCCTTCGAGCATGTTCTTGACAATGCATCGGGAACAACGTTAAGGGCACCTTTCCGGTGTTCAATTTGGAAATCGGACCCTTGTAATTTCAGACTCCAGCGAGCCAATCGACCAGAAAGGTCCGACTGCTGCATCAGCCATTTAAGACTGGCATGGTCGGTTATGATGGTGAAAGGCAACCCTTCGATATAGGCCCTGAATATCTTTACGCTCTGCACCGCAGCTAAGCATTCCAATTCTGTAGTTACGTTGCGCAGCGTTGAGCTTCATAGACATATATGCGATTGGATGCTCTCCACCCTCATCGTCCTTCTGGAACAAAACACTTCCAATACCCACTGTCCTTGCGTCACACTGGATATAGAAGTGCTTCGTAAAGTCGGGGTTGGCCAGCACTGGAGCAGAAATCAGCAATTGCTTCACTTTATTGAAGGCACTATTGGCGGAAGCAGACCACTTGAAGGCACGTTTGCCCTTTAGCAAATCCGTTAGAGGGGCCGTAACTGAGGCGAAGTTTGGAATGAAACGCCTGTACCATCCTGCCATACCCATGAACCGTCTCACGTCTTTGGCCGTTCGGGGTTCAGGATAGGAGACTATACCTGAAACCTTCTCCGGGTCGGTGCGCAGGATACCATCACTCACTACGAAGCCAAGATATTTGATCTCCTTCTTGACGAACTTGCTTTTTTCAACATTGATGGTCAAGTTGGCGTCCCTGAGCAGTTTTGCAACAGTACTCAGGAGCTCCAAGTGCTCATCAAATGTTGAACTTGTAACAAGCAGGTCATCTAGGTAAACAAATACCTTGTCCTGCAGCTCATGCGGTATTACTTTATGCATCAACCGACACATCGTTTGGGGAGCATTACACAAACCGAACGGCATGACCTTGAAATGGTACAAGGGCCTGCCAGGGACAGTAAAGGCCGTTTTCTCCTTACATCCCTCATCCAATGGTATTTGCCAAAAGGCATCCTTCAGGTCCAAGCTGGTAATGAACCTGGTACTCTGCAACCGTGCCAAAAGACCTTCAATCAGTGGCAACGGATAGGCGTCCTTAACAGTCACCTCGTTGAGGCGTCGAGCGTCAAGACACAAACGCACCTTGCCAGGTTTTCTGACAAGGGTCACAGGTGAACTCCACGAACTCTGACTTTCCTCTATTACCCCCAAAGACAACATACGATCGAGTTTGTCATACAGCAGTTTCTGTATAACAGGCGAGACAGCATAATGCCGCTGCTTGATGGGTCGAGCGGAACCAGTGTCGATGTGATGAGACACAAGACTGGTCCTACCCAAGCCTTTTTCATTATACGATGGAAACTGTGGTTTGACGAAGTCCAGTCGTTGCTGATCTTTTGGAGACAAAAGATGGAATTCAGGGCTCTGAAGCTCCGACGCTGCTTCGATAGCGTTGACCTGGATTGGTGCTATTTTGAAGAGATCCCAGAAGTCAATTCCAAGATACACTGTATGTGTCAAGGAAGGAACAACCAGGAATCTCATCAATTTGGTGGTTTTATTAAATTGCACCAATGTGGGGACGTATCCCAGAACTGGATCCTTGTGCCCTGATGCAGTCTGAACATGAGCATGCATGGTATGCATATGCAAGCCCAAATCCGACAGCAGGTCCAAGGCTCCGGCTCCGAGGATACTAACACTGGCTCCGCTATCAAGCAAGCCCGTCAATTTGCGACCCTTGACGGAAATCTCTGCGTAGGGCCTATTGTCGCCGGGAGTTGCAACAATTGACTCCACACAGGCCCGCTTCAAGAGACGCCTGGCGAAGAAATATCTCCAGGATCTCCGAAAGCGATCCCGAAAAGGTCGTGCTCTAAAACTAGCGGGTGATTCACGATCATCGCCCGCCTTTTCATTACATTTGACGTAGTCTGGTAATCCACTTGGAGCAATCACATTGCTAAAAAATGGTGGTAAATGGGACATATGAGGCGAAATGAAGGGACTTGTAGATGGGCACTGGTCTGGTATCTGATCATTCATTGTGTTATGGAAGGACGAAGGGACCCCACTTGGAGACCGACTCTGGAAGCGTGCATGATATCCTGCAGCAGATCCCTCTTGAGGATCACACCAGGCATTCTCCAACATATCAACAGCGTCGATGTTGGGAGGATGCTTACTGCGATGGTCAGCCACAGGTCTACCGGAGGGATACCACTCAGCTTCAACTCTAGTGCAGTGACGAACTAACTCTGTTGTCGATACGAATTCCAAGCCTGCCAAATGATTCCTCATTCGTTCGTCCATGTTCCGCAATAGCTGCATATCAAAATCAGATAACCGATTTTTAAGACGCAAGGCCATCTCTGTTATGGAGCCATGAAACTCACGGAAAGATTCTTCTGGCCTCTGGTAACGCGCATTGATCGCTCGCCGCACATCTACGTCGGTCCAATGAGATCCATAACGCTCCTTCAACGCAGCTTCCAAATCAGGCCACGTAAAATGGGGGTTGAGCTGCCGGAATAACCAGTACCATTCTTCTGCTGGTCCTTTCAGAAGAATGTGTAGGCTAGATGCCAGTTCCTCCAAGGGAATGTTGTAATTTCTTGCCAAGGTGGTGGATCAAACCGGAATTGCTCAACATCTAGACCAGCAGAAGAACCATCAAAACTGACCCTCCACTTATGCATTGATGGGAAGGAATAACATTCGTCGTCAGTGCTAGAATAAGTGGAGTAAGAAGCGTTATGTGATGCCATAATTGAAAATTAATGTTATAAATACTGGATAAACAAACTGTAAAATCGATAAATTAATTAACAATGATCGGACGGAAACACCGACGAAATTAGCAAAATCAATAATTAGCAGACGGACTTTACCGACAATTTGAATTAAATAAATAATTTAATAAATAACAGACGGACAAACAAACGATTTTATAAAAATAAGTTAAAAATTGAATACCAGACAGACAAACAGACAAGTAAATAAATATATAAAATCTTAACACCTAGCCTAAGCTAAAATAAAATATGATTTGAAATTCCCTAATCTAAATATCTCTCTGTAAAACTATCCTATAATTGAATTCCTATTCAACCTAATAATTAACTAAACCAAACTCAATCCGAAAAATTAACTATCCTAAATATCAAACAACTAGTCCCAACCAAACTACAATCTAGCTAATTAAAAATAATCTAAATCAAAACCTAAATTAAAATCTGCAAATCAACACTACCTAAACTAAACTCAATCAACCAAACTAAACTTAAAATTACTCAAAACCCAAAACGAACTAAACTAATCTCAATAATTAAAATTAAAACTAACTGAACTACTCTAGACTAACAAAACCGTAAACCCAATTATCTAAAACTAATCTAAATCATAAACCCTAATTAAGCTCAAATAATCTATAATTAAACTAGACCTACATTCCCCAATAAGATGAAATAACCAAATACCTAACTGTAACTATTAAACCATCAATAATAAAGCCCTAAACTTGCAATATGATGGCAAGATAACAGAAAATGTATAATAGAACAAGTGGAATGAGTGCAGGCGAGTGTAAATTGAACTATATATAATAATTGACTTGCACTTTCATTTCTCAAAATGAATCTCCCCATTGATGGAAAGGGAAAAGAAAAGGTAATTGAACGGGATAGTGATTAAAATTTAGACTAAACACGAAGCAGACAAACCACAACAGTGCCTGGTATAGCAATGGAACTCGTAGGCGGACTCCGCTCTAAGGGTCACCACAAAGGGCTGACTACGAGACCATTATAAAACACTTCGGACTTCATAATGGCTCGGACAAGAGCCGCACAAATCCCAAAGCTACCACCAGATAGATGATGGAAGGGCCGAAAGCGTTGGCTAATTCAAAGTGTTGGATCTAAGTCCAACTATCCCGTGCAGGGAGATATAGCCAACGACTCAAAATTCGGCGAACCCCAATCACCATCCACACCATCACAGCATAACTGCTATCATAGCCGGCGAAGACTTTCAAACACAAAACAGCACGGTAGGCGCCACTGCAACTGCGGCGAACCCCGTGATCAAAAATCTATAAATTTATATCAAAATCTAAACTAAAACTTTTCAAACTATTACTCAAACAATCATCAAAAATTTCTAACAAAAAAAAAAAAATAATTTCCCTGGAATGCTCAGACCACTATTCAAGTCAGGCACTCCAGGTACTCAGCCCAACAAACCAAAAATTGTAAAATTTAAACTATAATTAAAAACTAACCAAAACAATCAAAACCATAAAAACCAAAGAGATTGGGCGCCATATGTAGCAACCACGGAAGTCACCGCAGTTGCAGACATTAAATATTGGCAGA
Organism: Odontomyia ornata; assembly: GCA_963969285.1. Taxonomy (NCBI): domain Eukaryota; kingdom Metazoa; phylum Arthropoda; class Insecta; order Diptera; family Stratiomyidae; genus Odontomyia; species Odontomyia ornata. The sequence goes on along the minus strand of OZ017740.1, from coordinate 223,420,060 downwards.
GGGGTGTGTAGCCCGGGGTGGCATACTGAGGCCGGCTAGCGCTCAGTCGTGTCGTGGGTCTTCCGGGACACCCTCTGCTCGTGCTGAGCCACCTTACATAAAAACTAGCACCAAGGGAAAAGGATGGGAAAGGGAGAGGTCATTTTGAGAAATGAAAATAAGGTTTTTAATGTGCCATGGCCGTTTTATTTACAAAAATCCAAAAATTATATAACAAAACCATTCACAAATTATACAAAAAAAAAGAGAAAAAACTAATTTCAATCAAATCGAGGTTAATTTAAATACGAGTATACAAAACTATATAAAATCAAATAATTTAAAACCAGGCAAAAAGTAAGAAAATAAATTTAAACTCACTTACTTTCCTGCAAAACTCCGAGCGCTCGGGGAAAGGCCAAGAAAGAAGCGGGGGCTCTGAAAACCAAAAGGAGAAATCTCTGGAATGTACCAAAAAACAATAAAAATTCAAGCGGGATGGTAAAACGGCCACCTTTTGCAATTTTCACACTGGCTTATTTGCACTGTTTGACTTTTCACTTTTATCCTCTGGCATTATTTTGTTATTTCTTTCCACTTTAAAATAGAATTTGTTTAAATTCAAAGTCTTTTCGTTCTTCCTGTTTTTTCTTTTCACTTCTTCTTAATTCTTTCGATTATCTTTAATTCTCAGTTAATTCACAACACACTTTGAAGTAGTTTGTGTCTTCGTTAAAGTTACACTTTGTCACTTAAGCTTTCTACTTTCTGTACTACCATACAAATTAAACTATTTTCCCCCAAAATTCATCCAACATCAACACTGGAAATCCCAACCCCACATTAAAATCTCCAAAACGCAATTTAAGATCCACTTTTAATTCACTAAAATTCTTCTTCCTCCGGACAAAGAACTTCCACTTTTTTAACTTCCAACGGACTCGCAAAACGGAAAAATTCACTCCCCAAAGCGTCCCCCTTCTTTTTCCACGTCCAATACTGACTGCCCAATCTTCACAACCCAATTTCACTTTCACCTTTCTCCCATCCGATCCCGCAATCCAAATTCTTCTCCAATTACCGCTGTCGTATCTGGGTAACATAATCGAAGTTCATTACACTTCGATTCCGCTACCCACACATCTTTTGGTCCATATCGACAAACTCAATAGTATCCATTGTTTTCCATATGGCAATTTGAACACTCCAAGAAGCGCTTGGTTGAATTCAAAGTGTCACATATACACATTTCGGAAGCTATTGGTTTTGCCGATACCCCAAAAAGAGTGCTTCCGTACGCCCGGGGAACTTGAACTCAGGGTTCCAGCAGTCCCACGGTCGAGAACTCGTGACGTAACCAATGGAGCTATGACTTATCGATCTCCCATTCATCAGATTAGCAACTTCAACGATGTATCTGGGCATGAGATTGAATTTTGTTAGTAGGGAAACGTGAATTAATTTTCGTTGGTAAGAAAAATAAAATTTGTTAATGGGAACTAGTGAATAGAATTTGTTAGTATGAAGGAAGGAATTAGGTTTTGTTAGGAAGAATGAATAGAATGAAATTTTGTTAGTGGGAATTAATGTAGGGAGTGTTCTAATTGGAAATCAGGGAAAGGAAAAGATTGTGATGATGTGGACATAAAAATTAAAGGGAAATAGGAAAAATGTTAATAAAAATAAATACATACACCAAGGAAAAGGTAGGAGTGCCCAAAGGAAAGTGACAATGTTACGGCGGCAATTTGAAGTTGCGAATGGGAGGAAGTTGGTAGGCCGGAATTCGCAACAATCGTGGGGACGACCCAGACCCTGAGTGTCTCATTCAGCTGGGCAAACAAAGAAGGTCGGCGGGGGTAATTATGAGTCAGATCGGATGTCTTTGGCGTGAAAGGTCCCAAGCAGCTTACCGGATTCATCCTCAAGCTCGTACGCCACTTGCCCAATACGACGCCGGATCACTGCAGGAGTGAATCGTGGAGCGAATTTGGCTGCAAAGCGATCTGCGGCGTTGCTCACAGAGAAATTACGCACGAAAACCTTCTGACCCTGGAGTAGCTCACGAGGACGAACACGAAGGTTGTAGCGTTGAGCTCCCTTTTGGTAGGCTTCTTGCAGTTTGCATCTGACTTGGTCCTGTACAGCTCGCAGTCGATCACTGTTAGCACTTAGCTGTACCTCACCATCTTCAAAGGCATTAAGGCTTCTGAGGAGGGCGTACTCAGAACCATGTTGGATAGGGTGGTACCCGAACATAAGAAAGAAGGGCGAATATCCCGTGGACTCATGAATCACCTTGCGGAAGGCAAAACATGAGGCTGGAAGATTCTCGTCCCACTTGCCATGATCAGACCCTATATAGGCTCTAATGGCGTTCAGTGTCGACTGGTTTGACCTCTCTGAGGCATTCGCCTGCGGTGAATGATATGGGGTGAAGCAATGCTGCACTCCATAGTCATTCATAAGCTTGCTGAATACCTTGGAGGTGAACTGTACCCCATTGTCAGAGTGTAGCCATTCAGGCACTCCGAAGGTCAGAAAGATTTCGCGCTCTAAATATCGCACGACTGACTCTGCGGTGGCTTTCGTCATGGGCTTGAGCCATACGAACTTGGTGTAATGATCCAGGACCACGAACAATTGGGTATTCCCTGATCTTGAACGAGGGTATGGGCCCATGAAGTCCACAAACAGGCGCTGCATAGGTCGTTCGGAGTCTCGTGATGCTCCCATAGGGGGTCTCATTGTGGAATTTGCCGGTTTGACCTGTTTGCATATCAGGCAATTCTTGATGTGCTGAATCACATCTTGTCGCAAACGAGGCCAATAATAATACCTTTGCAAAACTTCAGTTGTTTTGCGAATTCCACAATGAGAGCCCCGGGGATCATCATGAGCTGGTACTCTGAGAGCTCGTTGGTGACCCTCAAGAACCCATAGTTTTGTTCTGGGAATATCAGTAGTCGACGTTACAGGAGAACCAGTACTAATATAGATTCGACCATCTGCAAGGTGCAAATTCTGAAACTGATCGGGTTGTTTCAAGATTTGCTCCTTGAGATGCTCATACTCGGGCTCCTGAAACGCAGACTCCGGGATTGAACCACCAATGTGTCCGTGCTCCGGGAGACAGGGAATGATCGAGTTCACCAGCTCGTCCCTCGAGCATGTTCTTGACAATGCATCGGGAACAACGTTAAGGGCACCTTTCCGGTGTTCAATTTGGAAATCGGACCCTTGTAATTTCAGACTCCAGCGAGCCAATCGACCAGAAAGGTCCGACTGCTGCATCAGCCATTTAAGACTGGCATGGTCGGTTATGATGGTGAAAGGCAACCCTTCGATATAGGCCCTGAATATCTTTACGCTCTGCACCGCAGCTAAGCATTCCAATTCTGTAGTTACGTTGCGCAGCGTTGAGCTTCATAGACATATATGCGATTGGATGCTCTCCACCCTCATCGTCCTTCTGGAACAAAACACTTCCAATACCCACTGTCCTTGCGTCACACTGGATATAGAAGTGCTTCGTAAAGTCGGGGTTGGCCAGCACTGGAGCAGAAATCAGCAATTGCTTCACTTTATTGAAGGCACTATTGGCGGAAGCAGACCACTTGAAGGCACGTTTGCCCTTTAGCAAATCCGTTAGAGGGGCCGTAACCGAGGCGAAGTTTGGAATGAAACGCCTGTACCATCCTGCCATACCCATGAACCGTCTCACGTCTTTGGCCGTTCGGGGTTCAGGATAGGAGACTATACCTGAAACCTTCTCCGGGTCGGTGCGCAGGATACCATCACTCACTACGAAGCCAAGATATTTGATCTCCTTCTTGACGAACTTGCTTTTTTCAACATTGATGGTCAAGTTGGCGTCCCTGAGCAGTTTTGCAACAGTACTCAGGAGCTCCAAGTGCTCATCAAATGTTGAACTTGTAACAAGCAGGTCATCTAGGTAAACAAATACCTTGTCCTGCAGCTCATGCGGTATTACTTTATGCATCAACCGACACATCGTTTGGGGAGCATTACACAAACCGAACGGCATGACCTTGAAATGGTACAAGGGCCTGCCAGGGACAGTAAAGGCCGTTTTCTCCTTACATCCCTCATCCAATGGTATTTGCCAAAAGGCATCCTTCAGGTCCAAGCTGGTAATGAGCCTGGTACTCTGCAACCGTGCCAAAAGACCTTCAATCAGTGGCAACGGATAGGCGTCCTTAACAGTCACCTCGTTGAGGCGTCGAGCGTCAAGACACAAACGCACCTTGCCAGGTTTTCTGACAAGGGTCACAGGTGAACTCCACGAACTCTGACTTTCCTCTATTACCCCCAAAGACAACATACGATCGAGTTTGTCATACAACAGTTTCTGTATAATAGGCGAGACAGCATAATGCCGCTGCTTGATGGGTCGAGCGGAACCAATGTCGATGTGATGAGACACAAGACTGGTCCTACCCAAGCCTTTTTCATTATACGATGGAAACTGTGGTTTGACGAAGTCCAGTCGTTGCTGATCTTTTGGAGACAAAAGATGGAATTCAGGGCTCTGAAGCTCCGACGCTGCTTCGATAGCGTTGACCTGGATTGGTGCTATTTTGAAGAGATCCCAGAAGTCAATTCCAAGATACACTGTATGTGTCAAGGAAGGAACAACCAGGAATCTCATCAATTTGGTGGTTTTATTAAATTGCACCAATGTGGGGACGTATCCCAGAACTGGATCCTTGTGCCCTGATGCAGTCTGAACATGAGCATGCATGGTATGCATATGCAAGCCCAAATCCGACAGCAGGTCCAAGGCTCCGGCTCCGAGGATACTAACACTGGCTTCGCTATCAAGCAAGCCCGTCAATTTGCGACCCTTGACGGAAATCTCTGCGTAGGGCCTATTGTCGCCGGGAGTTGCAACAATTGACTCCACACAGGCCCGCTTCAAGAGACGCCTGGCGAAGAAATATCTCCAGGATCTCCGAAAGCGATCCCGAAAAGGTCGTGCTCTAAAACTAGCGGGTGATTCACGATCATCGCCCGCCTTTTCATTACATTTGACGTAGTCTGGTAATCCGCTTGGAGCAATCACATTGCTAAAAAATGGTGGTAAATGGGACATATGAGGCGAAATGAAGGGACTTGTAGATGGGCACTGGTCTGGTATCTGATCATTCATTGTGTTATGGAAGGACGAAGGGACCCCACTTGGAGACCGACTCTGGAAGCGTGCATGATATCCTGCAGCAGATCCCTCTTGAGGATCACACCAGGCATTCTCCAACATATCAACAGCGTCGATGTTGGGAGGATGCTTACTGCGATGGTCAGCCACAGGTCTACCGGAGGGATACCACTCAGCTTCAACTCTAGTGCAGTGACGAACTAACTCTGTTGTCGATGCGAATTCCAAGCCTGCCAAATGATTCCTCATTCGTTCGTCCATGTTCCGCAATAGCTGCATATCAAAATCAGATAACCGATTTTTAAGACGCAAGGCCATCTCTGTTATGGAGCCATGAAACTCACGGAAAGATTCTTCTGGCCTCTGGTAACGCGCATTGATCGCTCGCCGCACATCTACGTCGGTCCAATGAGATCCATAACGCTCCTTCAACGCAGCTTCCAAATCAGGCCACGTAAAATGGGGGTTGAGCTGCCGGAATAACCAGTACCATTCTTCTGCTGGTCCTTTCAGAAGAATGTGTAGGCTAGATGCCAGTTCCTCCAAGGGAATGTTGTAATTTCTTGCCAAGGTGGTGGATCAAACCGGAATTGCTCAACATCTAGACCAGCAGAAGAACCATCAAAACTGACCCTCCACTTATGCATTGATGGGAAGGAATAACATTCGTCGTCAGTGCTAGAATAAGTGGAGTAAGAAGCGTTATGTGATGCCATAATTGAAAATTAATGTTATAAATACTGGATAAACAAACTGTAAAATCGATAAATTAATTAACAATGATCGGACGGAAACACCGACGAAATTAGCAAAATCAATAATTAGCAGACGGACTTTACCGACAATTTGAATTAAATAAATAATTTAATAAATAACAGACGGACAAACAAACGATTTTATAAAAATAAGTTAAAAATTGAATACCAGACAGACAAACAGACAAGTAAATAAATATATAAAATCTTAACACCTAACCTAAGCTAAAATAAAATATGATTTGAAATTCCCTAATCTAAATATCTCTCTGTAAAACTATCCTATAATTGAATTCCTATTCAACCTAATAATTAACTAAACCAAACTCAATCCGAAAAATTAACTATCCTAAATATCAAACAACTAGTCCCAACCAAACTACAATCTAGCTAATTAAAAATAATCTAAATCAAAACCTAAATTAAAATTTGCAAATCAACACTACCTAAACTAAACTCAATCAACCAAACTAAACTTAAAATTACTCAAAACCCAAAACGAACTAAACTAATCTCAATAATTAAAATTAAAACTAACTGAACTACTCTAGACTAACAAAACCGTAAACCCAATTATCTAAAACTAATCTAAATCATAAACCCTAATTAAACTCAAATAATCTATAATTAAACTAGACCTACATTCCCCAATAAGATGAAATAACCAAATACCTAACTGTAACTATTAAACCATCAATAATAAAACCCTAAACTTGCAATATGATGGCAAGATAACAGAAAATGTATAATAGAACAAGTGGAATGAGTGCAGGCGAGTGTAAATTGAACTATATATAATAATTGACTTGCACTTTCATTTCTCAAAATGAATCTCCCCATTGATGGAAAGGGAAAAGAAAAGGTAATTGAACGGGATAGTGATTAAAATTTAGACTAAACACGAAGCAGACAAACCACAACAGTGCCTGGTATAGCAATGGAACTCGTAGGCGGACTCCGCTCTAAGGGTCACCACAAAGGGCTGACTACGAGACCATTATAAAACACTTCGGACTTCATAATGGCTCGGACAAGAGCCGCACAAATCCCAAAGCTACCACCAGATAGATGATGGAAGGGCCGAAAGCGTTGGCTAATTCAAAGTGTTGGATCTAAGTCCAACTATCCCGTGCAGGGAAATATAGCCAACGACTCAAAATTCGGCGAACCCCAATCACCATCCACACCATCACAGCATAACTGCTATCATAGCCGGCGAAGACTTTCAAACACAAAACAGCACGGTAGGCGCCACTGCAACTGCGGCGAACCCCGTGATCAAAAATCTATAAATTTATATCAAAATCTAAACTAAAACTTTTCAAACTATTACTCAAACAATCATCAAAAATTTCTAACAAAAAAAAAAAATAATTTCCCTGGAATGCTCAGACCACTATTCAAGTCAGGCACTCCAGGTACTCAGCCCAACAAACCAAAAATTGTAAAATTTAAACTATAATTAAAAACTAACCAAAACAATCAAAACCATAAAAACCAAAGAGATTGGGCGCCATATGTAGCAACCACGGAAGTCACCGCAGTTGCAGACATTAAATATTGGCAGAGGGGTGTGTAGCCCGGGGTGGCATACTGAGGCCGGCTAGCGCTCAGTCGTGTCGTGGGTCTTCCGGGACACCCTCTGCTCGTGCTGAGCCACCTTACATAAAAACTAGCACCAAGGGAAAAGGATGGGAAAGGGAGAGGTCATTTTGAGAAATGAAAATAAGGTTTTTAATGTGCCATGGCCGTTTTATTTACAAAAATCCAAAAATTATATAACAAAACCATTCACAAATTATACAAAAAAAAAGAGAAAAAACTAATTTCAATCAAATCCGCCCCTTCAAAATTGGATTTAAGCCAATAAAGAGTAAATCGAGGTTAATTTAAATACGAGTATACAAAACTATATAAAATCAAATAATTTAAAACCAGGCAAAAAGTAAGAAAATAAATTTAAACTCACTTACTTTCCTGCAAAACTCCGAGCGCTCGGGAAAAGGCCAAGAAAGAAGCGGGGGCTCTGAAAACCAAAAGGAGAAATCTCTGGAATGTACCAAAAAACAATAAAAATTCAAGCGGGATGGTAAAACGGCCACCTTTTGCAATTTTCACACTGGCTTATTTGCACTGTTTGACTTTTCACTTTTATCCTCTGGCATTATTTTGTTATTTCTTTCCACTTTAAAATAGAATTTGTTTAAATTCAAAGTCTTTTCGTTCTTCCTGTTTTTTCTTTTCACTTCTTCTTAATTCTTTCGATTATCTTTAATTCTCAGTTAATTCACAACACACTTTGAAGTAGTTTGTGTCTTCGTTAAAGTTACACTTTGTCACTTAAGCTTTCTACTTTCTGTACTACCATACAAATTAAACTATTTTCCCCCAAAATTTATCCAACATCAACACTGGAAATCCCAACCCCACATTAAAATCTCCAAAACGCAATTTAAGATCCACTTTTAATTCACTAAAATTCTTCTTCCTCCGGACAAAGAACTTCCACTTTTTTAACTTCCAACGGACTCGCAAAACGGAAAAATTCACTCCCCAAAGCGTTCACCCTTCTTTTTCCACGTCCAATACTGACTGCCCAATCTTCACAACCCAATTTCACTTTCACCTTTCTCCCATCCGATCCCGCAATCCAAATTCTTCTCCAATTACCGCTGTCGTATCTGGGTAACATAATCGAAGTTCATTACACTTCGATTCCGCTACCCACACATCTTTTGGTCCGTATCGACAAACTCAATAGTATCCATTGTTTTACATATGGCAATTTGAACACTCCAAGAAGCGCTTGGTTGAATTCAAAGTGTCACATATACACATTTCGGAAGCTATTGGTTTTGCCGATACCCCAAAAAGAGTGCTTCCGTACGCCCGGGGAACTTGAACTCAGGGTTCCAGCAGTCCCACGGTCGAGAACTCGCGACGTAACCAATGGAGCTATGACTTATCGATCTCCCATTCATCAGATTAGCAACTTCAACGATGTATCTGGGCATGAGATTGAATTTTGTTAGTAGGGAAACGTGAATTAATTTTCGTTGGTAAGAAAAATAAAATTTGTTAATGGGAACTAGTGAATAGAATTTGTTAGTATGAAGGAAGGAATTAGGTTTTGTTAGGAAGAATGAATAGAATGAAATTTTGTTAGTGGGAATTAATGTAGGGAGTGTTCTAATTGGAAATCAGGGAAAGGAAAAGATTGTGATGATGTGGACATAAAAATTAAAGGGAAATAGGAAAAATGTTAATAAAAATAAATACATACACCAAGGAAAAGGTAGGAGTGCCCAAAGGAAAGTGACAATGTTACGGCGGCAATTTGAAGTTGCGAATGGGAGGAAGTTGGTAGGCCGGGATTCGCAACAATCGTGGGGACGACCCAGACCCTGAGTGTCTCATTCAGCTGGGCAAACAAAGAAGGTCGGCGGGGGTAATTATGAGTCAGATCGGATGTCTTTGGCGTGAAAGGTCCCAAGCAGCTTACCGGATTCATCCTCAAGCTCGTACGCCACTTGCCCAATACGACGCCGGATCACTGCAGGAGTGAATCGTGGAGCGAATTTGGCTGCAAAGCGATCTGCGGCGTTGCTCACAGAGAAATTACGCACGAAAACCTTCTGACCCTGGAGAAGCTCACGAGGACGAACACGAAGGTTGTAGCGTTGAGCTCCCTTTTGGTAGGCTTCTTGCAGTTTGCATCTGACTTGGTCCTGTACAGCTCGCAGTCGATCACTGTTAGCACTTAGCTGTACCTCACCATCTTCAAAGGCATTAAGGCTTCTGAGGAGGGCGTACTCAGAACCATGTTGGATAGGGTGGTACCCGAACATAAGAAAGTAGGGCGAATATCCCGTGGACTCATGAATCACCTTGCGGAAGGCAAAACATGAGGCTGGAAGATTCTCGTCCCACTTGCCATGATCAGACCCTATATAGGCTCTAATGGCGTTCAGTGTCGACTGGTTTGACCTCTCTGAGGCATTCGCCTGCGGTGAATGATATGGGGTGAAGCAATGCTGCACTCCATAGTCATTCATAAGCTTGCTGAATACCTTGGAGGTGAACTGTACCCCATTGTCAGAGTGTAGCCATTCAGGCACTCCGAAGGTCAGAAAGATTTCGCGCTCTAAATATCGCACGACTGACTCTGCGGTGGTTTTCGTCATGGGCTTGAGCCATACGAACTTGGTGTAATGATCCAGGACCACGAACAATTGGGTATTCCCTGATCTTGAACGAGGGTATGGGCCCATGAAGTCCACAAACAGGCGCTGCATAGGTCGTTCGGAGTCTCGTGATGCTCCCATAGGGGGTCTCATTGTGGAATTTGCCGGTTTGACCTGTTTGCATATCAGGCAATTCTTGATGTGCTGAATCACATCTTGTCGCAAACGAGGCCAATAATAATACCTTTGCAAAACTTCAGTTGTTTTGCGAATTCCACAATGAGAGCCCCGGGGATCATCATGAGCTCGTACTATGAGAGCTCGTTGGTGACCCTCAAGAACCCATAGTTTTGTTCTGGGAATATCAGTAGTCGACGTTACAGGAGAACCAGTACTAATATAGATTCGACCATCTGCAAGGTGCAAATTCTGAAACTGATCGGGTTGTTTCAAGATTTGCTCCTTGAGATGCTCATACTCGGGCTCCTGAAACGCAGACTCCGGGATTGAACCACCAATGTGTCCGTGCTCCGGGAGACAGGGAATGATCGAGTTCACCAGCTCGTCCCTCGAGCATGTTCTTGACAATGCATCGGGAACAACGTTAAGGGCACCTTTCCGGTGTTCAATTTGGAAATCGGACCCTTGTAATTTCAGACTCCAGCGAGCCAATCGACCAGAAAGGTCCGACTGCTGCATCAGCCATTTAAGACTGGCATGGTCGGTTATGATGGTGAAAGGCAACCCTTCGATATAGGCCCTGAATATCTTTACGCTCTGCACCGCAGCTAAGCATTCCAATTCTGTAGTTACGTTGCGCAGCGTTGAGCTTCATAGACATATATGCGATTGGATGCTCTCCACCCTCATCGTCCTTCTGGAACAAAACACTTCCAATACCCACTGTCCTTGCGTCACACTGGATATAGAAGTGCTTCGTAAAGTCGGGGTTGGCCAGCACTGGAGCAGAAATCAGCAATTGCTTCACTTTATTGAAGGCACTATTGGCGGAAGCAGACCACTTGAAGGCACGTTTGCCCTTTAGCAAATCCGTTAGAGGGGCCGTAACCGAGGCGAAGTTTGGAATGAAACGCCTGTACCATCCTGCCATACCCATGAACCGTCTCACTTCTTTGGCCGTTCGGGGTTCAGGATAGGAGACTATACCTGAAACCTTCTCCGGGTCGGTGCGCAGGATACCATCACTCACTACGAAGCCAAGATATTTGATCTCCTTCTTGACGAACTTGCTTTTTTCAACATTGATGGTCAAGTTGGCGTCCCTGAGCAGTTTTGCAACAGTACTCAGGAGCTCCAAGTGCTCATCAAATGTTGAACTTGTAACAAGCAGGTCATCTAGGTAAACAAATACCTTGTCCTGCAGCTCATGCGGTATTACTTTATGCATCAACCGACACATCGTTTGAGGAGCATTACACAAACCGAACGGCATGACCTTGAAATGGTACAAGGGCCTGCCAGGGACAGTAAAGGCCGTTTTCTCCTTACATCCCTCATCCAATGGTATTTGCCAAAAGGCATCCTTCAGGTCCAAGCTGGTAATGAACCTGGTACTCTGCAACCGTGCCAAAAGACCTTCAATCAGTGGCAACGGATAGGCGTCCTTAACAGTCACCTCGTTGAGGCGTCGAGCGTCAAGACACAAACGCACCTTGCCAGGTTTTCTGACAAGGGTCACAGTGAACTCCACGAACTCTGACTTTCCTCTATTACCCCCAAAGACAACATACGATCGAGTTTGTCATACAACAGTTTCTGTATAATAGGCGAGACAGCATAATGCCGCTGCTTGATGGGTCGAGCGGAACCAATGTCGATGTGATGAGACACAAGACTGGTCCTACCCAAGCCTTTTTCATTATACGATGGAAACTGTGGTTTGACGAAGTCCAGTCGTTGCTGATCTTTTGGAGACAAAAGATGGAATTCAGGGCTCTGAAGCTCCGACGCTGCTTCGATAGCGTTGACCTATTTTGAAGAGATCCCAGAAGTCAATTCCAAGATACACTGTATGTGTCAAGGAAGGAACAACCAGGAATCTCATCAATTTGGTGGTTTTATTAAATTGCACCAATGTGGGGACGTATCCCAGAACTGGATCCTTGTGCCCTGATGCAGTCTGAACATGAGCATGCATGGTATGCATATGCAAGCCCAAATCCGACAGCAGGTCCAAGGCTCCGGCTCCGAGGATACTAACACTGGCTCCGCTATCAAGCAAGCCCGTCAATTTGCGATCCTTGACGGAAATCTCTGCGTAGGGCCTATTGTCGCCGGGAGTTGCAACAATTGACTCCACACAGGCCCGCTTCAAGAGACGCCTGGCGAAGAAATATCTCCAGGATCTCCGAAAGCGATCCCGAAAAGGTCATGCTCTAAAACTAGCGGGTGATTCACGATCATCGCCCGCCTTTTCATTACATTTGACGTAGTCTGGTAATCCGCTTGGAGCAATCACATTGCTAAAAAATGGTGGTAAATGGGACATATGAGGCGAAATGAAGGGACTTGTAGATGGGCACTGGTCTGGTATCTGATCATTCATTGTGTTATGGAAGGACGAAGGGACCCCACTTCGAGACCGACTCTGGAAGCGTGCATGATATCCTGCAGCAGATCCCTCTTGAGGATCACACCAGGCATTCTCCAACATATCAACAGCGTCGATGTTGGGAGGATGCTTACTGCGATGGTCAGCCACAGGTCTACCGGAGGGATACCACTCAGCTTCAACTCTAGTGCAGTGACGAACTAACTCTGTTGTCGATGCGAATTCCAAGCCTGCCAAATGATTCCTCATTCGTTCGTCCATGTTCCGCAATAGCTGCATATCAAAATCAGATAACCGATTTTTAAGACGCAAGGCCATCTCTGTTATGGAGCCATGAAACTCACGGAAATATTCTTCTGGCCTCTGGTAACGCGCATTGATCGCTCGCCGCACATCTACGTCGGTCCAATGAGATCCATAACGCTCCTTCAACGCAGCTTCCAAATCAGGCCACGTAAAATGGGGGTTGAGCTGCCGGAATAACCAGTACCATTCTTCTGCTGGTCCTTTCAGAAGAATGTGTAGGCTAGATGCCAGTTCCTCCAAGGGAATGTTGTAATTTCTTGCCAAGGTGGTGGATCAAACCGGAATTGCTCAACATCTAGACCAGCAGAAGAACCATCAAAACTGACCCTCCACTTATGCATTGATGGGAAGGAATAACATTCGTCGTCAGTGCTAGAATAAGTGGAGTAAGAAGCGTTATGTGATGCCATAATTGAAAATTAATGTTATAAATACTGGATAAACAAACTGTAAAATCGATAAATTAATTAACAATGATCGGACGGAAACACCGACGAAATTAGCAAAATCAATAATTAGCAGACGGACTTTACCGACAATTTGAATTAAATAAATAATTTAATAAATAACAGACGGACAAACAAACGATTTTATAAAAATAAGTTAAAAATTGAATACCAGACAGACAAACAGACAAGTAAATAAATATATAAAATCTTAACACCTAGCCTAAGCTAAAATAAAATATGATTTGAAATTCCCTAATCTAAATATCTCTCTGTAAAACTATCCTATAATTGAATTCCTATTCAACCTAATAATTAACTAAACCAAACTCAATCCGAAAAATTAACTATCCTAAATATCAAACAACTAGTCCCAACCAAACTACAATCTAGCTAATTAAAAATAATCTAAATCAAAACCTAAATTAAAATCTGCAAATCAACACTACCTAAACTAAACTCAATCAACCAAACTAAACTTAAAATTACTCAAAACCCAAAACGAACTAAACTAATCTCAATAATTAAAATTAAAACTAACTGAACTACTCTAGACTAACAAAACCGTAAACCCAATTATCTAAAACTAATCTAAATCATAAACCCTAATTAAGCTCAAATAATCTATAATTAAACTAGACCTACATTCCCCAATAAGATGAAATAACCAAATACCTAACTGTAACTATTAAACCATCAATAATAAAGCCCTAAACTTGCAATATGATGGCAAGATAACAGAAAATGTATAATAGAACAAGTGGAATGAGTGCAGGCGAGTGTAAATTGAACTATATATAATAATTGACTTGCACTTTCATTTCTCAAAATGAATCTCCCCATTGATGGAAAGGGAAAAGAAAAGGTAATTGAACGGGATAGTGATTAAAATTTAGACTAAACACGAAGCAGACAAACCACAACAGTGCCTGGTATAGCAATGGAACTCGTAGGCGGACTCCGCTCTAAGGGTCACCACAAAGGGCTGACTACGAGACCATTATAAAACACTTCGGACTTCATAATGGCTCGGACAAGAGCCGCACAAATCCCAAAGCTACCACCAGATAGATGATGGAAGGGCCGAAAGCGTTGGCTAATTCAAAGTGTTGGATCTAAGTCCAACTATCCCGTGCAGGGAGATATAGCCAACGACTCAAAATTCGGCGAACCCCAATCACCATCCACACCATCACAGCATAACTGCTATCATAGCCGGCGAAGACTTTCAAACACAAAACAGCACGGTAGGCGCCACTGCAACTGCGGCGAACCCCGTGATCAAAAATCTATAAATTTATATCAAAATCTAAACTAAAACTTTTCAAACTATTACTCAAACAATCATCAAAAATTTCTAACAAAAAAAAAAAATAATTTCCCTGGAATGCTCAGACCACTATTCAAGTCAGGCACTCCAGGTACTCAGCCCAACAAACCAAAAATTGTAAAATTTAAACTATAATTAAAAACTAACCAAAACAATCAAAACCATAAAAACCAAAGAGATTGGGCGCCATATGTAGCAACCACGGAAGTCACCGCAGTTGCAGACATTAAATATTGGCAGAGGGGTGTGTAGCCCGGGGTGGCATACTGAGGCCGGCTAGCGCTCAGTCGTGTCGTGGGTCTTCCGGGACACCCTCTGCTCGTGCTGAGCCACCTTACATAAAAACTAGCACCAAGGGAAAAGGATGGGAAAGGGAGAGGTCATTTTGAGAAATGAAAATAAGGTTTTTAATGTGCCATGGCCGTTTTATTTACAAAAATCCAAAAATTATATAACAAAACCATTCACAAATTATACAAAAAAAAAGAGAAAAAACTAATTTCAATCAAATCCGCCCCTTCAAAATTGGATTTAAGCCAATAAAGAGTAAATCGAGGTTAATTTAAATACGAGTATACAAAACTATATAAAATCAAATAATTTAAAACCAGGCAAAAAGTAAGAAAATAAATTTAAACTCACTTACTTTCCTGCAAAACTCCGAGCGCTCGGGGAAAGGCCAAGAAAGAAGCGGGGGCTCTGAAAACCAAAAGGAGAAATCTCTGGAATGTACCAAAAAACAATAAAAATTCAAGCGGGATGGTAAAACGGCCACCTTTTGCAATTTTCACACTGGCTTATTTGCACTGTTTGACTTTTCACTTTCATCCTCTGGCATTATTTTGTTATTTCTTTCCACTTTAAAATAGAATTTGTTTAAATTCAAAGTCTTTTCGTTCTTCCTGTTTTTTCTTTTCACTTCTTCTTAATTCTTTCGATTATCTTTAATTCTCAGTTAATTCACAACACACTTTGAAGTAGTTTGTGTCTTCGTTAAAGTTACACTTTGTCACTTAAGCTTTCTACTTTCTGTACTACCATACAAATTAAACTATTTTCCCCCAAAATTTATCCAACATCAACACTGGAAATCCCAACCCCACATTAAAATCTCCAAAACGCAATTTAAGATCCACTTTTAATTCACTAAAATTCTTCTTCCTCCGGACAAAGAACTTCCACTTTTTTAACTTCTAACGGACTCGCAAAACGGTAAAATTCACTCCCCAAAGCGTTCACCCTTCTTTTTCCACGTCCAATACTGACTGCCCAATCTTCACAACCCAATTTCACTTTCACCTTTCTCCCATCCGATCCCGCAATCCAAATTCTTCTCCAATTACCGCTGTCGTATCTGGGTAACATAATCGAAGTTAATTACACTTCGATTCCGCTACCCACACATCTTTTGGTCCATATCGACAAACTCAATAGTATCCATTGTTTTACATATGGCAATTTGAACACTCCAAGAAGCGCTTGGTTGAATTCAAAGTGTCACATATACACATTTCGGAAGCTATTGGTTTTGCCGATACCCCAAAAAGAGTGCTTCCGTACGCCCGGGGAACTTGAACTCAGGGTTCCAGCAGTCCCACGGTCGAGAACTCGCGACGTAACCAATGGAGCTATGACTTATCGATCTCCCATTCATCAGATTAGCAACTTCAACGATGTATCTGGGCATGAGATTGAATTTTGTTAGTAGGGAAACGTGAATTAATTTTCGTTAGTAAGAAAAATAAAATTTGTTAATGGGAACTAGTGAATAGAATTTGTTAGTATGAAGGAAGGAATTAGGTTTTGTTAGGAAGAATGAATAGAATGAAATTTTGTTAGTGGGAATTAATGTAGGGAGTGTTCTAATTGGAAATCAGGGAAAGGAAAAGATTGTGATGATGTGGACATAAAAATTAAAGGGAAATAGGAAAAATGTTAATAAAAATAAATACATACACCAAGGAAAAGGTAGGAGTGCCCAAAGGAAAGTGACAATGTTACGGCGGCAATTTGAAGTTGCGAATGGGAGGAAGTTGGTAGGCCGGGATTCGCAACAATCGTGGGGACGACCCAGACCCTGAGTGTCTCATTCAGCTGGGCAAACAAAGAAGGTCGGCGGGGGTAATTATGAGTCAGATCGGATGTCTTTGGCGTGAAAGGTCCCAAGCAGCTTACCGGATTCATCCTCAAGCTCGTACGCCACTTGCCCAATACGACGCCGGATCACTGCAGGAGTGAATCGTGGAGCGAATTTGGCTGCAAAGCAATCTGCGGCGTTGCTCACAGAGAAATTACGCACGAAAACCTTCTGACCCTGGAGTAGCTCACGAGGACGAACACGAAGGTTGTAGCGTTGAGCTCCCTTTTGGTAGGCTTCTTGCAGTTTGCATCTGACTTGGTCCTGTACAGCTCGCAGTCGATCACTGTTAGCACTTAGCTGTACCTCACCATCTTCAAAGGCATTAAGGCTTCTGAGGAGGGCGTACTCAGAACCATGTTGGATAGGGTGGTACCCGAACATAAGAAAGTAGGGCGAATATCCCGTGGACTCATGAATCACCTTGCGGAAGGCAAAACATGAGGCTGGAAGATTCTCGTCCCACTTGCCATGATCAGACCCTATATAGGCTCTAATGGCGTTCAGTGTCGACTGGTTTGACCTCTCTGAGGCATTCGCCTGCGGTGAATGATATGGGGTGAAGCAATGCTGCACTCCATAGTCATTCATAAGCTTGCTGAATACCTTGGAGGTGAACTGTACCCCATTGTCAGAGTGTAGCCATTCAGGCACTCCGAAGGTCAAAAAGATTTCGCGCTCTAAATATCGCACGACTGACTCTGCGGTGGCTTTCGTCATGAACTTGAGCCATACGAACTTGGTGTAATGATCCAGGACCACGAACAATTGGGTATTCCCTGATCTTGAACGAGGGTATGGGCCCATGAAGTCCACAAACAGGCGCTGCATAGGTCGTTCGGAGTCTCGTGATGCTCCCATAGGGGGTCTCATTGTGGAATTTGCCGGTTTGACCTGTTTGCATATCAGGCAATTCTTGATGTGCTGAATCACATCTTGTCGCAAACGAGGCCAATAATAATACCTTTGCAAAACTTCAGTTGTTTTGCAAATTCCACAATGAGAGCCCCGGGGATCATCATGAGCTGGTACTCTGAGAGCTCGTTGGTGACCCTCAAGAACCCATAGTTTTGTTCTGGGAATATCAGTAGTCGACGTTACAGGAGAACCAGTACTAATATAGATTCGACCATCTGCAAGGTGCAAATTCTGAAACTGATCGGGTTGTTTCAAGATTTGCTCCTTGAGATGCTCATACTCGGGCTCCTGAAACGCAGACTCCGGGATTGAACCACCAATGTGTCCGTGCTCCGGGAGACAGGGAATGATCGAGTTCACCAGCTCGTCCCTCGAGCATGTTCTTGACAATGCATCGGGAACAACGTTAAGGGCACCTTTCCGGTGTTCAATTTGGAAATCGGACCCTTGTAATTTCAGACTCCAGCGAGCCAATCGACCAGAAAGGTCCGACTGCTGCATCAGCCATTTAAGACTGGCATGGTCGGTTATGATGGTGAAAGGCAACCCTTCGATATAGGCCCTGAATATCTTTACGCTCTGCACCGCAGCTAAGCATTCCAATTCTGTAGTTACGTTGCGCAGCGTTGAGCTTCATAGACATATATGCGATTGGATGCTCTCCACCCTCATCGTCCTTCTGGAACAAAACACTTCCAATACCCACTGTCCTTGCGTCACACTGGATATAGAAGTGCTTCGTAAAGTCGGGGTTGGCCAGCACTGGAGCAGAAATCAGCAATTGCTTCACTTTATTGAAGGCACTATTGGCGGAAGCAGACCACTTGAAGGCACGTTTGCCCTTTAGCAAATCCGTTAGAGGGGCCGTAACCGAGGCGAAGTTTGGAATGAAACGCCTGTACCATCCTGCCATACCCATGAACCGTCTCACGTCTTTGGCCGTTCGGGGTTCAGGATAGGAGACTATACCTGAAACCTTCTCCGGGTCGGTGCGCAGGATACCATCACTCACTACGAAGCCAAGATATTTGATCTCCTTCTTGACGAACTTGCTTTTTTCAACATTGATGGTCAAGTTGGCATCCCTGAGCAGTTTTGCAACAGTACTCAGGAGCTCCAAGTGCTCATCAAATGTTGAACTTGTAACAAGCAGGTCATCTAGGTAAACAAATACCTTGTCCTGCAGCTCATGCGGTATTACTTTATGCATCAACCGACACATTGTTTGGGGAGCATTACACAAACCGAACGGCATGACCTTGAAATGGTACAAGGGCCTGCCAGGGACAGTAAAGGCCGTTTTCTCCTTACATCCCTCATCCAATGGTATTTGCCAAAAGGCATCCTTCAGGTCCAAGCTGGTAATGAACCTGGTACTCTGCAACCGTGCCAAAAGACCTTCAATCAGTGGCAACGGATAGGCGTCCTTAACAGTCACCTCGTTGAGGCGTCGAGCGTCAAGACACAAACGCACCTTGCCAGGTTTTCTGACAAGGGTCACAGGTGAACTCCACGAACTCTGACTTTCCTCTATTACCCCCAAAGACAACATACGATCGAGTTTGTCATACAACAGTTTCTGTATAATAGGCGAGACAGCATAATGCCGCTGCTTGATGGGTCGAGCGGAACCAATGTCGATGTGATGAGACACAAGACTGGTCCTACCCAAGCCTTTTTCATTATACGATGGAAACTGTGGTTTGACGAAGTCCAGTCGTTGCTGATCTTTTGGAGACAAAAGATGGAATTCAGGGCTCTGAAGCTCCGACGCTGCTTCGATAGCGTTGACCTATTTTGAAGAGATCCCAGAAGTCAATTCCAAGATACACTGTATGTGTCAAGGAAGGAACAACCAGGAATCTCATCAATTTGGTGGTTTTATTAAATTGCACCAATGTGGGGACGTATCCCAGAACTGGATCCTTGTGCCCTGATGCAGTCTGAACATGAGCATGCATGGTATGCATATGCAAGCCCAAATCCGACAGCAAGTCCAAGGCTCCGGCTCCGAGGATACTAACACTGGCTCCGCTATCAAGCAAGCCCGTCAATTTGCGATCCTTGACGGAAATCTCTGCGTAGGGCCTATTGTCGCCGGGAGTTGCAACAATTGACTCCACACAGGCCCGCTTCAAGAGACGCCTGGCGAAGAAATATCTCCAGGATCTCCGAAAGCGATCCCGAAAAGGTCGTGCTCTAAAACTAGCGGGTGATTCACGATCATCGCCCGCCTTTTCATTACATTTGACGTAGTCTGGTAATCCGCTTGGAGCAATCACATTGCTAAAAAATGGTGGTAAATGGGACATATGAGGCGAAATGAAGGGACTTGTAGATGGGCACTGGTCTGGTATCTGATCATTCATTGTGTTATGGAAGGACGAAGGGACCCCACTTGGAGACCGACTCTGGAAGCGTGCATGATATCCTGCAGCAGATCCCTCTTGAGGATCACACCAGGCATTCTCCAACATATCAACAGCGTCGATGTTGGGAGGATGCTTACTGCGATGGTCAGCCACAGGTCTACCGGAGGGATACCACTCAGCTTCAACTCTAGTGCAGTGACGAACTAACTCTGTTGTCGATGCGAATTCCAAGCCTGCCAAATGATTCCTCATTCGTTCGTCCATGTTCCGCAATAGCTGCATATCAAAATCAGATAACCGATTTTTAAGACGCAAGGCCATCTCTGTTATGGAGCCATGAAACTCACGGAAAGATTCTTCTGGCCTCTGGTAACGCGCATTGATCGCTCGCCGCACATCTACGTCGGTCCAATGAGATCCATAACGCTCCTTCAACGCAGCTTCCAAATCAGGCCACGTAAAATGGGGGTTGAGCTGCCGGAATAACCAGTACCATTCTTCTGCTGGTCCTTTCAGAAGAATGTGTAGGCTAGATGCCAGTTCCTCCAAGGGAATGTTGTAATTTCTTGCCAAGGTGGTGGATCAAACCGGAATTGCTCAACATCTAGACCAGCAGAAGAACCATCAAAACTGACCCTCCATTTATGCATTGATGGGAAGGAATAACGTTCGTCGTCAGTGCTAGAATAAGTGGAGTAAGAAGCGTTATGTGATGCCATAATTGAAAATTAATGTTATAAATACTGGATAAACAAACTGTAAAATCGATAATTAATTAACAATGATCGGACGGAAACACCGACGAAATTAGCAAAATCAATAATTAGCAGACGGACTTTACCGACAATTTGAATTAAATAAATAATTTAATAAATAACAGACGGACAAACAAACGATTTTATAAAAATAAGTTAAAAATTGAATACCAGACAGACAAACAGACAAGTAAATAAATATATAAAATCTTAACACCTAACCTAAGCTAAAATAAAATATGATTTGAAATTCCCTAATCTAAATATCTCTCTGTAAAACTATCCTATAATTGAATTCCTATTCAACCTAATAATTAACTAAACCAAACTCAATCCGAAAAATTAACTATCCTAAATATCAAACAACTAGTCCCAACCAAACTACAATCTAGCTAATTAAAAATAATCTAAATCAAAACCTAAATTAAAATCTGCAAATCAACACTACCTAAACTAAACTCAATCAACCAAACTAAACTTAAAATTACTCAAAACCCAAAACGAACTAAACTAATCTCAATAATTAAAATTAAAACTAACTGAACTACTCTAGACTAACAAAACCGTAAACCCAATTATCTAAAACTAATCTAAATCATAAACCCTAATTAAACTCAAATAATCTATAATTAAACTAGACCTACATTCCCCAATAAGATGAAATAACCAAATACCTAACTGTAACTATTAAACCATCAATAATAAAACCCTAAACTTGCAATATGATGGCAAGATAACAGAAAATGTATAATAGAACAAGTGGAATGAGTGCAGGCGAGTGTAAATTGAACTATATATAATAATTGACTTGCACTTTCATTTCTCAAAATGAATCTCCCCATTGATGGAAAGGGAAAAGAAAAGGTAATTGAACGGGATAGTGATTAAAATTTAGACTAAACACGAAGCAGACAAACCACAACAGTGCCTGGTATAGCAATGGAACTCGTAGGCGGACTCCGCTCTAAGGGTCACCACAAAGGGCTGACTACGAGACCATTATAAAACACTTCGGACTTCATAATGGCTCGGACAAGAGCCGCACAAATCCCAAAGCTACCACCAGATAGATGATGGAAGGGCCGGAAGCGTTGGCTAATTCAAAGTGTTGGATCTAAGTCCAACTATCCCGTGCAGGGAGATATAGCCAACGACTCAAAATTCGGCGAACCCCAATCACCATCCACACCATCACAGCATAACTGCTATCATAGCCGGCGAAGACTTTCAAACACAAAACAGCACGGTAGGCGCCACTGCAACTGCGGCGAACCCCGTGATCAAAAATCTATAAATTTATATCAAAATCTAAACTAAAACTTTTCAAACTATTACTCAAGCAATCATCAAAAATTTCTAACAAAAAAAAAAAAAAATAATTTCCCTGGAATGCTCAGACCACTATTCAAGTCAGGCACTCCAGGTACTCAGCCCAACAAACCAAAAATTGTAAAATTTAAACTATAATTAAAAACTAACCAAAACAATCAAAACCATAAAAACCAAAGAGATTGGGCGCCATATGTAGCAACCACGGAAGTCACCGCAGTTGCAGACATTAAATATTGGCAGAGGGGTGTGTAGCCCGGGTCGGCGTACTGAGGCCGTCTAGCGCTCAGTCGTGTCGTGGGTCTTCCGGGACACCCTCTGCTCGTGCTGAGCCACCTTACATAAAAACTAGCACCAAGGGAAAAGGATGGGAAAGGGAGAGGTCATTTTGAGAAATGAAAATAAGGTTTTTAATGTGCCATGGCCGTTTTATTTACAAAAATCCAAAAATTATATAACAAAACCATTCACAAATTATACAAAAAAAAAGAGAAAAAACTAATTTCAATCAAATCCGCCCCTTCAAAATTGGATTGAAGCCAATAAAGAGTAAATCGAGGTTAATTTAAATACGAGTATACAAAACTATATAAAATCAAATAATTTAAAACCAGGCAAAAAGTAAGAAAATAAATTTAAACTCACTTACTTTCCTGCAAAACTCCGAGCGCTCGGGGAAAGGCCAAGAAAGAAGCGGGGGCTCTGAAAACCAAAAGGAGAAATCTCTGGAATGTACCAAAAAACAATAAAAATTCAAGCGGGATGGTAAAACGGCCACCTTTTGCAATTTTCACACTGGCTTATTTGCACTGTTTGACTTTTCACTTTTATCCTCTGGCATTATTTTGTTATTTCTTTCCACTTTAAAATAGAATTTGTTTAAATTCAAAGTCTTTTCGTTCTTCCTGTTTTTTCTTTTCACTTCTTCTTAATTCTTTCGATTATCTTTAATTCTCAGTTAATTCACAACACACTTTGAAGTAGTTTGTGTCTTCGTTGAAGTTACACTTTGTCACTTAAGCTTTCTACTTTCTGTACTACCATACAAATTAAACTATTTTCCCCCAAAATTTATCCAACATCAACACTGGAAATCCCAACCCCACATTAAAATCTCCAAAACGCAATTTAAGATCCACTTTTAATTCACTAAAATTCTTCTTCCTCCGGACAAAGAACTTCCACTTTTTTAACTTCTAACGGACTCGCAAAACGGAAAAATTCACTCCCCAAAGCGTTCACCCTTCTTTTTCCACGTCCAATACTGACTGCCCAATCTTCACAACCCAATTTCACTTTCACCTTTCTCCCATCCGATCCCGCAATCCAAATTCTTCTCCAATTACCGCTGTCGTATCTGGGTAACATAATCGAAGTTAATTACACTTCGATTCCGCTACCCACACATCTTTTGGTCCATATCGACAAACTCAATAGTATCCATTGTTTTACATATGGCAATTTGAACACTCCAAGAAGCGCTTGGTTGAATTCAAAGTGTCACATATACACATTTCGGAAGCTATTGGTTTTGCCGATACCCCAAAAAGAGTGCTTCCGTACGCCCGGGGAACTTGAACTCAGGGTTCCAGCAGTCCCACGGTCGAGAACTCGCGACGTAACTAATGGAGCTATGACTTATCGATCTCCCATTCATCAGATTAGCAACTTCAACGATGTATCTGGGCATGAGATTGAATTTTGTTAGTAGGGAAACGTGAATTAATTTTCGTTAGTAAGAAAAATAAAATTTGTTAATGGGAACTAGTGAATAGAATTTGTTAGTATGAAGGAAGGAATTAGGTTTTGTTAGGAAGAATGAATAGAATGAAATTTTGTTAGTGGGAATTAATGTAGGGAGTGTTCTAATTGGAAATCAGGGAAAGGAAAAGATTGTGATGATGTGGACATAAAAATTAAAGGGAAATAGGAAAAATGTTAATAAAAATAAATACATACACCAAGGAAAAGGTAGGAGTGCCCAAAGGAAAGTGACAATGTTACGGCGGCAATTTGAAGTTGCGAATGGGAGGAAGTTGGTAGGCCGGGATTCGCAACAATCGTGGGGACGACCCAGACCCTGAGTGTCTCATTCAGCTGGGCAAACAAAGAAGGTCGGCGGGGGTAATTATGAGTCAGATCGGATGTCTTTGGCGTGAAAGGTCCCAAGCAGCTTACCGGATTCATCCTCAAGCTCGTACGCCACTTGCCCAATACGACGCCGGATCACTGCAGGAGTGAATCGTGGAGCGAATTTGGCTGCAAAGCAATCTGCGGCGTTGCTCACAGAGAAATTACGCACGAAAACCTTCTGACCCTGGAGTAGCTCACGAGGACGAACACGAAGGTTGTAGCGTTGAGCTCCCTTTTGGTAGGCTTCTTGCAGTTTGCATCTGACTTGGTCCTGTACAGCTCGCAGTCGATCACTGTTAGCACTTAGCTGTACCTCACCATCTTCAAAGGCATTAAGGCTTCTGAGGAGGGCGTACTCAGAACCATGTTGGATAGGGTGGTACCCGAACATAAGAAAGTAGGGCGAATATCCCGTGGACTCATGAATCACCTTGCGGAAGGCAAAACATGAGGCTGGAAGATTCTCGTCCCACTTGCCATGATCAGACCCTATATAGGCTCTAATGGCGTTCAGTGTCGACTGGTTTGACCTCTCTGAGGCATTCGCCTGCGGTGAATGATATGGGGTGAAGCAATGCTGCACTCCATAGTCATTCATAAGCTTGCTGAATACCTTGGAGGTGAACTGTACCCCATTGTCAGAGTGTAGCCATTCAGGCACTCCGAAGGTCAGAAAGATTTCGCGCTCTAAATATCGCACGACTGACTCTGCGGTGGCTTTCGTCATGGGCTTGAGCCATACGAACTTGGTGTAATGATCCAGGACCACGAACAATTGGGTATTCCCTGATCTTGAACGAGGGTATGGGCCCATGAAGTCCACAAACAGGCGCTGCATAGGTCGTTCGGAGTCTCGTGATGCTCCCATAGGGGGTCTCATTGTGGAATTTGCCGGTTTGACCTGTTTGCATATCAGGCAATTCTTGATGTGCTGAATCACATCTTGTCGCAAACGAGGCCAATAATAATACCTTTGCAAAACTTCAGTTGTTTTGCAAATTCCACAATGAGAGCCCCGGGGATCATCATGAGCTGGTACTCTGAGAGCTCGTTGGTGACCCTCAAGAACCCATAGTTTTGTTCTGGGAATATCAGTAGTCGACGTTACAGGAGAACCAGTACTAATATAGATTCGACCATCTGCAAGGTGCAAATTCTGAAACTGATCGGGTTGTTTCAAGATTTGCTCCTTGAGATGCTCATACTCGGGCTCCTGAAACGCAGACTCCGGGATTGAACCACCAATGTGTCCGTGCTCCGGGAGACAGGGAATGATCGAGTTCACCAGCTCGTCCCTCGAGCATGTTCTTGACAATGCATCGGGAACAACGTTAAGGGCACCTTTCCGGTGTTCAATTTGGAAATCGGACCCTTGTAATTTCAGACTCCAGCGAGCCAATCGACCAGAAAGGTCCGACTGCTGCATCAGCCATTTAAGACTGGCATGGTCGGTTATGATGGTGAAAGGCAACCCTTCGATATAGGCCCTGAATATCTTTACGCTCTGCACCGCAGCTAAGCATTCCAATTCTGTAGTTACGTTGCGCAGCGTTGAGCTTCATAGACATATATGCGATTGGATGCTCTCCACCCTCATCGTCCTTCTGGAACAAAACACTTCCAATACCCACTGTCCTTGCGTCACACTGGATATAGAAGTGCTTCGTAAAGTCGGGGTTGGCCAGCACTGGAGCAGAAATCAGCAATTGCTTCACTTTATTGAAGGCACTATTGGCGGAAGCAGACCACTTGAAGGCACGTTTGCCCTTTAGCAAATCCGTTAGAGGGGCCGTAACCGAGGCGAAGTTTGGAATGAAACGCCTGTACCATCCTGCCATACCCATGAACCGTCTCACGTCTTTGGCCGTTCGGGGTTCAGGATAGGAGACTATACCTGAAACCTTCTCCGGGTCGGTGCGCAGGATACCATCACTCACTACGAAGCCAAGATATTTGATCTCCTTCTTGACGAACTTGCTTTTTTCAACATTGATGGTCAAGTTGGCGTCCCTGAGCAGTTTTGCAACAGTACTCAGGAGCTCCAAGTGCTCATCAAATGTTGAACTTGTAACAAGCAGGTCATCTAGGTAAACAAATACCTTGTCCTGCAGCTCATGCGGTATTACTTTATGCATCAACCGACACATCGTTTGGGGAGCATTACACAAACCGAACGGCATGACCTTGAAATGGTACAAGGGCCTGCCAGGGACAGTAAAGGCCGTTTTCTCCTTACATCCCTCATCCAATGGTATTTGCCAAAAGGCATCCTTCAGGTCCAAGCTGGTAATGAACCTGGTACTCTGCAACCGTGCCAAAAGACCTTCAATCAGTGGCAACGGATAGGCGTCCTTAACAGTCACCTCGTTGAGGCGTCGAGCGTCAAGACACAAACGCACCTTGCCAGGTTTTCTGACAAGGGTCACAGGTGAACTCCACGAACTCTGACTTTCCTCTATTACCCCCAAAGACAACATACGATCGAGTTTGTCATACAACAGTTTCTGTATAATAGGCGAGACAGCATAATGCCGCTGCTTGATGGGTCGAGCGGAACCAATGTCGATGTGATGAGACACAAGACTGGTCCTACCCAAGCCTTTTTCATTATACGATGGAAACTGTGGTTTGACGAAGTCCAGTCGTTGCTGATCTTTTGGAGACAAAAGATGGAATTCAGGGCTCTGAAGCTCCGACGCTGCTTCGATAGCGTTGACCTGGATTGGTGCTATTTTGAAGAGATCCCAGAAGTCAATTCCAAGATACACTGTATGTGTCAAGGAAGGAACAACCAGGAATCTCATCAATTTGGTGGTTTTATTAAATTGCACCAATGTGGGGACGTATCCCAGAACTGGATCCTTGTGCCCTGATGCAGTCTGAACATGAGCATGCATGGTATGCATATGCAAGCCCAAATCCGACAGCAGGTCCAAGGCTCCGGCTCCGAGGATACTAACACTGGCTCCGCTATCAAGCAAGCCCGTCAATTTGCGATCCTTGACGGAAATCTCTGCGTAGGGCCTATTGTCGCCGGGAGTTGCAACAATTGACTCCACACAGGCCCGCTTCAAGAGACGCCTGGCGAAGAAATATCTCCAGGATCTCCGAAAGCGATCCCGAAAAGGTCGTGCTCTAAAACTAGCGGGTGATTCACGATCATCGCCCGCCTTTTCATTACATTTGACGTAGTCTGGTAATCCGCTTGGAGCAATCACATTGCTAAAAAATGGTGGTAAATGGGACATATGAGGCGAAATGAAGGGACTTGTAGATAGGCACTGGTCTTGTATCTGATCATTCATTGTGTTATGGAAGGACGAAGGGACCCCACTTGGAGACCGACTCTGGAAGCGTGCATGATATCCTGCAGCAGATCCCTCTTGAGGATCACACCAGGCATTCTCCAACATATCAACAGCGTCGATGTTGGGAGGATGCTTACTGCGATGGTCAGCCACAGGTCTACCGGAGGGATACCACTCAGCTTCAACTCTAGTGCAGTGACGAACTAACTCTGTTGTCGATGCGAATTCCAAGCCTGCCAAATGATTCCTCATTCGTTCGTCCATGTTCCGCAATAGCTGCATATCAAAATCAGATAACCGATTTTTAAGACGCAAGGCCATCTCTGTTATGGAGCCATGAAACTCACGGAAAGATTCTTCTGGCCTCTGGTAACGCGCATTGATCGCTCGCCGCACATCTACGTCGGTCCAATGAGATCCATAACGCTCCTTCAACGCAGCTTCCAAATCAGGCCACGTAAAATGGGGGTTGAGCTGCCGGAATAACCAGTACCATTCTTCTGCTGGTCCTTTCAGAAGAATGTGTAGGCTAGATGCCAGTTCCTCCAAGGGAATGTTGTAATTTCTTGCCAAGGTGGTGGATCAAACCGGAATTGCTCAACATCTAGACCAGCAGAAGAACCATCAAAACTGACCCTCCACTTATGCATTGATGGGAAGGAATAACATTCGTCGTCAGTGCTAGAATAAGTGGAGTAAGAAGCGTTATGTGATGCCATAATTGAAAATTAATGTTATAAATACTGGATAAACAAACTGTAAAATCGATAAATTAATTAACAATGATCGGACGGAAACACCGACGAAATTAGCAAAATCAATAATTAGCAGACGGACTTTACCGACAATTTGAATTAAATAAATAATTTAATAAATAACAGACGGACAAACAAACGATTTTATAAAAATAAGTTCAAAATTGAATACCAGACAGACAAACAGACAAGTAAATAAATATATAAAATCTTAACACCTAACCTAAGCTAAAATAAAATATGATTTGAAATTCCCTAATCTAAATATCTCTCTGTAAAACTATCCTATAATTGAATTCCTATTCAACCTAATAATTAACTAAACCAAACTCAATCCGAAAAATTAACTATCCTAAATATCAAACAACTAGTCCCAACCAAACTACAATCTAGCTAATTAAAAATAATCTAAATCAAAACCTAAATTAAAATCTGCAAATCAACACTACCTAAACTAAACTCAATCAACCAAACTAAACTTAAAATTACTCAAAACCCAAAACGAACTAAACTAATCTCAATAATTAAAATTAAAACTAACTGAACTACTCTAGACTAACAAAACCGTAAACCCAATTATCTAAAACTAATCTAAATCATAAACCCTAATTAAGCTCAAATAATCTATAATTAAACTAGACCTACATTCCCCAATAAGATGAAATAACCAAATACCTAACTGTAACTATTAAACCATCAATAATAAAGCCCTAAACTTGCAATATGATGGCAAGATAACAGAAAATGTATAATAGAACAAGTGGAATGAGTGCAGGCGAGTGTAAATTGAACTATATATAATAATTGACTTGCACTTTCATTTCTCAAAATGAATCTCCCCATTGATGGAAAGGGAAAAGAAAAGGTAATTGAACGGGATAGTGATTAAAATTTAGACTAAACACGAAGCAGACAAACCACAACAGTGCCTGGTATAGCAATGGAACTCGTAGGCGGACTCCGCTCTAAGGGTCACCACAAAGGGCTGACTACGAGACCATTATAAAACACTTCGGACTTCATAATGGCTCGGACAAGAGCCGCACAAATCCCAAAGCTACCACCAGATAGATGATGGAAGGGCCGAAAGCGTTGGCTAATTCAAAGTGTTGGATCTAAGTCCAACTATCCCGTGCAGGGAGATATAGCCAACGACTCAATATTCGGCGAACCCCAATCACCATCCACACCATCACAGCATAACTGCTATCATAGCCGGCGAAGACTTTCAAACACAAAACAGCACGGTAGGCGCCACTGCAATTGCGGCGAACCCCGTGATCAAAAATCTATAAATTTATATCAAAATCTAAACTAAAACTTTTCAAACTATTACTCAAACAATCATCAAAAATTTCTAACCCAAAAAAAAAAATAATTTCCCTGGAATGCTCAGACCACTATTCAAGTCAGGCATTCCAGGTACTCAGCCCAACAAACCAAAAATTGTAAAATTTAAACTATAATTGAAAACTAACCAAAACAATCAAAGCCATAAAAACCAAAGAGATTGGGCGCCATATGTAGCAACCACGGAAGTCACCGCAGTTGCAGACATTAAATATTGGCAGAGGGGTGTGTAGCCCGGAGTGGCATACTGAGGCCGGCTAGCGCTCAGTCGTGTCGTGGGTCTTCCGGGACACCCTCTGCTCGTGCTGAGCCACCTTACATAAAAACTAGCACCAAGGGAAAAGGATGGGAAAGGGAGAGGTCATTTTGAGAAATGAAAATAAGGTTTTTAATGTGCCATGGCCGTTTTATTTACAAAGATCCAAAAATTATATAACAAAACCATTCACAAATTTTACAAAAAAAAGAGAAAAAACTAATTTCAATCAAATCCGCCCCTTCAAAATTGGATTTAAGCCAATAAAGAGTAAATCGAGGTTAATTTAAATACGAGTATACAAAACTATATAAAATCAAATAATTTAAAACCAGGCAAAAAGTAAGAAAATAAATTTAAACTCACTTACTTTCCTGCAAAACTCCGAGCGCTCGGGGAAAGGCCAAGAAAGAAGCGGGGGCTCTGAAAACCAAAAGGAGAAATCTCTGGAATGTACCAAAAAACAATAAAAATTCAAGCGGGATGGTAAAACGGCCACCTTTTGCAATTTTCACACTGGCTTATTTGCACTGTTTGACTTTTCACTTTTATCCTCTGGCATTATTTTGTTATTTCTTTCCACTTTAAAATAGAATTTGTTTAAATTCAAAGTCTTTTCGTTCTCCCTGTTTTTTCTTTTCACTTCTTCTTAATTCTTTCGATTATCTTTAACTCTCAGTTAATTCACAACACACTTTGAAGTAGTTTGTGTCTTCGTTAAAGTTACACTTTGTCACTTAAGCTTTCTACTTTCTGTACTACCATACAAATTAAACTATTTTCCCCCAAAATTCATCCAACATCAACACTGGAAATCCCAACCCCACATTAAAATCTCCAAAACGCAATTTAAGATCCACTTTTAATTCACTAAAACTCTTCTTCCTCCGGACAAAGAACTTCCACTTTTTTAACTTCCAACGGACTCGCAAAACGGAAAAATTCACTCCCCAAAGCGTTCACCCTTCTTTTTCCACGTCCAATACTGACTGCCCAATCTTCACAACCCAATTTCACTTTCACCTACTCCCATCCGATCCGGCAATCCAAATTCTTCTCCAATTACCGCTGTCGCATCTGGGTAACGTAATCGAAGTTCATTACACTTCGATTCCGCTACCCACACATCTTTTGGTCCATATCGACAAACTCAATAGTATCCATTGTTTTACATATGGCAATTTGTTCGAATTGGAAATCAGGGAAAGGAAAGGATTGTGATGATGTGGACATAAAAATTAAAGGGAAATAGGAAAAATGTTAATAAAAATAAATACATACACCAAGGAAAAGGTAGGAGTGCCCAAAGGAAAGTGACAATGTTACGGCGGCAATTTGAAGTTGCGAATGGGAGGAAGTTGGTACGCCGGAACTCGCAACAATATTCTTTGTACGCCTGATTCTTTGTTTCTAACGCATTCTGGCATTCATCATCGAACCAATCATTTCTCTTGCGCCGGGCTTGATGTCCGATAGTCTGTTCTGCCACGGTCCTAATAGCTGCTTTCACTTCCATCCAGAGCTCGTTGCTCGTCTTTAACGATGCGTCTGATAAGATGGGAGCCAGCTGGTTGTCGAGGCTCTCCGTGAAATTTTTGGCTACAGGCGCCGTTTGGAGCCATTCAATGTTAAATTTTGTAGCGGGCTGATCTTCGCTGAGTATGCCTTTGACATACGACATCGATATGTTAATTTGATCAAGTAATGATCAGAGTTACAATTTGCTCCTCAGTATGTACGTGTTACATGTATGCAACCACCCTGCCTGTGTTGGTGTGGTGATCGCTCCTCATCAAACAAACCATGATACCTAGGGGGAGAAAGCGCTGTCCTTTAGAAATAAGAAGAACCTTTATTTTCCGTTTTATAATAGCAAATCTTTATTTTCCTCTTTAATAATACGTTATTTTGCACGCACAAATGCATGTTTCCATTAATTAAACACATTCAATCCAAAAACATTAATTCTCAACATTCTCTACTTTAAAAATATCCAAGTTGATAAAATGTTGATGGCATGTGCGGTTGATGACCATTACTGTTGATGGCGAACCTCGTATCATCGTTCGCATATCGTGGTGCACGCGGATGAAATCTGGAACCAGAGCTTCACCGACTCCGAGTACTCCGTTTCCCGTGGATGCCTTCACTGTTTACGTAAAAAATAGAATCAAAAAGGTCGTTAAGCGCAAGACTATTGCTATACGTGAATTAATCATTGAAAGGGTTTCACCGGCTTGGGCCTAAAGAAACTCCGTTTCAGCTCATTAAAGATTATTTCCGAAATCTAGTCTGCAGTTGGTAGTGAAAGATTAATACTCTACGCTAATTAACCAGAAGATGGCTAAAACCAGAGTTTCACCGGCTTAGGCCTAAAGAAACTCAGTTTTAGCTCATCAGAGATTATTTTACGAACTCTACTTAAACATGAGTTGGCTTAAACCAGAGTTTCACCGGCTTAGGCCTAAAGAAACTCAGGTTTCGCTCGTTCTTCTTACCTTCAGTTCGATGGTTGAGGATGGCGTTGCTTTGCGGCGAACTTCTATTGATTGATATCGTAACCGTCCCGACTAACTCTTCTTGAGTCTTGCGTTGATACTTCCCTCTTTTTCCAATTCGCTACTAGCTTAAATACAAACAAATTGCTTGCATTGCTAGTGGGAGTCGTAGACCTTCGATCCAGTTAATCCGCAAACCGCTGAGTTTGAAAGTGTGCTAATTCCTCTTAACCTGCTTTACGAATTCATTC
Organism: Odontomyia ornata; assembly: GCA_963969285.1. NCBI lineage: Eukaryota > Metazoa > Arthropoda > Insecta > Diptera > Stratiomyidae > Odontomyia > Odontomyia ornata. The sequence continues at coordinate 223,387,247 of OZ017740.1, read as the reverse complement.
CTCTCTTGTTCCTCAGGAACAATCTTGTTGCATGAAAAGGAACGCTAGCTCCAATCTCATGCTTTTGCTCTTTTCTTCTTCAGTATTCATATATCTGAATATTCGATGACTTCTCCCCTCTTCTTCTGAGTTGGTTGTCGTGGCGAATTGGTACCCAGATGAGCGGATTGCGCATAGTACACAAATTCAACTGTATACATGTTCTCCAAATGCTCTCTATGTGGCAATTGTATGGACTACCATGTATGCGTGTGGAATTCACCGCTGTGCCAATTGAGCGACTTGACCAATGAAGCGTAAGATATAAGTTCTTATATACATTGAATTGCGATTATGTACTATGTTTAGGGTGTCGCCGTTCCCTAAGTATGGGCGGTGAAGTATACATTGCTTGTTGGCTCGTGCGATGAATGATTGGAATTGTGAATAACTGTTATGAATTTCCGAGTAATTAGTATTCACATACACTAATGATTGTTGTAACGTGTCGTAAGCGAGGCATGAGGACGTGATTAATTGTTATGGATTTCTGAGCAATTTGCATTCGCATACACTAATGATTGTTGTAACGTGTCGTAAGCGAGGCATGAGGGCGTGATTAATTGTTATGGATTTCTTGAGCATTTGTATTCGCATACGCTATTGATTGTTATCGTAACATTTCTTCCCCTGTTGAAAAAAGGGATCCACTTCCTGGGAGAGGAATTGGATAGCGTAGCTTTTGCGGATTATATTAATGTCTGAAGTTTACGTCCTATTTACAGCAACTGCTAACTCTGACGCCTCCTGTCCCTTATATACTATTAATATTCTTAATTAACATTAAAACATTACTCTCTTAAAATTTTCTTTTCATATTTTCTAACTACTATATGACCGGTTATCAATTTTAAGCTAATTGCTCAAGTCTGCTAAACGGTAAGAATTTAATTCTGTTACTCTACGTTTAATAAAAGTATTAATTACCGATAATACTCTAAGTATCTTACTCTACAATAAAAACTCTAAAATAAAACGGAAATTTTCATTACAAATAATTATGTCATTTGACTACAATGATTATACGATGGTCGGGTGTTTACAAACCATTCAACTCTCCGTTGTATGTTTGCACACATGAAAACTTGCAACGACTGGATTGGTTTCGCTTCCTAACTCATTCCGCTTTTAACCTTCTTTTTTTTTATTTTTTTTTTTGAATTTCTTAGTTTTAGCTACTTTAAAGTTAAGAATTAACAAGATAATTTCTCTTTAAAAACAAATTACTCTCATCACAATCCTGTTTTATCTCTAATTCTCCAGCATTTTTAACAATGATACTTCTTTCACCTTACAACTCTATTTGCGGTTTATTATTTTGCATTACCTTGCAACTACTTTCCAAAACTAGAATCCATTTGGGATGCTACTATATTACGAGTACTTTTGTTAATCAGATCCAATTCATTATTCGTTTCCAATACTTGAACACCCTTTTGTTGTGTATAAATATATATCTTTTATGTATAGATTCGGTTTTTTTTTATTTTGTTAATGAAACTTTATGTGCGATGGGATTTAAGTTACATGTATTATATGCTATTTATGATTAAACTCCGCTTTAGTGGTTTACACTTACAAAAAATTAGATCAAAATCTAAATTTATCTGGGATTATACAATCTTTTTCTTTTTTTCTGTTAAATGCAATTTTACAATCAAAACAAACTCATAGCGGTTTTCCTATTTTTCGTTTGTGGATTTCTTCTTGTATGTTACGTACATTTCTAATTCACTAGTGAACAAATTCTTCAACGCTTATTTAAGTACGATTTAGAATTACAAACTTCTATATATGTCTTTTCTTTATTTTTTGTCATCTTCCGTGATTTTTATTTTTATTTTATTATTTTTTGTTTTGCGTTTTTCCCTCGTTTGGTATGTTATTTATTATTATTTATTATCTATCTATATATATATATATATATATATATATATATATATATATATATATATATATATATATATATATATATATATATATATATTGTTTTTGTTATTTTTTTCTTTTCTTTTGCTTTGAATTACTGTTAGTTAGACTTATAGGAAAGATCGGGTGGGATTGTTAATAAGAGAGGGTGCGATGCCTTGGTTAGTGGATGGGAGTCGACTTTCGAGAGACTTTTCGGGTTGGGTTTCGTTAACTGTATGGACGGGAATGTGCCGTTGGTCTGTTTGAAGGCTATTTATTTGTAAGGTTATAGGTTTTCCCGGTGCGGTCTGCTCTGTTTGGCGTCGGGATTTTAGTAGTCACCAACCCAAGTATGTGAAAATTATTGAGCTAGAGATTGCAGTTAAGCTAATTGAGACTGTGGAAAGGTGTGAATGCTTTTCGGAAGACTCATTAAATTTTATTTGCCCAAGATGGGTACAAATTTCATTCAACCCCCGTGCACTAGTTTGAAATTGATATTCATTTCCATTGGTTGTAATAAGCTGCAATTTTTTGGTTTTTGGGCTTACACTGAGGGTAGCGAGATCTAAGTCCAATCTCCTTGAGTCTATGTCCGGGAAGTAATGAGGCTGAATGACGTCGAACTTGTGAGTGCTCTCCGCTTCGTAATGTAGGAACATTTCGTTGATTTGAATAGTACAGGGGGTGTTAAGAGTTAGGATACCCTGACCTTGTACTGATGCCTGTACTGCAACGGACATGAATGGGAGCTTTCTCCTCCAGGAAATAAATCCAGCTTTTAGGTTTACTCAATTTTGTTAATGAATTAGTTATACTAGTGCTAATGTGGAGATGGAGTTTATTCCGTAATTTGAGAGGGTTGTGCAAAAAAGAGAGATTACGTCATTTGTAGCCGGTGGTGATTGGATGATTGGTGAGGATAAAGGTACTACATACAGATCACCTTATTGGGGGTGTTTTATTTTCTTGTGATTTGAAGCATCAGTCAGGAGCAAGAATAGTTGGGTGCTAATATTACTAGCGATGTAAGCAAACTCCACGGAAGGTATCAGCAGGAGTGAACTATTTGCTTTGATGGGAAAAAGATGGATTTGGTAGAGCTTCATAACTGGTAATTCGAATAGCGGCAGTTTGATGACCACCACCAGTTTAGTTTTAATCTTGAAATGCTGCAGAACTGCAGTTTGCGAAAGGATTTGCTCACAAAAATCAGGGCATTTATTGCGCAGTTTGGTATATACCTCGTGTAGTTTTTTATTAGAAATTAAGAGAGGGTAAATTTGGTTATCTTGAATAGAAACAACTATATCGATGATTGTCCGTTGGCGACCATCAATTTCCAAGAGTTGTGCCAGTAAAGAGGTTAGAACCAAATTCCTACGTTCCGCTGCAAGAAGCTTGTCGGTCGTTATTGAAATGTCCTTGATCTGCATTCCTAGCTCTGTTTGCCTGCTCATTACATCAGCCAATGGTTTGTGGATCTCTTCCAAAGAACTGTTTACTATGCTGATCCTTTCTTTTTCCAATTTAACTAATTCCTTCTCTCTATCTTCCAATGTATCCAAACGACTGTAAAGCTCCTTCTCATTTTCATCGTCCATCGTACCAAACAGAGCATGTAGAGACCGGCCCACTCCGTCGAAAATGATCTCTTTGATCTCCCTTTCAGAAGAGAGTCAAGTAGCGCTTGGGAACGAATTTTGAGATTCTCGACCAGGCTATGGACATGTCTTAGTTGCTCAGCGCAACCTTAGTTTCTACCAACACAGAGTGCTTTACAAGGTGTTCGGCTCGCTCGGCCGCATTTATCTGATCCTGAATCTCGCCTAAATTGAGCCCCATCACAATATTCCAAGAACTGTGGTAGCTTAAGAGTTCGCTGATATTTTCAAACAGGATCCCTTGGTTGTCTAGTCTCTCAACGGAGTATGGAAGTTGTCGCGCGATGGCCCTTGGTAAAACGCCGATCAGGGATAAAATGATGAAAAGAGTGGCCATTGCTAAAAGCAGTGGAAGGGGAGTAAAGAAAAGAAATTAATATCGTTTAATCGAAGTAGTGATTAAGTCTATTATTATGGACATTGACAATTTTCTTTCCAATCGCAATATTTGTATTCACCGGAGAAGCCACGCTATTAACCTTGTATGGACCAATCCGTACTTGTACTAGCTTGTGCTTACGACTTTCATTCTTTAGCAAAACCTTGTCGCCAACATGGAAACTAACAGGTCTTACTTTATTATCGTAGTTAGTTTTGGATTTAATTTTACTTTCTAATGTATTCTGTCGTGCTAAAGTGTACATCTTCTGTAATTTGTGCTTCAATAGTAAGTAATAGTTTTCATGGTTGTACAAGGGTGCGGGTTCCCTTTTCAAACTTGACGGGCCGTCAGAAGTGAAACCGTAAAGACAGTCCATTGGTGAAAGTTTTGTGCTGTCATGCTCACTGTTATTGTACACGAAAGCAGCAGTGCGCCGGTATTGATCCCAGGCCTGCGGGTTATCATCCACCATGGATCGTAGATACTCTTTAAGGGGTCTGCGAGCCCTTTCCAATGCTCCATTAGATTGGGGATGGTACGCTGTGGTCTGCATTTTCTTTATGTTAAGCAGCTTGCATACTTGCTTAAATAATTTCTCCACGAAATTAGCCCCCTGATCCGTTACGAGATGTTTGGATATTCTATACCTCGTCACTATCTCGTCAAAGAATATCTTGGCCACGGTTTCGGCTTCCGCGTTTGGTAAAGCATACAAATTTACGAATTTGGTGAAATTACCCTGGAATGTCAGTATGTATTTGTTACCGCTGGGGCTCTCAATCAGAGGCCCCACGATATCCAGGTATATCTTATCGAACGGCCTTTCCGTGATATCGGTGATAACCATTGGCATACGATTTTGGGGTGACGGCTTCATAATGTGACATTTCTTGCAAGTTTTAATATATTTTTTAATATCCGCTAGCATGTTTTTCCACTTATAAACACTCCAAATTTTCCTGTAGGTCTTCGCGAGTCCCTGATGCCCACCGAAAGGAGAATCATGAAATTTGGCAAGTGCCGCCTTTATCTCATCCGGTGTGGTAAGAGTCATGATCCCCGGTATTCTGCTCTCTTGTGGGGATACAATGCTTACTGTGTTGCCTAGAGCTTCCCCGCTGTCTGTCCGAGTAAGCCTCGGTATTGGCTCCTCTACTGAGCTCGCTTGGGATTGATCAACCGAATCCTGTTGTTTCTGTGTCCGCGTTACCGCGTTGCACTGATACTTGCCGTCTGATTGTTCATCGGTATCTTGGCGAATCCTACTTAGGGCGTCAGCATTTGTATTGTACTTGCCTGGTTTGTATTCAATGTGATAATCGAATTTGGATAATTTATGGTGAACCCTTACCTTACGCCTTTAAGGGGTTTATGATCCGTGTAGATCGTAAATTGCCTCCCCTGTAGATACATCGAAAGTTTTTTACTGCCCACACCATAGCAAGTAATTCCCTTTCGATAGTAGAATAGTTGCGCTCAGCCTTGTTCAGGGTTCGACTAGCATAAGCTATTGGCTGGTCTTTGCCAATTTCTCCCTGGGACAAAACAGCTCCCAAAGCTACACTACTCGTATCGGTAGTGAGATTAAATGGCTTAGAGGAATCTGGATAGGCCAGTAAAGGAGGTTCCACCAAAGACTTTTTTAACGACTGAAATGCTTCTATGCATTTGTCGGTCCAGGTAAACCGAACATCTTTCCGTAACAGGTTCGTGAGAGGCTTAGCCACCTAAGAAAAATTAGGTATGAACTTACGATAGTAATTTACTATACCCAAAAACGACTGGAGCCTATGGACAGTTGTGGGTACCGGAAAATCGCACACGCAGCTAGTTTTACTCGGGTCTGGCCATGCACCAGTTTGAGAACATATGTGTCCCAAATATACAACTTCAGGACGGAGGAATTGGCACTTCTCTAGCTGAAGCTTTAGATTGTTCAGCCTCAGTCTTTCAAAAATCTTTCTTAGCTTACAGATATGGTCCTGTAAGTTTTTACCATAGACAACGATGTCATCTAAATACACAAAGCAACCGAAACCTTGTAAACCCGTTAGGATGTAGTTCATCAGTCTTTGAAATGTGGTGGGTGCTCCCTTCAAACCAAAAAGCATCCGCTTGAACTCATAGTGTCCATAGTTTGTGCTGAATGCTGTTTTTGTCGACCCTTGGGTTCGATGATAACCACTAGCAAAATCCAGTGTGCTAAAATACCTTGAGTGACCCAGTTGGTCAAGTATATCTTCTATGCGAGGTAATAGGAAAGCGTCACCTATTGTTTTTTCATTCAGGGACTCTTACTTGGTTGGACGATGTCACTCTCCAACATTACCTTCAGTTGTTCGTTGATTATGTCCTTCTGTGGCTGACTCAGTCGGTACATTTTTTGATTTATCGGGGCCTGGTCAGTCAACAACGGAACTTCGTGAGTGATTGCTTTCGTACAACTCAGCTTGTCTCCAGGAAGGAAAAAAATATCGTTGAACTCCTGGCACAACTGAGTAATGGCCTTTCTTTCCTCCGGAGTACTATGTTCAAATATTGTGAGCTCCTGCTTCAACAACGCATTGCGCATCAAATTCCCCGGAGAGTCGGAGTATAAGAACTTAAAAGCTTCTCCTTCCAAGTGATTGTTTGATGGACCCGCTATTGTCCCTGATGCTACATAGCCTACATGTTTAACTATAGAGTCTGAACTGGATTCAGGCTGACGGTCTACACCGCGCAAAACGTCTAGCCTACTAACGGAGTATCTATTCAACCTTTCTAACTTCAGACTAAGTTGGTTTAATGTGAACGGAGTCTCACCTGAGTTCAGTATACCGACCACAGGCCTCATTGGGTCAAGAAGAGCGTTTGCCAGGAATATGCCATCAGCTAATTAATCCACTGTACACAGCATTTCCTGACCTAGCTCAATAGGAACTGCCACCACGTTTTGTGTTCGTGGGGGTAATGTAACAGCATCTTTAAAAACGACCTCATAGGTTCCATCAGCGGTTTTTGTAACCCTTCAATCCTTTTTGGCAGGATTATGAGTCACCACATGATTCCGATCTGTTAAAAATGTCCCGTTCTGCGTTGCTCCAAACGACAACGCGTCGACGTTATCAGACACCTCAGCCAAAACCTGTACGTGATGTGACCCTTCCGCCTCTACTTGGCTCTCAAAAGGGGCCGAGAAATCATGACTATTTACTTCCGTGCGAGGAAACGTGAGTGATTTACTTGGACCTTTGACATTACAGTTCCTTGAGAGGAAGTCGTATCCCAAAAGACCATCATTAAATAGTCCCTGAATATTCTCGACCACTTGAAAAGTACATAGAAGCCTAGTAGGGAGTTCAGAATTGCCTTCCATTGTACCAAGGGTTTCACCCTCCCCAAACGGACTTTGCAAAGTGAGCTTACGCTGAACATTTATTGGGCACGTGTCCCTAATAGCTGACTTATTTATAATACTGACTTCAGCCCCCGTATCTATAGTAAATGTGGTCTTCTTTTGTATTCCTATATCTAAAGGCAGTGCAGCTGTTGCCAGACTAGTACCACGATACGTGTTTCCTTTGTTTTTTTTGCTTGTCCATGCACTCGTCCGTGACCCTAGCTTCCATCTTCTTTTCTGATTTTTGATTATTTGACTGTTTAATTAAAGTCAAGCCGGAGATTTCCAACTTGACTGCGCCTCGTTTCCCTGGAGCTTGGAATCCCACCGTTTCTTTCGGAAACAAGCTTCCAAATCATGTCCTCTGCGACCACAAAAATCACACTTCACCAGGACACTGTATACTCTTGGGTTCTCCTTACTGGCCCGATGACTAGTGGCGGATTTTACCGGACAATCTTTTTGATCGTGACCATATTCCTTACAGGTGGGACAATAGGGAGTATTCTTCCGAGAGTGACAATCGGAGTATGTGTGGCCCCGTTTATGACAAAAATTACAAGTTATTCTCGGATCCTTGGTGAATTTTGATGATTTCAATTGAGTATCCTTCTCTGGTGCTATCACCGCTTGTGGTCCAACCTGTGACTGAAAAGGTATCGCATAGGGATTATGTGAGTACATTGCCTGCTGAGGAGCCATCACGTGCTTATTCATCATCCAATTATTGAATGGGGGTTGAACTTGCATCATTTGCGGAATTGCTTGTGATGCACTGTTCTGCAAAAAGAAAACTCCCTGTTGAAGTTTCTCCATGTTCAGCCCCTTAGTTACAAGCTCCTTAAAGGTGCATTTCTCTAACGTCAAAAGGTACTGACAAAGCTGAGGATTAACTACTCCACTTCTAAAAGCATTCATCGCAAAGTCCTTTAATTTTGCATCCGCAATCTTACTCGCGTCCGATCCATATTTAACTACTGCTGCTTCCTGGCAACGTTTAAAAATTTGCCTAAGACGAGATGTGTAGGCTAGAACGCATTCCGAAGGACTTTGCTTTGCTGTTATTAAACTATTAACCAGCTCCTGATAAGTTTCTCTTGGTAAGTATACCCGGTTCAGTAATTCTTCCGCCACTTCCAAAGTGGACGGGAAGTTAGAGGATATCAGCTAATAAGCTTCACCTCGCAGACGGGTAAGAAAAATCTGCATAAACGCAACGCGCACCTGATTGCTAAGGCATTTCCATACCTGCTTACTGTAACCAATGCATGTTTGCAGATCAAGCACCATGGTGGGACTGGGTGCCCCAGAAAACAAGGGAATCATCTGTCCCATTAATTTTGCAACCTTCCCATAATCTGCCATAGTGCTCATGAAGTCCTTAACTTCGGCTTCCTTATCAGTCATAGGAGGTGATTTCTGGTCAACAGTGAAATCCACGGACACATTTGAGGACGAGCTCGCTCCCAATGTCAGTTTCCAGTCGTGTGAAGTAATCAAAGTTTTTAAAGACTGTGAAAAATCCAATAAACTGGTATGGCCAAACGCACTCCCACTAAAATGTTTGATCTCTTCCCTAAGCTGCGGTGTCTGTTCACGGAATTGATTGATCTCCTCCAAACGGCTAAAATATAACTGATCAACAGTGTCAGTGAATTCAAGGACTGACTCTATACTCATAGAAGCAGGTTCTCGCTTAACCTGTGAGTCTAAATCAGAAAGAAAAGTTTCCGTTTTATTTTTAGGGGTTAAAAGAGTTCTTTCACTTCAGAGCACGAGCCCGCTGTTTTTTTTCCGGAGTTGATTGACGTACCTCCCTAGTTCTCTGACGTTCGTCGTTCATTCGTTCACGTAACTAACGAATTCCTCTTTTTTTCCTTGCTTTTTTTTACTGCACCTTCATCCTCCTTCAAGACTCGGATATTTCAAGGATCACCTCCCAGGCACAATCTTAATCTAAAGGACGACCTCCCAAATATTAAATCGTGTGAATGAGTGTTATAACCTCAAGAGTGGGAAAAAAAGGTTCTAATTCCATCTCAAATACCAAATATTCTATTCAATAACTGGTCGATCCGCAACACGTTCGTTGTACTGGAGCTGTTCGGAATCAAAAACCGGCTGCGCCAATTGTTACATGTATGCAACCACCCTGCCTGTGTTGGGATGGTGATCGCACCTTATCACACAAACCTTTATACCTAGGGGGAGAAAGTGCTGTCCTTTACAAATAAGAAGAACCTTTATTTTCCCTTTTATAATAGCAAATCTTTATTTTCCTCTTTAATAATACGTTATTTTGCACGCACAAATGCATGTTTCCATTAATTAAACACATTCAATCCAAAAACATCAATTCTCGACATTCTCTACTTTAAAAATATCCAACTTGATAAAATATTGATGGCACGTGCGGTTGATGACTATTACTGTTGATGGCGAACCTCGTATCATCGTTCGCATACCGTGGTGCACGCGGATGAAATCTGAAACCAGAGCTTCACCGACTCCGATTACTCCGTTTCCCGTGGATGCCTTCACTGTTTACGCAAAAAAAAGAATCAAAAAGGTCGTTAAGCGATTGATTATTTCTATACGTGAATTAATCATTAAAAAGTTAAAACCAGGGTTTCACCGGCTTGGGCCTAAAGAAACTCCGTTTCAGCTCATTAAAGATTATTTCCGAAATCTAGTCTGCAGTTGGTAGTGAAAGATTAATACTCTACGCTAATTAACCATAAAATGGCTAAAACCAGAGTTTCACCGGCTTAGGCCTAAAGAAACTCAGTTTAGCTCATCAGAGATTATTTTACGAACTCTACTTAAACATGAGTTGGCTTAAACCAGAGTTTCACCGGCTTAGGCCTAAAGAAACTCAGGTTTCGCTCGTTCTTCTTAACTTCAGTTCGATGGTTGAGGATGGCGTTGCTTTGCGGCGAACTTCTATTGATTGATATCGTAACCGTCCCGACTAACTCTTCTTGAGTCTTGCGTTGATACTTCCCTCTTTTTCCAATTCGCTACTAGCTTAAATACAAACAAATTGCTTGCATTGCTAGTGAGAGTCGTAGATCTTCGATCCAGTTAATCCGCAAACCGCTGAGTTTGTAATCGTGCTAATTCTCCTTAACCTGCTTTACGAATTCATTCCTCTCTTGTTCCTCAGGAACAATCTTGTTGCATGAAAAGGAACGCTAGCTCCAATCTCATGCTTTTGCTCTTTTCTTCTTCAGTATTCATATATCTGAATATTCGACGACTTCTCCCCTCTTCTTCTGAATTGGTTGTCGTAGTGAATTGGTACCCAGATGAGCGGATTGCGCATAGTACACAAATTCAACTGTATACATGTTCTCCAAATGCTCTCTATGTGGCAATTGTATGGACTACCATGTATGCGTGTGGAATTCACCGCTGTGCCAATTTAGCGACTTGACCAATGAAGCGTAAGATATAAGTTCTTATATACATTGAATTGCGATTATGTACTATGTTTAGGGTGTCGCCGTTCCCTAAGTATGGGCGGTGAAGTATACATTGCTTGTTGGCTCGTGCGATGAATGATTGGAATTGTGAATAACTGTTATGAATTTCCGAGTAATTAGTATTCGCATACACTAATGATTGTTGTAACGTGTCGGAAGCGAGGCATGAGGACGTGATTAATTGTTATGGATTTCTGAGCAATTTGCATTCGCATACACTAATGATTGTTGTAACGTGTCGTAAGCGAGGCATGAGGGCGTGATTAATTGTTATGGATTTCTTGAGCATTTGGATTCGCATACGCTATTGATTGTTATCGTAACATACGGACGTCAAGTATGCTCGAGGCCCAACATTGTTGGATCAGAACATAATCGATCTGGCTTTATGTGTTGCCATCTGGTGATAACCGGTTTATTATATGCATACGTCGATGTGGGAAGCATGTCAAACATATGACTAGATTTCTGCTACATGCAAAGTCAATCAGGCGCTGGCCTTTGTCATTTGTTTCATCGTGGAGGCTATATCCTGCAGTAGTTCCCCGATGAGATAGCTCATTGCCAACCTTAGCGTGGAAATTGCTCAGAATTACTTTTGTGTCGTTTGTTGGCAATGAGCCGACCAGTCTTTCCAGGTGATTGAAGAACATTTTCATCGTTTCTTCGTCCTTTTCTTCGGTCGGGGCGTGAACATTAATCAGCCAAATTTTGGAAAACTTCGCTTTTATACGGATCGCACACACCCGTTCATTGACTGCCTTAAAATCAATAAGGTACGATTTGAACTCCCTATCCACAATGAAGGCCACTCCGATTCCTCGTTTTCCAGTAGGCTTCGCACTTTTGAATATTGTGTGCGATGTCATGTCTTGAATGTCGTTTCCAGCCCAATTCGTTTCCGGGACTGCTAGTAATTTTAATTGATATTGATTGGCCTGTTGTAAAAGGTCCTTAACAACGCCAGGGTAATTGAGTGATCTGACATTCCAGGATCCAATGCCATAGTCCTTTTTTCGTTTGCGAGGTTGATGCCATGATTCCAATCCATTCCAAAGCCGATCTGTAGGTTTCGAAACATTTGTACATTTTCTAGGGACGGGAGTGAGCCCATTGCCATACCTCCATTCCAGCGTTATGGTTATTACGTCGATTCCGTTATCAGGCGCGGAAGACTCGCTTTCACCCTCTTACGTCCTCACAAATAAGGTGCAAGTAGGATTTAGTAGCAAAACTGTAGATGTATTTACGGTTATTAACATTTCTCAGCATTTAATTTTTGATTATTAGGGAACCAGTAAACCCAATATGCACCACGACAGCATTTACTACCATTTAATTGGGGAGTTTGGGACGAGGAGTCATGGAAGCTATGGGTTGGGGAAACGAAGGTTCCTTCCTCCTTTCCCAAACGGGCTGATAACGTTTATGGCAGAGTTCTATTTTAATATTACCATATCTTATTATGTACTTTCAGTATTGCCATATTTACATGTTATTCTTATTGATTCCCATTCATTCCTGTTCATCCTTGTATTAAGAAATCATTTCTAAATCAAAATCGGTTGTGTCGAGACGTATTTCATTTAATCGTAGCTTACTCTTTATTCTACAGTTTGTTGCGAATTCGGGCGTACCAACTTCCTCCCATTTGCAACTTCAAATTACCGCCTTTGGGCATTTATACTTTTTTCCCTGTTATTTATTTAATTTATTTAAAATTTTTCCAATTTCCCTATAACTTTTACCTCCCCATCATCACAATCCTACCCTTTTCCCTTATTTTCAACTAAAATAATATAATATAAACTAATAATTTCAATTTTCCCATTAACAACATTTCATTGATTAATTCCCACTAACAAAACTTCATTCAATACCTTTTCCCTAACAAAACCTAATTCCTTCCTTCATACCAACTAATTCTATTCCCACTACCAAATTTCATATTTTTATACAAACAAAAATTTATCCATGTTCCCCTTTCAACAAATTTCCATATCTCGCCCATCAAGAAAGAGTTGAAGTTGCTAAACTGATGAATGGGAGATCGACAAGTCATAGCTCCATTGGTTACGGCGCGAGTTCTCGACCGGGGGTCTGCTGGAACCCTGAGTTCAAGTTCCCCCGGGCGCAGGGAAGCACTCTTTTAGGGATATTGGCAAAATCAATAGCTTCCGTATCGTATATGTGACACTTTGCATTCAATCAAGCGATTCTTGGATGATGTAAATTGCCATATATGCAAATCAATGCATACTATTGTGTTTGTCAATACGGGAAAAAAGATGTGTGGGTAGCGGAATCGAAGTGTATTGAACTTCGATTACGTTACGCAGATGCGGCAGCGGCAATTTAAAAATGAAAGAGATTACGGAATCGGATTGGATGGGAGGAAATGCGGGATTAGGTTGTTGGGATGGGATTATTCAGTATTTGGTGTTGGAAAGAAGAGGGAGTTTTTTTCGGTTTTTGGTTGAGTGATTTTGCTAATGATGTTCTTGAAGAGAAGAAAAGTACTATGGAGTGTCGAAAAAAAAAGTGTTAATATAAACTCGGGAAAAAAGTGTTAATATAAACTCGGGGAAAGAAAAAGTGTTAATATAAACTCGGGGAAGAAATTTGAATATAATTTCGGGGAAAGATAGTTCGAAGTGGACAATTTAAATTTCAAGTTGATGTATACAATTATGTTATATAGTAAATCTACAGTGTCGTGAAGCAAATTGTGCGACGTTAATAAACAAATCAATGAAATAAAATTAATAAAAGACTGAATTAAAGTAACAAGTAGGACAGTTTAAAGTGCAGAGACATAAGTTTAAATTGTCAGAAAACAAAAGTGTATAAAGTAAAAGTTGGTCCAATAACATTAACTTGAGTCAA
>OZ017740.1:223260998-223368498 GCA_963969285.1 Odontomyia ornata | reverse complement strand
ATAGACAAAGTGGTTACCAACTGTGAGAGCCGTTGTTGATATTCTTGAAGATCATGCTCCTGGATCTTATGCGCCATGTCATTAATTTGTTTTTCCAAGTCACCAAAGGTTTCGTTGACTTGTGCCTGATCCCTTTTAATGATGTTCATGGTAGCATCAATGATTGACGTCTGGTTCTTGAGAAGACTAAGGAGGTGATCCTCATTTGCCTTAACATGATCAATGGTGTTGACCATTTGTTGTGCATATTCTGTGTCCAAAATGCCAAAAAGTGAGTAAGCGATGCTGCCGATCAAATCAATGGCGCCTCGTTTAGAACGTTTCCTGGTCAAGAAGATCTCATTAAGCTCTAGCTCATTAATGACATGATCAAATTGTTTGATCAGGGCGTGACAGGAAGAGTTCTGATGAATTGATCCACATAAATGTTGTAAAGCTTCTCTCCCGGTGTGCATAGCCACTATGCCCTTCCAAATGGGTTTAATGTCGTAGTAGATTATTAAATTCCACTCGGCTGCTATGGGTTGAATGGTTGAAATCTGCTCAAATTGAATGCCTGGTGCATTCTTGAATTTCGTAATACGAACTGGTGATGCCAAAACCAGCGGTAGAAGCAGCAAGGCGACTATGATAGTGAGCATCCCTGGATATGCTGTCAATTTTTGTCGCTTTTTAGGTATTTCCTGAGTGGCTGGCTTGTTCTTGTCGCCAGATTGATCATCCTCATCCATCTGCTGACGCCATGATGGCCCTGGAATATTCCTCAAATCAACCGGATCATTATATGTCGGTGGTGTCTGCGGCTTGAGGTAATCTTCCACGGGTAGGGGAGCCAGTCTGTGAATTGGTCTTGTCTTAGCACCTGATGCTGTTTGGACTTCTGCAACACGAACCATTCCATCATTTCCTTTGATCGTCTTAACTATGCGTCCAAGTGGCCAACTCTGTACAGGACGGTCATCTTCCTTCATTACCACCATCATACCTGGTTCGACGTTGGTTGCCTGGTCAGTCCATTTTTGTTTTTGTTGCAGTTGGTTCAGGTACTCTGTTGACCATCGTTTCCAAAACTCCAGCCTTAAACCTCTCACCAACTGCCAACGGCGCAGCAGGCTCGAAGTGTTGGGCTGGGCGTTGACATCGATCTGTGCTTTCAATGGTTCACCAATCAAGAAATGGCCCGGTGTCAGGGCTGTTAGGTCATTTGGGTCAGATGACATCGGACAAATTGGTCTGGAATTTAGAACTGCCTCGACACCAATTATGACTGTTTCTAACTCTTCGTATGTGAGGGAAGCGGTTGAAAGGCTACGCATTATTCCTTGCGCCGACAAAGTTTGTTGCGTTGTCGCAGTAAAGTTTTTCGCAGTTTCCTCTTCGTCCCAGAAAGCGATGAAGTGAACCAATGAATGCATCTGTTGATAGGTCAGTAACGAGTTCCAGGTGCACGGCTTTTGTGGCAAAGCAGCAGAAGACCACAATGTGTGCCTTTTGTGGCTTCTTGCCTCGAATCTTGTAGTGCACCCAAAATGGACCACAAAGATCGACACCAGCATTTATGAACGGTCATGCTGGTTGAACTCTGGTGTCAGGTAGATTACCCATCACTTGTTTGATGAGCATTGGTCGTGCCTTACAGCAGGTTATGCAATGTTGTACGACTGCTCTAGCCATTGTTTTTCCTTTGATTGGCCAAAATCTTTGCCTGGTATGAGCGAGCAAGGCCTGTGGACCACAATGAAGATTTCGGTCATGAATGCTTTGCATGAGCAATTTTACTATTGGGTCGTTATATGGGACAAGCATGGGGTGTTTAGCGTCGTATGATAGTGATGAGGCCTCCAGGTGGCCACCAACCCTGATGATTTCATCCTTGTCCACGAATGGCGATAGACCAACCAACGAACTACCCCTTTTTACTGTATTATGTTTCTTTAAGTGAGCGAGGTCATCCCTGAAGTCCTCCTGCTGTATTGTGCGGATGATCACAACCAATGCACTCTCCAACTCTGCTGGTGTCAGAAAAACGTGCGTCGGCCTAGCTGCCTTTGGCTCTGTTAAGTGTCGGGTGAACCGGAGCATGTATGCAACTATCCGTTGCAAGGTCACAAATGAATTTCTGTGGTTTATCCCGTATATTGTGTCATTCGGGCCACACACGGCAGCGACCGTCACCTCTGGCTGCTTTTTCTTCAGCTCTGAAGAGTCATCACACGAAACCTGGTCAATTGTCTTCCAAAATGGTGTCGGCCACAGGCTTTCCCTTCCATGCAGAAAAGGTGGTCCGTAAAACCAGAGGCTCGATGAGGCGAATGATCGAGCAGGCAGGCCACGCGACAGTGCGTCAGCTGGATTGTCCGCAGATTGCACATGACGCCACTGGGAAGCTAGTGATCCCTCCTGGATCCTTGCCACTCTGTTCACCACAAATGTTTGGAAGGATGATGAGGATGAGTTGATCCAAGCGAGGACAATCTCCGAATCAGTCCAAAAGAATGTTGTGTGGTTGTCAAACTTCAAATCTCTTTTCACTCTAGAGGCTAACTGGACGCCCATCAATGCTGCACACAACTCCAACCACGGCAAAGTTTGAGTCTTAAGCGGAGCCACTCTAGATTTAGCGCACAACAGTTTGATGACCACCTGTCCATCTTGAAAGGTGGATCGCACGTAGATTGCTGCTCCATATGCCTTCTGAGACGCGTCGGCAAACACGTGGATCTGTACTAATTTCGGGGTCCGCTGGGTGAAAACATGTCGTGGAATTTTTATGTCCTGCAGACAGTTGAGCTCACTTCGAAGTGATCTCCAACTCCTTTCGTGGTCCGGAGGCAGTGGGTCATCCCAGGAAATAGTCAGTTGCCACAACCTCTGGATGAATATTTTTGCAGTCACCACGACTGGGGCCAGTATTCCCAATGGGTCGAAAATTCTGGCCAGCTCTGACGTGACGGTGCGTTTAGTAACCTTCTCGGCTGTTTGCTGGTTCACCCTTATTAAGAATTGGTCATCGCCAGGTCGCCAGATCATGCCTAATGTTTTTACGGAGTTGGCTTGCATCTCTTCTAGATCCAGACTGACCTCCCGATGTGCTGGTGAGATTAGGTCCAGGAGTCGCTTGTGGTTGGCACACCACTTGTGAAGTCTAAAGCCGGCTAGACCTAGCAGTTCCGTTAATTGTCTTTGCATTTCTAGTGCTTCCACCAATGAGTTGGAGCCCACCAAACCATCGTCGACATAAAAGTGATCCTCGAGAGCAACAGATCCCAACGGGTACACTTGGCGGTTGTTTTTCGCGAGCCTTTGGAGGCATTTGGTTGCCAAATATGGTGCTGAACGTGTTCCGTATGTGACGGTGTTGAGTTGATAATAGCGCATTGGTTCTGATGGATTCTCACGCCATAAGATGATCTGGTAGGCTCTGTCCTCTGGATGCAACAATATTTGCCGATATCGGCAGTGAAGACATAAGTTGGAAGACGGAAGCGTAGCAAGATGGTGAATAACTCAGGTTGGACTGTTGGGCTGGTGCGCAGGATATCATTGAGTGATGAACCTGAACTGCTCTTTGAAGATGCATCGAAGACGACCCGCAATTTTGTAGATGTACTTTCCGGCTTTAATACACAATGGTGTGGTATAACATAATGTCTTTCGGGTACGTCTTTGGCACTAATTCTGGTCATGTGGCCCAGGGACTCGTATTCCCTCATAAAATCCTTGTATTGTTCCATCACGGTTGAATCCTTCGCTAAGCGTTTTTCCAGGGCACACAGTCGATTAAAAGCTGTTCTTCGAGTCTCTCCCAATGATGATGGTTCATCCTGAAAGGGCAATCTGACCATGAATCGACCGTTCTGCAATCTAGTGGTATGCTCCACAAAATGGATCTCGCATCTTTTGTCCTGTACTGATAAAGACGGTTGATGGTTAGTGACCTCATCGATCCTCCAAAACCGCTCCACCAGTTCGCTGGTCATCTCCTCCTCCGTAGTGAAAACACCACATGTAGCATGACCCATGTGATCCTGGTCAACCTTTCCAGACACCACCCATCCAAACACGGTATTCTGAAGAATGGGGGTGGCCTCAGAGAGTTTCAGCAGACCTAGAGCTAGAAGCTCATGATAAACTTCAGCTCCCAAAAGCATATCCACGTGCTCTGGTTGATTAAAGGTTGGGTCTGCCAAAGAGACAGTAGAAGGAATTGGCCAAGAGCCAGTATCCACGTATTGAGCTGGTTGCTTAGATACAATTTCAGGCAGGATGAATGCCTCAAGTGTCGTTGAAAATTGCGTGAGTCGAGATTGGACCTCTAGATTGATGCGTTGCCTGGCGCTTCTCGATGCTCCTCCAATTCCCTCAATCTGCAAGCTTGCCCTCCTGGGAGACAAACCGAGTCGCCTTACAAGTCTCTCCGTCACCAAATTCACCTGAGAGCCGGAATCCATCAATGTTCTGCACGCAATGGTCCTACCGTTGCAAGCCTTGACTAGTACTTTTGCTGTACCAAGGAGTATGTAGCTATGGTGCTCATGGTCGGAATAAGCTGCAAGGGAAGAAGGCTTGATGATCTGCCCTTCTGGCTGAGTTGGTTTGGGGGAATCCTTTTTGGCTCCATTACCCTGAGCCGGGTCCAGGTGTAGCAACGTGTTGTGCTTCTGGTTGCACTTACTACATGCTCGCAACGTGCAGGCACTTGCTCTATGTCCAACTCGCAAGCAATTCACACACAACCTGTGTTTTTGTGCACACTGCAATCTGGTTGCGGCCGACATCTGCAAGAACTGTTTGCAGGCGTAAACTGGATGTGCTGTTTGCTGGCAAATTATGCATGAGGTCTTTCCCTTGTTCGTTGCTGTCGAGGTTAATGTTTTTGCAGTGCTTGGTTTTTCCCTCTGGCCGATTGCCTCAAGCGATTGGAATCGGAACTCCAAGAAGTCCAGAAATGATCGTACCGATTGGTTTTCTTTTGGCTTCTGGATAGATTGTTCATACAACGTGTGACTTTGTCGGTCCAACTTTTTGACGAGGAAGTGGAGAAGCAGTGGATCCCAAGATGAGACATCAACTCCCAAGTTGCTCAATGCTAATAGACTCTCGTGAATAGTGTCGTGAAGGTTTTTCACAGCTGAAGATGATGGGTTCTCACTAACTATGGCTGGGGTGCTCATGACCTTGGATATTATGGATGACGTCAATATTCTGATGTTGTTGTAGCGCTCCTGAATCAGATTCCAGGCTGAGGTAGTTTTTGCTCTGTTAGAGCCAGATGTCGTATTAATTTTTCAGCTTCACCAGATAGATTCGTCTTCACGTACCACATTTTTTGGATCGCGGGTATTGATTGGTTGTGGACCATCTGGGTGAACATGTCACAAAATTGGCCCCACTTCAGGTAGTCACCATCAAAAGTTGGGATGGTAACCTTGGGAAGTCTTACGGAAGGACTAATTGTTGCAGAAGAAGTCTGATTTTGATGAGCAGACTGCAACGTAGCTGTCCTCAATTGGTTTTCTCGCACTAGCCCCTCCATTTCAATGAAGGAACCCTGCTGATACTCATGTGGGTCATCGTTGAGTTCCAGGATGGCATAGTGCAGATCTTCAATCTGATCCCATAATTTTGTGATGCTATTGGTGGTCATGCGTACAGATTGGGGATTCACTTAATCTGATATGCTGTCCAAATGGCGCTGGATGGTGGCAATCATGGCCTTTTGCCGTCGAATCATGATTGCCACTTTTGCTGATTCTGGTTTCTGGGAATGATGATCCTTAAACGATGCAATTTGGATCGGTTCATGCACTTCCTTTGGCCCTGTGGCGGCCTGGACCTTGGCGTCCTTCTCAATTATCTGAGACAACTTTTCTTTGAACATATTTTCATAATTGTGCACCAGATCTGAAATTTCCTTGTAATATTCTGATCGGAAATATGGATGGTCGATGGGAACATTCTCAAGTGTGCGGATCTTATTGTCAGTGGTTTCAAACTGATCCCAAGAACTTGATAATTCGTAAAGCCTTTTTTCGAAATAGACCCTTGTCTTGCGAGTATCGCTATCCTTTTTGTAATTTCGGATAAGCGACTGGATCTCCTCGCCTGTCCTTTTTTGCTCTATGGCAAGCTGCTCCATTGCAAATTATTGATGGCTGCTAAGGTCCACTCCAGAAACTGCCTCTGATATCTGCACTGGTCTCGAAACACGTGGGTGCAAATGAGGATGCTTACAGGATCAAACAGCTGCAGGGTCCAGTTAGCGTGAATAAGGATCACGTCGGGGTCACCAAATGTCGACTCCTTCAAGATGTTCGCGACACCAAGTCAATTAGTGCAACACCAATTGACTGCACGCGCTAAATTGATCCTTGTTGGATTCGACGCAAGTCACAGCAGTGCTTTGGCTATTATCAATTGGTGCAAAACCAATTGATTAAAGCCATGAGAACTAATTGGCACTTTAACCAATTTGCCTTACGCGAATAACAATTTTGTTTTTAATGACGGCTGGTTTGTACCGAAACACGGGAGCACCTTGAGCCAATCAATTCTTTATTGATTGGCTATCTGCAGCTGAGTATGACCCACGCACTTGAACGTGTGCACCTCAAAAAACAGTCTCGAACACCACAAAACTAAATACAAAACACCTTGAATTTCAAATGACTAGTAACTTTATTTTCCTCCTTCCAACTCTTAAATACATAACAACTTTGTTTACAAAAAATGCTGACGAGATTCAAGTGGAATCCACGCGTGACAATGTCTGCACTCGAGCTCAAAACACATATATATCAAATATCAATTATGCTTATTGTGCACATGTATGCTTACTTTAGGTAGATGGACAATGTGTTTAGATTAAAATACGATTAAAATGCTGACGATATGTCTGCATGTGGAACTCATTTGTTTACTATTTCATTGAAAGAATGGTTTACTATACATTGTATTCATTTCAAATAGAATTCCATGAATTTATATTTTGTGAATTCTTGGTTGGAAATGAAAGTTGATGTATTTATACATATATATTTATATATATATATATATATATATATATATATATATATATATATATATATATATATATATGTATATATATTTATATATATATATATATATATATATATATATATATATATATATATATATATATATATATATATATATATATATATATATATATATATATATATATATATATATATATATATATATATATATATATATATATATATATATATATATATATATATATATATACATATATACATATATACATATATATATATATATATATATATATATATATATATATATATATATATATATATATATATATATACAGTCTTCCACAAAAGTCAAGGTACAGAGAATCGGTAACTAAAAATTGTATTACTGAATCAATATTTTTATTTGAAAACCAAAAGTTATGACATGGTAATAATACGAGTTCTGTTGAATTTAAGTTTTCATAAATTTAAAGGGATTCGGCAATAATGATCATTGAAGACAATAATTTTTTGTTGGCAATGTCTCTTTTCTACTCCACAAAAGTCTTGGTACAGTTGCAGAAAATGCCCTGTTATTTGTAAAAAGGGGAATCCCCCAAGTACATATTATCAGAGTGAGCTAACAACCGTACGCCGCTGTCTTTAATATCGCATCCGTATTCGTGGTGTATCTTTTATTCAATAAAATTTTTAAAAAATGAGTCGAAAGGAGTTGAGTATTAAGGAGCGTGAAATAATTATTAATCTGCATTCAAATCAGAGCAAATCATATTCTGAAATAGCTGAACTAGTGTTGCGAAGTCGGTCAACCATTCAAAAAGTGATAAATCGATTTAAGAAGGAAAATAGAGTGGAAAATGTGCCCCGAACAGGTCGTCCATCTAAACTAAGTGCAAAGGACAAGAGAAAAATTTCGCGAATGGTAAAACAAGATCCATTTCTAAGCTGTAGAAAAATCTGCGATGTTCTTGGAATTAATGATAAGAAGGAGGTTAGCGCAGAAACTGTGCGTAGAGCTGTCGTAGAAGCTGGATTTTCATCTCGTACGCCTAGAAGAAAACCTCTTGTAAGTTCCATAAACAAACAAAAAAGAATAACATTTGCAAAAGCATATATTGACAAACCAATAACGTTTTGGGATAATGTTTTATTTTCGGATGAGTCTAAATTTTGTATATTTGGTGTAAATGGGCATAAGAGGGTCTGGCGAAAAGTAGGAGAAGCATTTAATCCCAAGAACACTATTAAAACAGTAAAACATGGAGGCGGTTGTGTTATGGTTTGGGGTTGCATGGCTGCTGCTGGAGTTGGAAATCTGACATTCATCGAAAATACTATAGATCAGAACTCTTATTTAGAGATTCTACGAAACAACATGAAACAAAGTGCAGCCAAATTAGGTATGCGAGAAGATTTCTTGTTTCAACAGGACTATGACCCTAAGCACACTGCGCATAAAGTTCGAATGTGGCTATTGTACAATACTCGCCTGCTTGCTACACCGCCTCAAACCCCTGATTTGAACCCTATAGAGCATCTTTGGAATGAGCTTGAGACAAAAATCCGAAAAAGAGTGATATCAAGCAAGGCGCAGCTTAAGGATGTTATATTGGAGGAGTGGGCCAGAATCAGCAGCGAATTTACTAAAAAATTGGTATATTCTATGCCTAAAAGACTGAAGTCAGTAATTCAGATGAAAGGATATCCGACAAAATATTAAGAAAAGTATAATTCAAATAACTATGCAAGACTATAATTACAATTTGTATCATTTTTCTTTAGGTGTACCATGACTTTTGTGGACTTCATTCATTGACTTTCCAACACATCATATGTAATAATATATTAATACGACAGAATTTTCGTTTTGTTTTACATGAATTTAAAGTGTAATGATTATAGTTGAAGTAATACCAAAAAAAAATTTATCACTATAGGTTTTTTAAATAAAAATATCAAACAATTTTCATGATATTTATCACTGTACCTTGACTTTTGTGGAAGACTGTATATATATATATATATATATATATATATATTATATATATATATATATATATATATATATATATATATATATATAAATATATATATATATATATATATATATATATATATATATATATATATATATATATAATATATATATATATATATATATATATATATATATATATATATATATATATATATATATATATATATATATATATATATATATATATATAGGGTACGTACGGTATTTGAGGACATGCATACATGACTATTACTTCGCAAATTTTTATTGTTTTTACTATTTTTTCTTTTCCGATAAGAAATGGCGGACTACAACATCACTCAAGAAATGAAGAGACATGCTGTCATCGTCTCTATATGTGGGAACCATACAGATTTAGAGATCTCTAATTTTCTTGATTGCGCCCGTTCATTCGTGCATAAGGTTCGCCGTGAATTGGAAGCATCAGGAGGCGATACAAAATCAGTTGCAAAACGCAAAAAGCTCGAACAAAGTTCTGACACTGTTCGTTTTGCAGAATTTTTAAAGGAAGTGCAAGCGATCATAGACGAGGACCGTTCAAAATCAATGAGGGTCCTTGTGAGTGCGCTTCATGTTTCTGACCGCCTTATTTGTTGAGTTGTCCAAGAATAAGTCTGCATAGAGGACAGTTCATATCGGAACGAACACGGAAACAGAGAGTTCTCCGATCAAAATTTATTTTAAACAAAATCAAACACCCTATGGTGCCCAAAATGTTATGGTTATTTTCTGACGAAAAATTTTGACCAAGTTCAAGAGACCAATCGCAGAAATGACAGATGGCATTTTCAAATCCTACGGAGGTTCTTGTAGTTATGCACACAAAATTTCCAGCCACTGTTATGGTTTTAGGTGATATCAGCAACGAAGGACATGTTATGCGACCACCCTTTTTTAATCAAGGACTTCAAGTGAACTCTGCTGCATACATCGAGGTTTTGGAGACGGTAGTGAAACCCTGGATAGACAATGTAAGCGGAGGCAGACCATAGATTTTTCAACAAAACTCTGCTCCTTCACATAAAGCGATGGCGACACAAGATTGGAAGCCCGAAAATTTTCATGACCACATAACACCGAACCAATGGCCACCTAGCTCCCCAGACCCTAATCCTTTAGATTATGACGTATGGGGCATAGTTGAGCGTGGGAGCAATAAGCGTCCACATAATACCACTTCATCGCTGAAGACTGCTATCAATGCCGTTATAGTCAATATGAACAAGGAGCATTTGATTCGGGCATATAATCGTTTCCGGACCTGGATCGAAAAGGTTATTGCTGCTAATGTGTGATTTTATTGAATAACTTTAAAGCCATATATTAATTTAACGTTGTATAAAAAATTCCTTCCTTCCTACGTCAAACTTGCATGTTAAAATATTCATTAGTATTGGAGATACGCGTCGTTTTGTTAGCTGCAAAAAGTGAGTTTTTCGTTTTTTGTGATGTCGAAATTTGTTGAATTTGCATTAAATTTTGTTTGTGGAATCGATTTTCTGCTGCGGATACGTTGAGGATGGTGCAGAAAGTCTTTAGTAATGAAGTTATGTCTAAAAAAATGTTTACAAGGGGTATAGTGAGTTCCAAGCCGGCCGTGAACGTGTCGAAGACGAAGAGCGTCCTGGGCGACCATCAACTTCTTCTCTTCTTTGATCATCGTGGTGTTGTGCATTATGAATTCCTTCCGCCGGGCCAAACAGTCAATATATATATATATATATATATATATATATATATATATATATATATATATATATATATATATATATATATATATATATATATATATATATATTTTTATATATATATATATATATATATATATATATATATATATATATATATATGTAGACATATATTTATATATATATATATATATATATATATATATATATGTAGACATATATTTATATATATATATATATATATATATATATATATGTAGACATATATTTATATATATATATATATATATATATATATATATATATATATATATCGATATTAATATATAGTTACGTGCCGACCGCCGTTGTGCAACGTATTGTCATTCATCTTTTAGTGAGGGAAGGCGTTAAAAGCATGGAAATTTTACTGTGTTGCCGAAATCAGTTCGGTAGTGAGTTTTTGAGTAGGGCTGCTGTGTTTAAATGGGCCAAAGCATTCACGAAAAGTCACGAAACCGTCTAGAATGAGCCGTAGGATCATCGACCAGCATCACACCAGACAACATTTGCCGCATAGAACAATTTATTTTGGATTACCGTAGGATGAATGTTTAAGATATTTCGGCTGAACTCGGCATCAGTATTAGTAGTGTAGAGTCTATCATCCACGAACACCTTCAATATCGCAAAGTAATGGTGTGATAGGTTCCTACACTGTTGAACTTCTCCAGGAAAACGTGCGCCCTCATACATCGCGTCTCACGCTCGATACAATATCGAGTGGGAGTTACTGGAACACCCTCTTACAGTCCGGATTTATCACCCTGCGACTACCCCACGTTTGGATCACTGATGAAGTTAATGTGCACATGGCTGTTCGAGGCTCCAAGGAATGCTTCTATACCAACATCAAAAAGCTTTCGGAAAGATGGACAAACTGCGTAAATTCCAAGGGGGACTACCTAGAAAACTGTAAATTTTTTCGATTGAAAATAAATGTGTCAGAGCATTTGTCTCGTTCATATTTTAATTTAATGCGCACATGACTATCCGAGATTCCCAAGGAATTCTTCGATACTTGCATCGAAAAGCTTCCGGAAAGATGGAGAAACTGCGTAAATTCAAAGAGGAAATATCTAGAAAATGTGTAAATTTTTTCGATTGTAAATAAATGCGTCAGAGTATTTGTCTCGATGATATTTTAACCGCCCTTATATATATATATATATATATATATATATATATATATATATATATATATATATATATATATGTATATATATATATATATATATATATATATATATATATATATACATACATATGTATACATATATAACATATATATATATATATATATATATATATATATATATATATATATATATATATATATATATATATATATTTATATATATATATATGTATATATATAATTATATATATACATTTATATATATTTACATTTTTATATATATATATATATATATATATATATATATATATATATATATATATATATATATATATATGTATGTCTATATATATTTATATATATCAATTTCGTTGTTGTATATTTCACAGTTGAATTAAGGAAATTTCCCATTAAGCCACTACCTTCGGTCTTTCCACTTCACTTGAAATTCTGACCGGATAAGGGACCCACAACGCTGGCTGGCCCGTCCACTAAAACGAGCTGGCCATCGGGCGAGCTCACGCCTTTTAATGCATTTCACGTGTTCTTGCCCGGGTAGAGTGGCCTTCCGCTCACGTGCCCTCTTATGGTACAGTGTCACGTGAGTCCATCGCATAATACTAAAATCCCCGTTGGCAGCACCAGCCGGAAAGGTCAATTTCTCGTATGTAGCGTAAGGTTTCGAAAAAGAATTTGGCTTGCCTACTACTGGACTTCTCACTGGAATTTGTGTAGCACTACATGGGTATTTATTAACAGAAAGGATCTGCCGCCGTTCATATTTGGAGAACCTTTATAGAGGCGCAAATATTTTGCTAATTAAATTGATTGCACACGTATGGATCGCATATTGAAAATCGGCGGGTAATAAATTGTTATAAACATATTTATACTCTTGTCGCCCTTCTCACATTTGCTGTTTATACATTTCACAGTGGTTACCATACAAAGGTGATAACTTGTCGGCTTAAATAGCTCAAATAGTTAATTTCAAAATATTTCTATAAAAGTTTAATCAGCACTTGCATTGCCATTAATATATACATTTTCGATTCTTTTCTGAACCACCAGGGGCCGTCATTTTGAATTTTTATTGAAAACGGCTGCTAAAAATATTAAGCTGTAAATTTTCGAATTTTTTATTTGTCATCCAATTTGCATAATTAAATTAAATTAACTTGCCTTAATAACTTATAATTTCAAGTTTTATCGGAATCTGATGAGAAACTTGGCTGCTAGAGGGCTACAGAAATAAAAAAAATGTTTATGTCCCCCCCCTCCCTGTATCGGGAGACCCCCTTGAACACTTTAAAATATTTTCTTACACTGCAAATTTTAAGAGGCACCACTTTTGACCTACGTAGAAAATTTCCTCATTCTAACTTACGAGTATATGGTTTGCGAGAAAACTTGTGACGCACTAACAAACGGACGGACGGACAGACAGACAAGTCGCGATTTTATAATTTTTTAGGGTATTAATAAAAATATTTTACCCTATTTTAAAAAATAATCTGATTTATAAATACGTTCAAGATAAGTCATTTAAAACGTTTCCATGAAAAAAATTCATTATTTCAGTTGCTACTAAAATAGCGAATTGCGCTTGCCTCCTGACCTTTGGGGGCCGCCATTTTGAATTAATTCATGCATTTGATTTTGGACTTTTTTAAATCTTTGTGTGCTAGGACCTCGTCAATCAATGTGCCAAATCTCGTTCAAATCGGAGTTTCACTCTAGACAGGGCAAAATAATTCAATTTTTAGTGAAAATGGCAGCTAAAAATATTGGGTTTTAAATTTTCGACTGTTTTATTTTTCATTCAATTTTAATAATTTTCTGCATAATACAAGAACATAGTACAGAGATACATAATCTCAATTTTCATCAAAATCCGCTGGAAAATGTGACCGTTAGAGCGCCACAAAAACCTGAAAAAAACGCATATTTAAGCCGCCGCCATTTTGTTATTTGCACATCCTCAAAATATCAAAATCTGTGGATCTACGTAATGCCTATCCTGAAACCACGTTTCATATTTGTCGAATCAAAACTGCGACTTTTAGAAGCCTTTGAAGCCCGCCATTTTGTTTTTTGTGACCTGACCTCCAGTTTTTTCTCGTAATTCTTTAGATATTTATAATTTCTATCTAATTACCGAATTTCATGAAAATCTGTTGAAAGCTTTGACCACTATTACAACAATAATATTTTGCACGTTGTTCGACACTTGAGCGGCCGCCATTTTGTTTCTGCCGTACCGACTTTGGATTTTTTATTGTGAGATTCATCACATAAATCAGTGAACCTTTGTACCAAATTTAATCCAAATCGGAGCTATACTTTGGTCAGAACAGAAATTACGATTTTTCGTCTAAAACGGCCGCCATTTTGTTTTTGCCCTGCCGATATAGCTGGTTCACGAGCTCAACTGAGATATTAAGCCAATACACCTTTCCTGAAAATTTAGTGAAAATTTGAGCAAAATTGCAACCTCTAGCGTGGTCACAAATATATATATATATATATATATATATATATATATATATATATATATATATATATATATATATATATATATATATATATATATATATATATATATATATATATATATATATATACAGAGGTGGCCAAAAGTGATCGGACAATACAAGAAACAAACAATAAAATACTTTTACGAGCATATGCTTTGAAATGAAATAAAAATTTTTCCCTTATATAAAAGTTACTTGTATTCTCAATTAATTGCACAAAAAAATAAAACAGATATAAAAAGATTTTCACAAGAAAATTAACAACTAATTCAAATTCACATTGCATCAAGTGGACAAAAGTAATCGGACGTTCAATTGTAATACTTTTCTTTCTGATGATTCCATTAGAACATAGGCTTTTAATATCTAGTTGCGTATCCTTTTTGTTTTATAACTTCTGTTAACCTATTGGGCATAGACTGTACCAACTTACGGGTAACGTCCGGAGTAATGTTGTCCCATTCTTCTAATCACACCGTCTTCAGTTGACTTTTATTAGCAATGTGATGGTTCCTTATTTTTTTATCCAGATGATCCCAAAGATGTTCGATGGGATTTAGGTCTGGGGATTGCGGTGGTGTTTTTAATTGACCAGGAGTGTTGAAAAGGAGCCACATACGAACATCATGAGCTGTATGCTTTGGGTCATTATCTTGCTGGAACAAATAATGACCATCAAGACCCAATTTTTGTGCACTTTTTTTCAAATTTTCTTTCAAAATCGACAAGTAACCTAGTTTGTCCATAGGTTCGTCAATGAAAACAAGTTCTCCTACACCGTTGGCAGCCATGCAACCCCAGACCATTACACAGCCACCTCCGTGTTTTACTGTATGTTGAATGTTTTTGGGATGAAGCTCGCTATTTTGAGTTCTCCACACCAACAACCTGCCGTCGGGGTGGTAGATATTAAACTTACTCTCATCAGAGAATATTATACGAGTCCAAAAGTCGAGCGGCTTGCTTTTAAATTCTTTTGCAAAGCATAATCTTTTCTTCTTATTAACTTTGCTAATTAGTGGTTTCTTTCGAGGTACTCTCGCTTGATAACCAGCACGGCTGAGAGCTCTACGAATAGTCCGGGCACTAACATTGGTACCATTTACATCTGCTAATTGATCCCTAATACTTCTGGACGTTGTAGTCGGATTCTTTTTAACAATTCTCAAGATTTTTCGTGCGTCTGTCTCTGTTAGTTTACATGGTCGACCACTCCTAATTTCGTTTTCCACCTGATTATTTTTTCTGAACCGTTTCACGATATCGAAAACTGTCGAACGACTTCTTCCAATTATTTTTGATATTTCAGAAAAGGATTTATTCTCTTTATACAACTTTATTATAACTTTTCTTTCATGTATACAGGTTTCTTTGCGATTCCTAGCCATGTTTAACTTTCTTCACTTAAAACTGACAAGTAAATGACTGATATCAGAAAAACACATATCAACATATAATTAGGGGAATTCCCTTTTAAACTCGGAAATGAAAAGAAAAGAATTGCTCCAAACTTCAATGACTAATTTCACACTTTTCAAAATGTCCGATTACTTTTGTCCACTTGATGCAATGTGAATTTGAATTAGTTGTTAATTTTCTTGTGAAAATCTTTTTATTTCTGTTTTATTTTTTTGTGCAATTAATTGAGAATACAAGTAACTTTTATATAAGGGAAAAATTTTTATTTCATTTCAAAGCTTATGCTCGTAAAAGTATTTTATTGCTTGTTTCTTGTATTGTCCGATCACTTTTGGCCACCTCTGTATATAATACTCTCCGCAATAGGTAAATTTCTCTCAAGAAATTTACCTAATAACATGAATTGGTCACGTTTATATTTCTCATTTGATGGAAAATTTATACAAATTATGTTTGTATGAGTTTTTCACTCAAATGAGAAATATCTGGCCACGTTTACATTTTGATCCTGATCCGGTTGGGAGGATGTGAGGGGGCACCGCTTCCACCTGGATGCCTCACTCTTATTTGTGGGCCATAAGTATTGTCGGGAACGACGAAGTCCCTTTAAGTCCGTGCGTTTATTCCTCTGAACCAGATATTTAATAGCCCTTCGCAAGTTACCTCCTTTGTTGACTCCGGTCGATAATTATTGAACATTTTCTGAAATTCATGGATGCGAAAAAATTTTTTTGTAGTGCGTTTTGTGCTGGGGAAAGAACCCGCCCTGCGACACCGCAACGCTAGCCTGCCATCACATTCACGCGTCCCTAGACAAGGCGCACGAGAAAATTACGGTACAAAAAGCAACGAGTGACCAGACAAATAAAGCGCCGTTGTGTGATTGCACCGCCAACGTCGAAAATATGGCGGAAGTACTGCACTCTGAAATGGAAAGCGATAACCCCTCCCAAGGATGGTTGCAAAGAACAATTGCCGCCCAGCGATATGAAGAAGAAAGGCTATTCCGAAAAGCGGGAGATGTTCTGAAAAGAATACAATCTGCATGCACTTCCCCAAAAATCAGCAAATCAGTAAAGGCAGGGCTCCTTGAACTAGAGGAGCTCCTAGATCGCATAGGGTACTATCGGAGGAGCTGGTTAAGGGCTGAAGACGAGCAGAAGGGTAAAGAGGCACTGGGGGCGAAATCTAAAGGCGACATGCAGATAGCTCCACTATTAAAAGTCAATAAAAGAATAGCGTCTATGCCAATCGAAGGAGATCGAGATAAAAGAAGGAAGGAAGAGGTACTTGATGGGCGTGAAGCACCAGATCACGGGTTCCAGACAGTGCTTACAAAAGGAGCGAAGAAAGCTGCAAAGAAACTCCTTCGAAAAAAGCCAGAAAGTAAAGTTTGCACGGACGCCCAACCAACACAAGGATCTGATGCAAAACAGGAGAGGCAGAAGCCCCGACGAAGACCCCGGCAGCAAGTACTGCTCGTAAAGCCCCAAGATGGCCAATCCTACGCGGAGGTACTGCGGGACATCAGGGGAAACGTAAGGCCCGAGGACACCAATACTACCATTAAAGTAGTACGACCAACGCGGTCGGGCCACATACTGGTCGAATTCGGAGCAGAGGCCGGCAATAAAGAAGCATTCTGTGACGCAGTAAAGAAAGTCCTCGGCAAAAGCGCAACTATAGCCCCACTCGAGCCTATGGCAACGATCGAAATACGAGACATTGACTGCCTGACGGATCTGGCCGAGGTGGAAGAGGCCATCAAAAGGGAGTTCCCTAGTGTGGGAAGGATCAAAGCGAGACTGACACCAGAAAACAACAGGGGACAACGCATGGCCATAGTTGACTTGACCAAAAAGGACGCTGAACAACTCCTGAACAAGGGCTCCCTATGTTACAAATGCGGTGAAATGGGACATAAAAGAAAAGAGTGTACGAAGGAGGCACACTGTATTCTTTGCAAGGATGCTGATCCAAGACCTGATTTTGGACACGTCTTGGGATCAGAAATTTGATGACCCGAATCCTGCAGCTATACCTACACCGCAGTTCAACCGGCCCAAATCTGCTTGAGCAGTTTGCGGGGGACATGAAAGCCTACTTCTTGCTGCTGAGTGAGCAACACCATAATAACAGTCCTGAATTGTGGTATTCTGACGAAACTGGTACTACCACCATCTGGATTCAAACAGTGATTTCCAAGCGGAGAGTTGTGGATGAGGGGAGGGTTTTGTGTGGGTTCGGTGCTCAGGGACCACCTTCTTTAGTGTGCACCTAACGACTAACGAATCGAAATCATCCTTACAAGCCAAGCTTAATGCTCTGGAGGGCGCTGTCTCGAACACAGAGGGCAAAGTGCTCATTGGGGGCGACTTCAACGCTAAGGCAATCGAATGGGGCATACCTCAAACGGATCCACGGGGAGAATGAATCCTGGAAATGGCGGCCAGGATGGCCCTCGTCGTACTAACCTTCGGAAATACGCCGACTTTCCATGGTATTGGCTGTGAGGGAACGATACCGGATGTACCATTCGCCTTGAAGTCCTTAGTGCGGAGGATACACAATTGGAGAGTATTAGAGGACCACTCAGCCGGTGATCATCAGTACATTCTACTTTAGATCAGTGATGCTGTCTCCCGACGTCCGTGCTCTTGGCTTTCTACAACTGGATGGAACATCGGAAGGATGGACGTCGAGAGGTTTGTCGAGGTGCTCACGGCAGGTGAGCCACGGGGGGGAGCTTCGGAGGCGACGGAAGAACTGGCAGCTCAAGACGTGGTGAACTCTACTATGAGCATAATTACGACTGCTTGCTGCGCTTCTATGCCCGTCAGAGACCCCGGCACGGCAAGCCTCCAGGGTACTGGTGGTCAACTGAAATGGCTGAAAAGCGAAGGGAGTGTCACAAGCTTCGACGTGAGGCTCAACGGGTGTGGAACGGCGGCGAGACATGCAACTGGGTGGCAGCATATAAGCCGGCCAGGAAACGCCTTCGCAAATTGATCATGTGAACAAGGATCCGTGGGGCCATGGCTACAAGCTAGTTATGCGGAAGCTTAGTACCCTACGGAAGCCTTGTATGCATGGCGCGGAAAAAATGGATGCGGGGACTCTTTTCCACCCATCCCGTCTGTGTCGAAGCTGTCCATGGTGAAACAGCAGTCGAGTGTCCACTCTTCACGCAGCCGGAACTGGAGGAGGCAGTCCTCTCATTGAAAGCGAGGAAGGCTCCAGGTCCAGATGGGGTTCCAGTAGGTATACCGAAAACGTTTGGCACAGGCACAGAGAAGAGGAGTACTGAGGATTGCATCTTCGTATCTGACAGTCTCTAGTCTAAGGGTTATTGAGAGCGTGATACCTGTCGGCCTCTTCGCAAGAAAGCGCCGCGCTATTTATATCCACCAAAACGAGGATGCGAGGGGGACGTTTGTCCGCGAGGAGAGACAGCGCTCACTCAACGATTGGCAGCAGTCTTGAGTCAGTTGCACGAAGGGAAGGTGGACTGCGCGCCTCGTCCCGGATGTGAGACCGTGGCTAAACTGAAGGCATGGTGAGACTGACTTCTATCTGACCCAGCTTTTGAGCGGGCACGGGTGTTTTCAATCTTACCTACACAAGATTTGTAAGTCACGGTCTCCCGATTGTCAGTTTTGCCCAGAAGAGGAGGACAATGCCTGTCACACATTTTTTGCGTGTACAAAATGGGTTAGGCTGCGAAAAGAACTCTATAGGAAGACGGGAGGGATCACGCTGGATAATATAGTCGTGTTGATGCTCGAATCGATTGACAAATGGAACCAGGTGGCACATTATGTTCGGGCAATCCTGAAAGATAACAGGGACTCAGAGCAGCTGGGGATGGGGGATCGCTTGTCTGGCACATTCTCTTCCCTTCTCCCCTCCCACTAGGAAAATGATCCACCAGTTTGAAGGTGCCTCACGGCGTAACAAAACGAGACCTGGCCCGAAGTTATGTGTCAAACTGTTCCAGGCTGGGTTCTCAGGTTGACAGGGGAGGTGTTTAGTGTGTAGTCCAGTCGTCTTCTTGTGAACATGGGAGTCCTACACTCTGTGCATAAATGGGATTCACCTGCCTACCACAAAAAAAAGGCCCAAAATAAAACCTGCCCATTCATATAATTTACGAGCCCGTCATCAATGTTTTGGAGTTGGCCAAACAGTTTGTCGTTGGAAGTTCGCCTCCAGTGACGCTTTTAAAAATTTCACCCGAAATTGGCGCTTAAGTTTCTGAAATCTCTAGTACTTGCCAACATGGGAAGTTAAATTTATACATTGGCCGATGAAAAAGCCAAATCAATTGGTAATGTTCATGCTAAAGATATATATATATATATATATATATATATATATATATATATATATATATATATATATATATATATATATATATATATATATATATATATATATATATATATACATATATATATATATATATATATATATATATATATATATATATATATATATATATATATATATATATATTGTAATGATTTTTTCTATCAAGAATGAGGTTAGAGACGGAACTCGGGAGATATCCGTTAGCAGTCTTACCTTTCTATAGATATTTTCGGCACAAACCAGAGCGAATACCGGAATCTGCCGCAACCAACAATTAGCAGTTGCTATTTTTGATTGCTTTCGATATTTCGCATCTAAGCCATAATACAATCACTAACCTAATTTACATATGTAAAATTAATTAAAGAAACAACAGTGTAATTTAATTTTATCTTTTTCACTTATAAATACTAAAAATCAAAAATGCATTAGCTGATTCCACGACAATGGACACGATTAGCAGACGACAGCCACGAAAAATGAAGCCGACATGTGGCTGTCAAAAATTCCGGTTGTCACCTCGGACAAAACATCTGTGTGTGGAATGGCACGCCATATGGCGGCAATGTACCTCTCCCGATGTCGCCAGCGGCATAGTTTTCTCGATGGCCACGGTGGAGGGGCATTTCCAGATGGCTATGTCTCGAAATGTGCCGGGGTTGGATTAATTCTATATTTCGAATATTTATATCCACGGATCTAAATATTTGGACAGAAAAAAAAAAATATTTTCTGCACAACGATATCCGCACGACAGATGAAGTCCGCTGGCACTTCGAGGACATATCCATCTGGCAGGTTACAAGGGTTCGGGATCGGAATCACTTCGATTCCTGGGCGTAGGCGTCACATTACACATTCCCCCCCCAAAATCGAAGTAATTACGATCCCGTCTCCTATATAAAAGGTCTTGGTTAGGGCCGTGGCGGGTCGAAGGTCGGTTTCGAAGGATAGGCTACAACCATGTTCGTGAAGACTCGACAGTGACTATATAGTAGGGAGTCGGGTGTTATTCGGAGGTCTTCGTCTAAGCAGAGATTTGGGGTAAGCCAAGGTTTCTCGTGGGAATTAGTTGCACTTCATCGTCTAAGGTCTTTTGCGTGGTAAATTCCCAGGGTTTTACCAGTCATGTCCGCGATGAGGTATCGGGTGGGGCTTATGACTTGTATGACTCGACACTTCACGAATTTCTTGTCTAGTTTGGCATTGTAATGTCGGGTGGCATCGCTCTGTCGGAAGTTTCGACGATATATTTCGTCGCCGGCCTTAAAGCCAGAAGGATGAGATCGCAAGTTGTACCGCTCCTCTCCCATCCGTCTACTTTCTTCAATCTTCTCCCGCAGTTGATCTCGCAGAAGTTGGAGCTTTTCGTGCGGTTCTAGAACCACGATTGGGTCCTCTAGCGATTTCAGCTGCCGCAATAGCCGGTAAGCGCTCCCATGACAGATCATGTACTGGCCGAACACTGCGAAATACGGCGAAATGCCGGTAGTGGCGTGGTACGACGAGCGCAGCGCACTAGTGATGGCGGACAATTTGCGATCCCAGTCCCTCTGATTCGGGTGGACATAGGCGCGAATGGCCGCTATGAGCGTACGATTCAGTCGTTCGGATGCGTTGGCTTGTGGTGAATAGACGGCAGTTCGTTGGTGGATGATGCCGTATTTGGACATTAGGTCTCGGAACTTGCTGGAGGTGAACTGGACCCCATTGTCGGAGACAAGTTTCTCCGGAACTCCAAACATGTGAAAGACTCGGTTCTCCAAAAAGCTGATTATAGGTCCAGTGTGCATGTTACGTAGTGGTTCTATGATAGGGAATTTAGAGAGCTGGTCCAGGACCACGACAGCTCCCGTGTGACCAGAAGCAGATCGAGGGTAAGGACCGATAAGATCAATGTACAAGCGCTGGAACACGCGTTCGGGGACCTCAACCTTACCCATGGGTGGCCGAAGAATGGTGTTGGGCGCTTTAGTGCACTTGCATAGCTCACAAGAGGCTACGTACGCTTTTATCTGTTGTGCCATCTTAGGCCAAAAGAAACAGGTTTTCAACCGCCTAAGTGTACGACCGTATCCGCCGTGCGCACTGGATGGGTGGTCATGAGCCCGTCTGATAAGATCAGTGGTTAATTCTTCGGGCACCCACAACTGCCACTGTTCTTCTTCTTGTATGGGGTCTCCGGATGCGTGTCCCATCCGTTTGTAAATAAATCCATCCGTCAACCGCAGTTCAGGAAGCTGGGACAGTTGATTCTGGATAGTGTGAATCAGTTGGGTGTAGCTGGCTGACTTGAAGGCAGGATGGTCCAAATCGATCAATTGGGGGCTGTCGTCCTCCTGGACCAACTCGGCTCCTTCAGGGGCGAACATTCTGGATAGGGTGTCGGGGACTACATGCTGGCTTCCTTTTCGGTGGCGAATTGTGAAGTCAAACGCCTGTAGTTTCAGTGCCCACCTGGCCAATCTGCCGTTGAGATCAGTCTGGCTCATTAGCCATTTCAGAGAAGCGTGATCCGTAACGATTTCAAAGGTGTGTCCCTCCACATAGGCTCGGAAGCGTTTCACTGCCAACACCGCGGCTAAACATTCTTGCTCGGAGACCGTGTAATTTCGCTGGGCTGGGTTCAGCTTGTGAGACATGAAGGCTATAGGTCTCTCCTCGCCGTCTTGTGCAACCTGGACTAAGAC
This sequence comes from Odontomyia ornata, assembly GCA_963969285.1. Lineage (NCBI taxonomy): Eukaryota > Metazoa > Arthropoda > Insecta > Diptera > Stratiomyidae > Odontomyia > Odontomyia ornata. The sequence goes on along the minus strand of OZ017740.1, from coordinate 223,345,559 downwards.
TGCTCCCACCCCATGTTGACTCGCGTCACAATGGATTGAGAACGGTTTGTCAAAGTCCGGGCTGTGCAGTACGGGGGCTGTAGTCAGACTCTTCTTTAGCTCTTCAAAGGCTCGCAAGCTGGGCTCTTCCCAGACGAATTTACGTCCCTTACGCAGCATGTCGGTCAAAGGAGTGGTTATGGTGGCATAGTCACGTACAAAACGCTGGTACCATCCGCATAAACCTAAGAATCGGCGTAACTGTTTGGTGGTCTTGGGTAGTGGAAAAACGTCAATCGCTTGAGTCTTTTCCGGATCGGTCTTGATATGGCCATGCCCAATGATGTGACCTAAATACTTCACCTCCGTCATCACGAACTGGCTCTTCCTTATGTTGATGGTTAATCTTGCCCTCCGGATGTGTAGAGCCACCTCCTGAAGCAGGTCGATGTGTTCATCGAAGGTCTCGGTTATAAGCAACAGATCGTCCAAGTAAACGAAAACTTGGTGCCGCAAATGAGGTGGTATCACCTTATCCATAAGGCGCGTCATTGTTTGGGGGGCATTACACAATCCGAATGGCATGGTCACGAATTGATATAGGGGCCGACCTGGGACTGTGAAGGCTGTTTTCTCCTTTGAACCGGGGTCTAAAGGAATTTGCCAGAAGGCGTCTTTGAGGTCTAAGCTCGTGATGAAATGGGCTTTAGGCAATCGACTCAAAATGCCTTCGATCAACGGTAGAGGATATGCGTCCTTGACGGTGACAGCGTTCAAGCGTCTGGCATCTAAGCATAACCGGACCTTGTTCGGCTTGACCACTAAGGTGACTGGGGAAGCCCACGCGCTCTGTGATTCTTCGATTACGCCTAATGCTAACATTCGATCCACTTCGGCATATAACGATTTTTCCTTCGCCGGAGATATGGCGAAATGTCTTTGTTTTATGGGTTTCGCATCCCCCACATCTATAGTGTGGAACACCAGGGCAGTCCGCCCGAGACCTTCCTTCTCGTGCGAGGGAAAAGCCGATATAACCGAGTCGAGACGCAGTTGCTGAGTTACATCCAGTGTATGCCGTAGTAAGTTAGTGGGTTGAGATTGGTCAGGAACGGTGGTGACGGACTCCAGGGTCGAACCGGAAAATAGTGCCGGGGCCAAGTTAAATTTTCGAACGAAATCCACTCCTAAATAAAGATTCTGGGTTAACTGAGGTATGATGAAAAATTCCATAGGTTTAGTTACCCCTTTAAAGGTGACATCCGTCATAATTTTTCCCACTACAGAGTGACGAGTTCCGTCCGCCGTGCTTAACCAGGAGGTGAAATGACGGATTTGGTCCGCGTGCTTTGCCAGTACTTCCCCTGCAAACTCGGCAGATATGCAATTCACACTGGCTCCCGTATCGACTAAGCCTGATACTCGTTTTTGCAGGAGGTGTACTGACGCATATGGCCGGACATCCTCCCTCAATAATTCGTCTAAGTATATGTCCTTCAACACTTTTCTCGACTGTCTGACTTTTCTCCAGAAGCTCCGCATCCGACGCGTGGCTCGCTTGTTTCGCGGTGGGACATTTGTGGCCAACTCCTCATGGAAGATGCGCTGTCGAGTAGCCAAGTGATTCCGCAGCCTGACATGAAAAGGTTTTACATGCCAAGGAACTTTCGCCTCGCTATCATTCCCTTGCGCGTTGGCATCGGCGAAGGACGGCGTCGGTTGAGGAACTTCGGGAGAACTGTGTTTAGCGGTGCGAGTCAGCAGAGTTGGAGTCCTGTTGGGAGCTGGGTCATAACTAGTGATGGGATCTGGATTGGTTCGTCCGGGGTTTAGGAGTGCCGACGGGTGGTCGCGGCACTCGGTGGCAAGTTTTTTCGCCCTTTACAATTTGCACAGTCAGGTGCGTATGTGTCGGCCTTCCCGCAGCGGTAGCAGAAAAGCGTTGGCTCCGCTGGACATGCATAGAACCGATGTCCCGGTTGTCGGCAGTTCCAACAGACCGTCGGGCTTGTAATTGCTTCAAGGGAGGGTCGATCAATCAATGCTGGGTCCTCAAGCTCCGGTGGTGCTCCGCTCCTCGGTACTGGTACTGGATCAGCAAGCAGGTGGTCTGCTGCCATCAACTCCGCGGTGTGATGATTTCGGGGATTTGGTCCCGTTATGCGAGGTTGGGGACGGAAGGTACCTCGTCGCTCATCCAAGTGTTCTTGTCTACGGGCATGGAGGCGCAATCCCTGTATGGTGTTGATGGGAAAATGTAGAAGGCTGTTCTGGAGATCCCAGCGCATGTTCTCTCTGATAATTTCTACCAATTCGTCCTCGGGCATGGTATTTCGCAGGCGAGTGCTCAATCTCACTATACTGGTGTAGTACTGGTCGAACGGTTCGTGAGCGCCTTGTTTCCGTTTCTTTATTTGCTCCCTTAGCTCTCTCTCAGTGAAGCCATCCTCAAATCGATTGCGGAAGGCTGCACTGAAAGAGTGCCAAGTGGGACGTGGCGTTGACTCTTTAAAGCTCCAGTACCAGTCGGCAGCGTCGCCGCTGAACAAAAGATGTGCATGCCGGAGGAAGGCCGAGGAGTCACCTCCCAGGGTGCTGGATACCAACGCCTGAATCCGGAAAAGGAACCGGTCCGCCGATATCATATCGTTGAACCCTGTAAAGTTCAGGCGCCAACTCTCCATGATACGAGGCGTCGGGTCTCGAAAAGGTGCCAATGCGTTCCCGGGGGGAATCACATCCTCGATTGACCTGTGGTACTGAACTGCCTCGGGGGCTGGAGGTACCAACGGAGGTCCGGTACTGTGTCGCGGTCTGTATTCGGGAGCTCTGGGATCCATTCCCGAGTTCCTTGGAGGTGGGACCCATTGCTCGGATTGTCGGGAGTGGGGCATCGCCACACTGGGATTTGGCTCCCAGCCAAGCGGAGTTCTCACGCGGCTGGGTGGTTGGCTCAACGGGAGATTCTGGATCTTTCCCTCCAGGTTGCCAATCCTCTCCGACATATCCCTCATCAACGCCACGAGGGTGTCAATGGAGTGGGCGGAAGGCATGGTTGTCACCTCGGACACGACACTTGCAGCCGGAACTTCACCGCCTACTGCTCCTTGCAGGTCTAAGAGTGGTTGTGACGGTTCGGCTTCTGGAGCTCCTTTCGCCACTGCTCCACGCGTTGGTAGGGGCGTTCCGAGGGGGACGTCTAGGGCAGACCGATCTATGGGTCGCCGGCATAAGGGACACAGCTCTGACGTGAGGAGGAGCTGTTGTACACAGGCACGATGGAATAAATGTCCACAATCCAATCGCACGCTGTGTACGCCCTCCACTACGTCTTCGAAGCAGATCCCGCAGTTAGCTGGTTGGACCGTTTTGGATCTGGTCCAACACTTGTCTGGGGTCCGCTTCGTTGCCATCTTTGATTTTTGCTGGGTGTGTTGCCAATGGGTATTCCTAAAAAAAAAATAACAAGGTAAGTTACTCCTACTACTAACTTAATATATATGTGGAAACTTAGAAATGTATATTAGTGGCCGATAGTGGCGAGCTATTACGATAAGAAATAGAAAAAAAAATTTGATTTGAAATACCTTTCCTTTCCAGTGGTCGACCTCTTCAGCGGGAAATGAGAGTGCGTGGTAATCTGCCGAAGAAAGGGTGCTTCGGTCGATTTACGAAATTTATCCCCATAACCCACATACATTACAAACCGTTTCTAATCTACGTTAAATGACTCGACGAGACAAGTGGTAGAGCTACCGTAACGACTTTGTACGCGGTCAAAATTCCCGACGCGTGGAAGCATTCCGGGCTTTGCAACTCCAGCATACGCCACCGAACGTTGAACCGATACCACTCGTCTAACACGCATAAGAAATAGTTAGAATCCTTCCGCGACATAAAGGCAAGGTAGCCTTCTATTTTCTTGAGAGTCCATGCTGATAGGTAAACCCATCAGACTGGCAGTTCCATCAAGAAAATAGAAGGTCCTTACAGGGGTTAACCTGGGACAACACATCGGAAGGATTCTGTCGCGAAGCAAAATCAAACAAAGGAGAGCGGAAGCTACAACTCACGTGAAGCGACCTCTAATGTGTATCACACAATTCCACTGCTCCTGATAGTGGGACTCGAGTACCAAAGTACCTTACATCCTCCGTAAAGGACCAACTCGTCAGAAGACGCGAAGTTCTTTCCCCCTTAGGATGTTTTTGGCCCCACGTTGGGCGCCATTTGTAATGATTTTTTCTATCAAGAATGAGGTTAGAGACGGAACTCGGGAGATATCCGTTAGCAGTCTTACCTTTCTATAGATATTTTCGGCACAAACGAGAGCGAATACCGGAATCTGCCGCAACCAACAATTAGCAGTTGCTATTTTTGATTGCTTTCGATATTTCGCATCTAAGCCATAATACAATCACTAACCTAATTTACATATGTAAAATTAATTAAAGAAACAACAGTGTAATTTAATTTTATCTTTTTCACTTATAAATACTAAAAATCAAAAATGCATTAGCTGATTCCACGACAATGGACACGATTAGCAGACGACAGCCACGAAAAATGAAGCCGACATGTGGCTGTCAAAAATTCCGGTTGTCACCTCGGACAAAACATCTGTGTGTGGAATGGCACGCCATATGGCGGCAATGTACCTCTCCCGATGTCGCCAGCGGCATAGTTTTCTCGATGGCCACGGTGGAGGGGCATTTCCAGATGGCTATGTCTCGAAATGTGCCGGGGTTGGATTAATTCTATTTTTCGAATATTAATATCCACGGATCTAAATATTTGGACAGAAAAAAAAAATATTTTCTGCACAACGATATCCGCACGACAGATGAAGTCCGCTGGCACTTCGAGGACATATCCATCTGGCAGGTTACAAGGGTTCGGGATCGGAATCACTTCGATTCCTGGGCGTAGGCGTCACATTACAATATATATATATATATATATGTATACATATATATATATATATATATATATATATATATATATATATATATATATGTATACATATATATATATATATATATATGTATATTTATATATATATATTTATATATGTGTATATATATATATATATATATATATATATATATATAGATATATATATATTTATATATATATATATATATATATATATATATATATATATATATATATATATATATATATATTATATATATATATATATATATATATATATATATATATATATATATATATATATATATGTATATATATGTATATATATATATATGTATATATATATATATATATAGATAGATATATATATATATATATACTATATATATATATATATATATATATATATATATATATATATATATATATATATATATATATATATATATATATATATATAAAAATACTTGCCCGAAAAATATACTTTAAGTTGTGATAGGTTTAAAAGTGAGTGCAGTTTTTTTAAATTTTTTGTGGACCAGAATACATGATGACGCCTAAAATTAGCGAAATCAGCGCTGAGGAGGGGAAAATCATGCTGAAACTTAAGAGTGAAGGGAAAATTACCGCGAAATTGGTCAAACAATAGTCAGAACTCATTTCTCTGTCCAGTATGTGGTGAAAACATTTAATATAACTGGTTCGATTATGTCAAAGCCTGGTTATTGTCGACTCTCCATATGGACTCAATGCGGAGAAGGAAACGTTTTGCAGGCATATAAAAAGAATTCTCGAGCAACTGCTTCCCAAATTGTTACAAATATAAAAGACTCTTTCGGCAAGGTTCTCCATGCAGATGCCTTATGAAAAATAAATAAATATTTAAGCGACAAAATTTATTCATTAATGAAACTATCTTTTGTATAAATTGTTCTTTTGTATAAATTGTGTTGTTGTTTCCATTTTGCAGATATGGGGATTTGCATAACCATATTAGCGTTTGGTTTTATGCAAATCGTCATATACCAGTATACGGAAACAATTACTTTTGCCGATATCCCAAAAAGAGTGTTTTCCTGCACTCGCGAGAACTTGAACCCAGGGTCCCAGTGGACTCCCGGTCGAGAATCCATGACGCTATCAACGGAGCCACCATCTGTTGATTTCCCATTGATCGAAATAGCAACTCCAACTATGCACCTTTCTAAATGGGCATGGAAATGAAATTTGTTACTCGTAGTGGGGAAGCATGGATCAATTTTGTTAGTATAACAAACAAAATTTTGTTAGTGGGAGCTAATGAATAAAATTAGTTAGTATGAAGGAAGGAATTAATTTTTGAGAGGGAAAAGATATCGAATGAAATTTTGTCAATGGGAAGTAATGAATGGAGTGTTGTTAGTGGGAAAATTAAAATTATCATTATATTAATGTATATTTTTTTTTTGAAAAATAGGGTAAGAGAGTAGGGTTGAGATGATGGGGGAAAAAATTATAGGGAAATTGGTAAAATGTTAATAAAAATAAATAAATACACAGAGGAAAAGGTATAAGTGCCCAAAGGAAGGGGGAGATGTTACGGCGGCAATTTGAAGTTTCGAATGGGAGAATGCCGGTACACGGGAATCCGCATCAATATGTTGATAAAACTACAGGGTTGTTCGGTGATCTTGAACGGAAACAGCATCGAATGCGTTACGGAGGCCCTATGCAGTTGAAAGTGCCGATAATTCAAGGGAAAGATAAGAAAAATCAATCAACGCATATATCCTTAGTTATTCCGAATACAAGCGATTAGACGAATAATCCATCGGATCAGATAAATAAAGAAAATAGAAAGAAAAGCATTTATTTTTCATATACTTTATTATATCTTACTGGAAATCAACGACGAAAGAAGTGCGGGCCAGTTGGTTGAGATCCGTCCTAAGCGCTTGCTTTTCCTCCATCCTTTCTGCGCTGATTGGATTATTGTAAATGTTTTGCAGTACCGGCGGAATAATCAGTCTGCAGTTTATTTGATTCACTCTGTGAAGATTATTCAATCAAAATTCCAATGCAACAGGAAAAAGAAATCTTACATTTCAGATTACGGTGAATGTTATTGGAAGGGAGAAAAGAACTTTTCAAATACTCCCCAGATAGTCTGGCAGCAAAGACCGAATCTAAATCGCGACAAGAAAATAACTTTCAAGCATTTCGCCTGAATCAAAACAAAAACACAATACTGACAGACTGTCAGTCACTTTGACATTTACACCTGATGGGCGAATGTACTAGACGAAGGGAAATTCGGATTTCCATTGTCCGATGAACACCAGTTGGGGGTTCGTTGGTGCAAGCCGCACCGCAATTGAACATTGAATCGACCAGAAGTAAAATTGACGGTTCGCCGGTTGGAAACGAGCCGATGAAAAACCTGGAAACAAAGAACGGGCCTCTTCTCTTTTCTGGCGGACTAGGATCGACAACGGAGGATCGAGTGCGACGAGCAACAAGGAATTTTTCCTGGAATTCATCAAGTGAAGAAAATTACAACAGCGACACATGGACGTACTTTTCACAGCGACAGCGAAATAATTAACGACAGAGACAGGGAAGATTGGCGGTAGAAGATTAACAAGAAGCGCGCTGGAAGGACAACTTCGCGACGCAAATTACTTCGGGGGCCCCCAAATAGGTGACGTAAGTTAAGATGTGTATTTGAATCAAGATTCTGATGAACTGAAATTCATTTTTGACATTATGATTTCCTTAGTAAGAAAAATATTGTTTCGGAAGTAAATTGTACACCATACTCGGGTGCGTTTGGAGAATTTAGTTCGGGTGTGATTTGGTTCTTAGCGCGGGTGTGTTTTAGGCTTTCGCTCGGTGCGAGCTACGTCGGGTAATCTAATACCGGCGAAATTGTCCAAAGTGGTCACCCCGACTTAGACTAATCCTCCCATGTTGGAGATATAGAGAGATTTATTTCCAGCTGTGTGAGGGGTGTTCGGCGGCCACGTTTCTCGCTTAGCGATTATTTGGAATCAGGGAATAAGCAAGTGATGCCTCCTACAACCGACTCCGACGGCAAGGCGGGTCCGAGGTCCATAGCCAGAGAGATTCCCATGCGGAGAGTAATAAATTGGCGCCCAACGTGTTAAACTGGTGTATTTCTCGCACGGACCTGAAGATTGAGTCAAGTTCACGTTACGAAGAGTTTTAAAGGTGTAAAGTGAAGTAAAAAGTGTGTTAGTGCGAGAATTTCAAACAGTGGAGTGTATAAGTTTTGTTTTTTCAATGCAGTGGAAGTTTAATTTGAAGAGAAATGGCCACATAGTTTGGGAGGCAGGAGTTTATTTTAATTTTGCAGGAGGATCAGTTCCCATAAAGACAGGACTACGTTTAATTTTGTCGGAGGATCAATTTCCATTGTGGCGATGTATGCAATAAGTCACACAATCGAATTTTCCTGCATAAGTGGGTCAAATCATGTTCTGGTTTTTTCATGGTTGAGTAGAGTTAAATATTTTTTTTACGTGAATAAATGATATAGACATAATATATATATTTATATATATATAGATATAGACATAATATATATATATATATATATATATATATATATATATATATATATATATATATATATATATATATATATATATATATATATATTTATATATACATAGATATAGACCTAATATATGTTTATATATATATATATATATATATATATATATATACATATATATATATATATATATATATATATATATATATATATATATATATATATATATATATATATAGATATATAGGCTGATTCATAGCAAGTGTACACATTTCGTCGAAAAAAAAACATAGTTTTTGTAAAGATTGAGCTGTAATGTTGATATATTATGAAAATTTGGTCCCTCACAATTAAAAATGAAGCATTTTTTTTTGTGGTAGGGAGGTGAAGGCATTTACGCCCGCCGAGTCTGGCAGTGTGCGACTCCCATGGAGGATACCCTTGGACTACCCACTAGACACCTCCCCTGTCAATCCGAGAACCTAGCCTGGAACCGTTTGACACATTACTTCGGGCCAGGTCTCGTTTTGTTACGCCGTGGGGTGCCTTCAAGCTGGCGAGTCCCTTTCCTAGTGGGAGGGGAGAGGGGAAGAGGAAATGCCAGAAGAGCGATCCCCCAGCCCCAGCGCCTCCGGCTGCTGTGAGTCCCTTTTATATTTTAGGACTTCCCGAGCATAATGTGCCACCTGGTTCCCTTTGTCAATCGATTTGAGCATCACCGCAACTATATTATCCGGGGTGAGCTCTCCCGTCTCCCTGTAGAGTTCCCTTCGCAGCCTGACCTATTTTGTACACGCAAAAAATGTGTGACAGGCATTGTCCTCCTCTCCCGGGCAAAACCGACAATCGGGAGACCGTGACTTGCCGATCTTGTGGGGATAAGACTGAAAACACCCGTGCCCGCTCAAAAGCTGGGTCAGATAGAAGTCAGTCTCACCATGCCTTTGATTCAGCCACGGTCTCACATCCGGGATGAGGCGCGCAGTCCACCTTCCCTTCGTGCGATTCCCCCAAGACTGCTGCCAATCGCTGAGCGAGCGTTGTCTCTCCTCGCGGACAACCATCTCCCTCGCATCCTCGTTTCGGCGCAGGTAAATAGCGCGGCGCTCTCTAGCAAGGAGGGCGACAGGTATCACGCCTGCAATCACTCTCACCGCCGAGTCGGAGACTGTTGGATACGAAGATGCAATTCTCAGTGCTCTTCTCTGTACCTGTGCCAATTGTTTTCGGTATACCTCCTTGCTGAGAGCGTCGCCCCATACCTCTGCTCCGTACAGTAGCACTGACCCTATAGTTCTCATCAAGAGGCGTCTTCTTGATGGGCTGGGTCCCCCTACGTTGGCCATAAGTCGACTCAGGGCCAATATTCCCAAAGCAGCCTTCTCAGCCGTTGCCCTGATTTGTTCAGAGAAACTCATCTTCGAGTCGATCAGTAGCCCCAGGTACTTCATCGCTGGCTTCGATTCGATTTGAATATCTCCAATACTGATCATCCTTACTCTAAGGATTCTCTTTTTTGTCAAGATGACCACTTCGGTTTTCTCCAGGGCTAGACTGAGCCCGCGAGTAGTCATCCAGTCCCTCACTCAGCGCATTAGCATACCTAGCCTAAGTTGCGCTTGTTCAACGGTGCGTCCGGCGACCATGGCCGCAACATCATCGGCATGGCTGACCAAGCGCGACTCATCTGGCATCTCAAGTCTCAGTAGCCCGTCGTAAGACACGTTCCACAGGTCCGGACCAAGGATAGATCCCTGGGCAACACCCGATGTAATTTCCATCCTTCGTTGGCCCTGTGTCGTGTCGTAGAGCAGGCTTCGGTCCTTTAGGTAGTTCCTCAAAAGCCGCATTAGATATTCTGGAACTTGAAAAGAGTTTTCCAGCGTGTCCAGAATATCCACCCATCTAGCGGAGCTGAAGGCATTCCAGACGTCGAGTGTCACCAACAGGACGATCCGTCGCTTGGTGCAACTATATGCCTCTGCCTTTTGGACCGCGTTCACCACCTCTGCAATCGCATCAATGGTAGAACGTCCTGCTCTAAAGTCGTACTGCCAAGGAGATAGGTCCCCAGCAGCACGAATCGCGTCAGTGAGTCTTCCCTTGATGAGTTTCTCTAGCACTTTCCCAGCCGTGTCTAGCATGCATAACGGGCGGTATGCAGACCGCGATTCGGGATTTCCCTTCCCCTTGCTGATCAGCACGAGCCTCGCCACCTTCCATCGTACCGGGAAACCCCGTCCCGTAGGCAAGCGTTGAATGTGCTGAGCAGCAAGTCAGGACAATGGTGATAGAGGAGCCGCAACACCTCAGCTGGAACACCATCTGGACCTGGAGCCTTCCTCGCTTTCAAGGAGAGGACTGCCTCCTCCAGTTCCAGCTGTGTGAAGAGTGGGCACTCTACTGCTTTTTCACCATGGACAGCGTCAACACGGACGGGATGGGTGGGGAAGAGCCCCCGCACTATCGCGTCCATCTTTTCCGCGTCATGTATACAAGGCTTCCGTAGGGCACCAAGTTTCCCCATGACCAGCTTGTAGCCAAGGCCCCACGGATCCTTGATCACATTGTCCACTAGGTCTTGCCAGCAGCGAGCCTTGCTACTGTTGATCAATTTGCGAAGGCATTTCCTGGCCGAATTATATGCTGCCACCTGGTTGCATGCCTCGTCACGGTTCCGCGCCCGTTGAGCCTCACGCCGAAACTTGTGACACTCCCTCCGCTTTTCAGCGATTTCAGTAGACCACCAGTACACTGGGCGCTTGCCGCGCCGGGGTCTTCGACGGGGCATAGAAGCGCAGCAAGCAGTCATGATGATGCTCATAGTAGAGTTCACCACGTCTTGAGCTGCCAGTTCTTCCGTCCCCTCCAGAGCTCCCTGCAGCGCTCACCTGCTGTGAGAACCTTGACGAACCTCTCGACGTCCATTCTTCCAATGTTCCATCCAGTTGTAGAAGGCCGAGAGCACGGACGTCGGGAGATAGCATCACTTATCTCAAGCAAAATGAACTGGTGATCACTGGCTGAGTAGTCCTCTAATACTTTCCAGTTGTGTATCCTCCATACTAAGGACTCCGAGGCGAATGTCATGTCCGGTATGGTTCCCTCACAGCCAATGCGGCGGAAAGTCAGCGTATTTCCGGGGTTTAGTACGACGAGGGCCATCCTGGCCGCCATTTCCAGGATTCGTTTTCCCCGCGGATCCGTCTTAGGCATGCCTCATTCGATTGCTTTAGCATTGAAGTCGCCCCCAACGTGCACTTTACCCTCTGCGTTCGAGACAGCGCCCTCCAAAGCATTAAGCTTGGCTTGGAAAGATGATATCGGCTCGTTAGGCGTTAGGTACACACTAAAGAAGGTGAAGATGAAGCATTACTTTGGGCATATGTGCACCTCCTGCTGCCTTACAGACTATCAAACGATGATTGTGATTTTCGATGACATTTTCGCACATTTCCGGCGTTAGTAGGCGTATGTTGGCTCGAATATTGTTTTTAAACGCTTCAGTAGTCTTGAAAGCATCAGCGTAAACAGGGTCCTTCGAAATCGCCAAAAGAAGAAGTCACAAGGAGTCAAATCACACGATCTCGCCGGCCAATTTATGGGTCCATTTCGTGAAATTATTCGATTTCACGTAGAGCACAAAATGTTTGCACTGGCGATTCATTATCTTTGTAAAAAGTTTTAACAATAATAAAACGTTCGGCTGATGTGTATGACGCCATGGTTAGAATTTTAAAAGACCAAACTGTCATAATCTGTCAATATATGGACCTGAAGTTGGTGATAAATAAGATTTAAGGCCCATTCACATGTGTACACTTTTTATATATATGGTTTTATTTAGTGTTAGTTACTATGATAAGATGCGATTAATTTAGTTTTAAGCAGATTACGCTCACCGGAATTAATAGAAGTGCTCAGGATGAAGGCAGCGAAGATTTTGGTGGATCGGCTGAGTCGGCATGAGCTAACTTATGAGTTGCAAGTCAGAGGCCAGCAGTGCGGTACCGTTGAAGAGATGAGGAGGTTATTACGGCGTGCTTTGAAAGCGGAGCAAGCTTTTGAAGCGTCAATGATTGAAGGGAAAGCCTACCCGTTTACTCCCGAGGAGGACATCTTGGCTGTGCAGGAGAAACTGGAGGAAGTGCAGACCTTGTTAACTACCTTCACGAGTAACACAAACAGTGGCGATTTTTAAAAATTGAAAACAGAGATCAAGTTCGGAGTGAGGTGCTTGGAACATGTGCGGCCAGAGGATTGAGAGCAAGAGGATAAGGTTTCAAAGCTGACCTATGGTTGGCAATGGGGGGATTGATGGAGAATGTGGAAGGTGGCGAGGATGGCAGGGAGGAGCAGCTTCCTACAGGAGAGGTCACGATACCTCGCGAAGAAACCAATATTAAGGCTCAACAGGCAGCTGTTTCAACGCCGACAGTTGGGCGGGAAGGGATTACGCAGCTAAAAGTTCCTAAATCGTGAATAAAATATTCCAGTAGATGGTTTGGTTCTTTAAATGCCTTTTTGGAAAGGATTGAAGAACTGCGGGTGGTTAAAGGTGTATCGAAGGCGCAGCTCTTCCGGATGGCTGCCGAGTTGCTAGAGTGTAGAGCACTAATTTGGTTCCGATCTGTGGCTGCAAACGTGGTTAGTTGGGACGAACTGTGTGCGGAGCTGAAGAAGGAATTCTTACCACCTGATTACAATGATAAGCTTTGGGAGAAAATAAAGCACCGCACTCAAGGAAGGGGTGAGTCGATTGGGGTGTATGTGGTGGTGATGGAAGGTATGTTCCGTCGGCTGGTCGAAAAGTGTTCGGAGAAGGAGATGTTGAAATCTTACGCCTCAATATAACTCCTTTCTATCAGAAGCAACTCTCAATGCGGTCCATCTCATCAGTGGAGGAATTAATTTCTTTGGGCAGGGAGTTGGAGTGAACCAGTTCATGTCCAAGCATTTGTACCGCCACAAAATCCGAAGAAGACGAGATTGTTGGAACCCGACTTGGCCCATGAGGAAGTGCCAACAGTTAATAAAGTAAGTGCAGGTAGTAATGCAAAAGCGATCAGGTGCTGAAATTGTAAAGGGGCTGGCCATATGTCTCGTGAGTGTTGTCAGCCACGCGAATGCTTTGGTTGTGGAGGTCTTGTAGCAACCAAATGCAACTGTCTGACTTGCTCTTCTCAACGGAATCAACAGGCTGTGTAGCTAAGGGCATCGGGAAACGAGCGGAGTGCTCATTAGGTGGCGGAATGAGCACCGACATTTCTGAAGAGCAGATGCCTAGTAACGGAGACGAGTGCCCACAACTAGAAGTATGGGTATTAGATAAAAGTTTCAAAGGTCTGGTGGATTCTGGGGCGTCAAATACAATAGTTGGTCCAGATGGGTGGAATATAATTTGGAAACTGGATATTGAGTGCATCTCTGCAGACCATCGTGCAGTTACACTAGCGGATAATGGGCAGTGTATCGTAGAAAGGCAAGCTTGGGTGGCATTCAGGTTGCAAGAATGGACAGAATCGCTGGTAGTATTGGTGGTACCTGCATTGACACACAAGCTGATCCTTGGAGTCGATTTTGTGCGTCAATTTGTGTTGACTTTGAATCTAAGGGAGAATCAATGGAATTTGGTCTGTGAGGAAGTGTCACCACGGACTATTGACGCAGGCCGAAGAAAAACAGTTGGATCAACTGGTGGAGAAGGAGTTTCAGATAATGGGGGAGGGATTGGGGTGTACGGGTTCAGTGAAGCACGTTACTGAGACGGAGTCAAGCCCCATTAAGGAGAGGTATTATCCCGTTTCTTCGGCCATGCGAAAGTATATTAAATCGGAGTTGGACGAAATGCTGGCGTTAGGAGTGAGCCTTCCATGAGTGCGTGGTCTTCACCGACACTTCTGGTCAAGACGAAGGATAGGTCGTACAGATTCTGCGTGGACTTTAGGAAAGTCAATAAGGTAACAACTCGAGATGCCTATCCGCTTCCGTACATTTCTGCCACATTGGATAAGTTGCGAGACGCAAGGTTCTTGTCAACGCTGGACATCAAATCGGCTTATTGGCAAGTGTCAGTGGCCGCTGATTCTTGACAGTACGCTGCATTGAACATCCCAGGAAGAGGGTTATTTCAATTTAAAGGAAGTCTTTTCGGCTTATCAAATGCACCTGCAACCTGGCAGTGACTAGTTGACAGAGTGTTGGGCACAGAGATGGAATGATTTGTCTTCACATATTCAGATGACATCATTATCCACCCCACCCATCTTGAATTTTCCAGACTTCCAACTCCCTTTTAACGTGCAGACGGACGCCTTGGACGTTGAGCTTGGGAACGTGTTGAGCCAGAACCTTCCTGAGGGAGAGAAGGTTATTTGCTATTTGAGCCATGTCTTAACTAAGGCAGAGCGGAAATATTCTACGATTCAAAGGGAAAGGTTGGCAATCTTCTGGGCCATGGAGATGCTCCGGCTCTATATTGAAGGCTCCCATTTTCGAGTCATTACTGAACGTCACTCCCTGGTATGTCTCAATAACTTGAAGGACCCAATGGGGTTGTAGTGGATACGGTCCAAGGAGCGGATAAAGTCGTTGATGTTGGGTATGAGTGGATAAAAGCCCGAATTAGTGACAATGCGGAACAATATGCCAACTGGAGGGTCAAGCACGATGCGCTGTGGAAACTTATTCCCGGACGTTACCCTGATTTATAGGACATTGAAGCATGGAAGAAAGTGTTTTCGAAACCGGAAAGGAGAGGGGCACTGCGAAAGTGTCATGATCACTCCACAGCAGGCCATATGGGAATTGACAGGACGTTAAATGATTTAGCGCAGCATTATTATTGGCCGAAGCTGGCCGTGGGTATGCGAAACGATTTCCGGGCATATGGTTTCACGTAGTTTGGCAGGGACCCCAGCCATGGGAGATGCTATGTGTAGACTTAGTAGGACCCTTGCCACGTTCAACTCGTGAGCACATCTATATTCTAAGCGTGTTGGATTATGTTAGCAAATTTTCGCTATTATTTCCACTTCGGTAGATCACGGCAAAAGAGATTCGCCGTTTGTTGGCAGATCAAGTGTTCCTAGTATTTGGGGTACCCAAATATCTAGTTTGCGATAATGGAGTACAATTTCGGAAAAGACCTGCAACGATTAGTGGAGAATTGAGGGACGCAGATTAAATTCACTGCACTCTATCATACGCGAGCAGACCCAGCAGAACGCCAAAACCAAGGCATTAAGCAAATGTTTCGTGCTTATGTTTCGGAGAACCAACGTGCATGGGATCAATACTTAGCTCACGTTGTACTCTTCGAACTTATAGACATGAGGTAATGAAGGAATCTCCTGACTCCTGTAACTATGGAAGAGAGATGATGATCTTCTATAGCAGTTCCCAGGCTCCAGGGCACTCCCATACGGGACTGAGTCACGAAGTTAGAGCAGAGAAACTTGGAACGATACGAGAGGAAAAAGGTAGACCGATGCAAGCAGCCGCAAGGAAAACCAGTGGAAAATATAACTTTCCGAAAAGATATGTAGCCTTTCAAGTAGGGGATTGGGTATGGAGACGAAATTATCCTATCTCGGATGCAACCAAATTTTTTTAGCCAAGCTTGCATTCGAATATTTGGGTCCTTACTATATTAAAGATAAGTTATCGGGGTGGACCTATCTACTCCAAGACGACTTGGGAAGAGCCACAGGGGTCTGGTACGTCAAGGATTTAAAGGCCTACATAGAGTAAGGCACGTATTAAGGGAAGTTGAACTTAAGCATATTAATACCTGGGTGGAGGAAAATAGCTTTTAAGTTCTTCTTCGAACTTGTGGTGGATTGCAGAATTATACAAGGTGCTTTCCAAAATAAACGAGACTGAGCAAAAATAGAAACAACAGGAGCTTTGCTCTGATAAATTCGAGTTTATTTATTGCTTTGCGCCATCCAAAAGCTTTTCGAAAGATTGTTTCAGGCCATTGACCGAAATGTCCTTCAGGATGTTGGTATAAGCCTTTTGGATGCCATCTATAGACGCAAAGCGTTTTCCTTTCATGGCCAAATGCAATTTCCCGAATAGGTAAAAGTCACAGGGAGCCATATCAGGCGAATACGGTGATGGTTAAAATGCGATTTCTAGTCAAAAAATCAGTTACAATAATGGATTTTTATGACGAAAGTTTGGTCAATTTTGGAACACTCTTTGATTTGTGCAGAACAAAACGTGCACAGAACTTTTGTAAGCCCAAATGATCGGTTAAAATGCAATAAATCGATGTTTTGGAGATATTCAACTCCGATTCCAGGAATTTCAATGATGTATTCGGCTCTTTTTCGATAAATTCACGCACAATTTGAATGGAGTTTTCAGTGATCACTGATTTTTGGTAGCCTGAATATTCATCGTCATTTATGTCCTCACGATCATCCCTGAAACGTGTTAGCCACTCATGGATTCTGGCACGATATAGACAATCATCGCCATAAGTTTTTTTCATCAGTTCAAATGTTTGGGTAAACGTTTTACCGATTTTAAAACAAAATTTGATATTAGCTCATTGTTCGAAACACAATTTTGTACCGATGAAAAAAATAAAATAATAATAATAATTAATGTTATACTGTCACTTTAGACGCAATAACTTCGCTTCCACTGAACCGAATGTTAATACCTGGGTGGAGGAGAATAGTTTTTAAGTTCTTCTTCGAACTGGTGGTGGATTGTAAAAATATATTAAATTTTAAGTTGAATTTAGAGTAAGGTACGTATTAAGACCGGTCATTATCACAAACAGCGTTTTGTCATCATCGGTAAGTCTTGCATTTCGCTACAATCGGAATCGGCATGACGAGTTCGCGGGTGTCTTCGAACCATGAAACCATCGGTCGCACAAGTGGTTGAATAAAGGAGGGATGGGTCTGTGAACGCGTGGTGAATAGATTATTGGACAGCACCACACACGACTGATTTCAGTTAATTGAAATCATTACCTAATTCCGGAGTTGAGTGTAGAACAGGCTCCGTGGTTTCTTGTTGTTTCCTTCTTTCCCCTTACATCGTCTCTTTTTTTTTCCTCACTGTTTTTTTTACCTCTTCCGGGATTGGCGTGAGGTTATGTTAGGAGTAGCTAAAAGGCAAAAAATTAGAGTCAGTGATTGGAACTAATTGCGAACACTGAAATAAGGGGTGTAGGTTACGAACTCAGGGGAAGGTAGTTAGTAGATAAGACGTTGCAGAATGAAATATGGATTAAGTTAGGACTTTGAGTGAATTTTAGGTAAATTCACTTAAAGTAGGGGGGAATTGTCACGGAAACGCTTTGCACTCTTTTCATGTGGTGGCTGTGGTTAAAATATAAATGTTAAAGCAAAAATAAACAAAAACGAAAAGGACAAAAATGATTACATTAAACAAAGAAAAGAAATAGTTGAATAAAATAAAATAGATATTTGAATAGAATAAGTTCTTTGAGAAGTCGGAGATTGGTTGAAGAATAAAATGATTACATCTCCAAATGTCCATTGCCAATTGATAGATCATCCATACAACACTGTAAATTAACATTAATCGTTTCACTCAGCCGGAAGAAATAATAGTAAATCTGTGAATATAAGATGTCACCAGCCGTTGCGGTACCACCGCCGGTTTCCTGGGCCCACCAATCCGACTTGCCATATGTAACGATAAATGTTGAATGTGAGACGCCGTTGATAAATTTCCGGAAAGTAGCATGCAGTTCAAGGGTATATTTGTAGTTAATAATAATCCTTATGAAGGCACCTTAAACTTCCTTCGCAACATCAATCCAGGCTTCGGGCCTTACGGTTCCCCTAATATCCCGCAGCACTTCCGCGTAGGATCGGCCATCTGCTATTAAAGCAGTACAACCAACGCGGACGGGCCACATATTGGTCGAATTTGGAACAGAGGCCGAGAACATTTAGGGTAAGATCGCCCAAGAGTACGCACGTAACTTACATTGCTCAATAAAACAGTAAAGATAGTTTGAATTAGTTTTATTTTGGAATGCTTTAGTATATTATGCATAAGTCTAATAAAAAAATTAAATAAAAGCTACTTCCTGGTCCATATAACAAATATATTGTAATTTCAACAAAAAAAGAAAAGTTGCGTACTCATAAGAAAACGAATCCTATGAGTACGCAACATACAACTCTAAGAGTACGCAACATTTTTAACCATCGCAAAAGTCGCAGGAAAATATTGTAGTTCCTAAATAATTGGAACAATCTTCGTGACACCAAAGTTCACAGTTTAAGCATTGAGTCCAATCTGATGAGCTGAAAGTTTCATTGCATCCTGGGCAAATTGTATCCTTATTATCATTCCCAAACGAATGTTTTTTGTTCTTTGTTTTGAACCTTAGCTTTGTTGCAAAAAAAAAATTTTTTTTCCGTCTGATTTTTGCGGTTTATTTTCCTTATCTCCTAAGATTTTGTTTTTATAAGGCGTGGAAGAAAGTATCGCAGATCATTTCGATTGCCTTTTTCTAACTTTTTGATGTGTGGCCTTTGGAAAAGGCAAAATCATTTCTGGAGTGACTCAAGAGCTTGATGACTTTAGTTGTAGAGATGAGCATGAAGTTTCAGGTAAGCTTGAATGCTGTAGCCTAATGTCTAAAGCTGTGATTTCCTCATGTGTTGGATTCCGAATGCTTCCAAGTTGAGGACCTACGGAGTTCGATAAACTGAAAGAGGTATATCGTCTTCCTTATCGAAAAGTAATTGCTCTTCTTCTCTGTTGTCCAGATGTTCGACATTATTGGCTACTTCACAATAAGGTTTATCTGAGACTTCAGCAGGCGCAAAATCAGCGTCAGTAAAAATGTCGGGATTATATGGATAAATTCCAGTACATGCGAATGATTTTTCTCATATTTCGATGGTCGCTACTTTCGAATATGCGGCATGAAACAGTCCAGCCATTTCTCTCATTGTTATTGCCCTTTCAGGGTTGTTTACCATCCATTTATTGCACTCTGAAGAAAAAGCTGTTTTTGGCGGGAAGAAAAAACCTCTATCTAACGGTTGAATTTTGTGACTTGCAAGAGGTGGTAAAGTCAAAAGAATAATGAATTGTTTTCTTGCATATAAAATAGCTTCAAGAGAACAATGGGATACATGGTTGTCCAGATGTAGTATTACTGGATCTTCTTCCGATGGTTTAACATAATTAAAAAAATGTTGAAGCCAATTTAAAAACAGGTCTGAGTTCCTGTATCCTGTATCAGATATCATTTTCAATGTGCCTGGTGGTGCATTATAGAAGAGTTCGTCTTTCATACGCTTTCTAGAAAAAATAAGACCTGGCGGAACCCAAGTACCGGAAGCGCTCATGCAGCATACCGCAGTCACTAATTGTCCTCTTTCAGCAGGCACAATTTTGGAAACAGTTCTTTTTCCTGTGGGAGCATAAATCTTTGGCAGCTTATTGGGGACGGCAGAAAGTCCCGTTTCGTCCATATTAAATACCCTGTAGGGTCGAGGAGCTGTTTCTCCATAAATCGTATTCAAATTTTGAAAAAATCTTGTTGAAACCAATTGCATGAGCTAAACTACATTTTTCTGGAGCTCGTAATGAGAGTCCATTTCTCACTGCAAAACTTTGCACCCAATGAACACCAGCCATTTTTTGTTTCAACATTAAACCTATGTTGAATTTTATTCAACTCAGCGTATTGGTATGCTAAGGCACGTGCGTTTTTGACGGTGAGTCCATACAGCCTCCATTCCAAATCCCTGATATGATTCGTTAATTCCTTTTCTTCTTCGGCAGAAAATATCAGTTTAAACCTACCCAAGTTTGTTGGAACTGTGCCCTGAAAAAGATGGGCTAATACCATTTTTTAGGCAAATTGACTAAAAAGCCTACTTGGCGCAACCGTTGCCTTAATGTGCACTCGTTTACATTGAAACATTGTGCAACAGACCGCTCGCTTTTGCCTCGATTGATGCGTTCAGCTGCCTCTTTTAGCATTGCTGCTGTGAATTTCAACTTCCGGTCACTTTTTCATATGTATTTACCCATATTGTAATGATTTAGAAGTCTACTTGCAATCGCGGAACAGACTTCTCATTGGTTCTAGACGTTATGTCGGAGTAGTGCCAACTGATGGTACCAACTGGTCAACCAATCCGTGCACCGTAACCCATTCACGCGGTGGCTGCTTGTCGGCCAGCTAGATCGGAGAGGATTTCGGTCGCGGGTCTCCGAATGGGTTACGCTCATTTACAATTTTCAGCCATCTGTACACGCCCGTTTTCAAACGCGTTACAAAAACAAAACCATACGGAGAGGAAACCTATTCTACGTTACTCCGTATTTCTTCATTAACCAGTCAAAAGAACAAAATCTAATTTTTACTTCGCGTTCCCGAATTTCCGACGCGGTACCGAAAAGTATACTACGTTAACTCATCCCGACGAAAGCTACTCTAATAAAACGGCAAGACAACAAAGGTACCGCGTACCGCGCGCAACGCGAAACCGACTTCAGCGGATTTTTTCCAAACCCTACCCTCGCGACGGCATACTTACCCTGCGCCTCATTTCCCGCTGAAAAGCAGAACTACTGGAAAGGAAAGTCGTGTTTTTCGTTAGCAATTCATGTCATATAAATGTTTATTCATAAATATAAATATGATATTAAGAATTCTAAAGTAGTAATGTAGTTTATTTTAAATTTATGATTTTTATATACAACTGGTACTGATTTGGTTGCATTTATTTTATTTATGTAATACATTTAAGTTTAATTTTATTGAAGATTCTTATTGTGAGTGAAGTGATTTTTGTAAGGCGTAAAAAGATGAAAGCTCAAAATTTAAAATGTTTAATCAGAAAAAAAAAGAAACAATCGTTAAAGCATATTGAAATGTTCATAGTGACAATTGGAATTTATTTATTTATTAATTTTTATATAATTGCTTATTTTTTTTTTCGAAATTATCAAAGAGCAGTTTGGCCGTTTAGATAGTCGAGATGATTAAATTAATTATGTTGGATAGATTTTCAGACCTATTTTGCTTTCTACATTAATCAACCAGGCCGATTTGTTTCCAAAGTACAATAGGGTTGTGATCAGTATGTTTTCATTCAAATGATTACAACGGTGCGGGAAGCAAATGGGAAGGATTTACTATACTAAATGGAAGGTATATTTCGGGAAGGTTCCTTGAAGTTAATATTTGAAGTTTCTTAGTTAATTAAATTTTATTAATTTACAACAAAGTGTAACTATGCATTTCAAATGTGTATTTATGATTCAAACGTTCGAATGATTTATTTTATAGTTTAATAAGCTGAATACATTATGACAGACTGGAAAAGATATCACAAGAAGTGAAGGGTACCAGGGGAAAGATTTAGTAAATTAAATCATGATCTAAAATATTTACTGGGTATTTCATGGGTTATTTGTGTTTAACGTAATTGAATGTAAGAAATAAATAATTCACATATACCCATGACAAAATATTAAGAAAACTTTTCTTGCTTTGCGCAATCAGTTACAACCTGTATAAATGCGAATCAACGCTTCCTTAACTCATAAATAGATAAAAAAAAATTGATAAAAAATTTAATTAATTTTTCTTCTCCTGACTTTACTCGTTTGTTCAACTTTTAACGCAAAATTTTAAATGTTTGCGTTTCCTATTTCATTGTTTTTGTAAAAAGCACATTGATTTCGTATCGATAATCAAACAAAGTACAACAAAAAAATAATTTCTTTCAACAAGGAGTTTAACTTAAACGAAAAGCTTAACCTAAATTTACTCTTAAAGGCACATAGCAACACTGTAAACTTCTAATAGGAAAAGTGTGAACTTTGATCGCTTTTCATAGTTTTCAAAAGATATATATTTTTTTTTATAAATTTCATAAACTGGAATGATCTAAGAACAATTCTCTAACTACGAAAAACATGAATATGCCTCCTGACAGTTACATTGATAACAAAGCAAATCCTAATGTTCTAGTTAGCAATTCAATTCTCACAATATCAAAACAATAGTTTGTAATAAGTCATATTCAGGAATTTGGAGTCTAATTTTTCTAAGTATATTGTAAAAATTAGTCTGGCTCTAAAATGAAATATATTACGCTTCTAAATTTTCCTGCTAATGTTTATCCTATAAATAAGTTAAGCAATAAAATATAGGTTTTATAATTCAAAAGTTGTTCTACAGCATTTTATTCATTTAATCAAAAAATGTCCTTTTCTGTAGTCTTATATACGTATAAAGTCGCACAAATGTGTTTAAGAACAATTTACTTAGTTTTTCTTTACTTAAAGGATTATGTAACAGTCGGAGGCACAAGCAGATAAATAAAAATTACTGACGACGCTCATTCAGAGAAATTAGCCGAGCGGAACACAGCTTTGTAAGTTTTACTGTTAATAAATGCGACAGAAATGTCATTAGTGATCCTATTCCTCCCAAGATTATTTCGCTTATATAATAGCATATACTATGAAACGTCTCTTGTTGAAATTTATTTCAATTACTTTTATTGAATAACTTATTGTGCTTTCAATTTGGGATTTTGTGCTAAATGTGCTTTTGTTGTAATATTTTGCGAGAAAATTGGAATTCAGTTTCCTTGTAATGAATGACTTCTTTCAACTTCATTCTCACAAAGACAAATGCACAATACAGCTTAGGCTTTATCTTAAAAGATTGAAAGTAAGTTTGAGGTTAGAGTAGAGGAAGGAGCACCAAATGACCACAAAGTGGGAAATCTATCGTGTCGCTTACTTACTTCACATCTTCCGTTTCCATAATTGTAATACGGGGCTCGGCTATTGATATTGGCAGCAGAGGATTCTCAAGGCGTTCATCTTTACCGATTTTTCTGCAATTTGTGCGCTTTTCCCGAGCATCCTCGTTTTCAGTGTTTTCGCCACCACTACTGTTCTGATTGGTTGGAATTGTATTTTCTAGATTTTCATTCACCGACGCTGATGAGTTTCCATCTGGCTTCTCGTTTCCAATCTCGTCAAAATCTAATTTCACCGGGACATCCTCCTGGGTGGCGGCCACTGCTTCCACATACATCCAGCTTGCGACGATGGCGACTGTGGTGGATGCATTTGGCTAAATTTGGTTATAGTTTGAATCGAACTGAACATCATACCTTTTGTCCGCATACAAACTTCCTACTTCTGGAGTGGCTGCTTAACAAAATCGGCTGCGTAACTTAAGTTCACCGATTTTAGCAATATGCGTAAATAGCAACCGCGTGACTCACAACCACACTCTGCCACCATGTGGCTGTCAATTTTTCCTTTTGACATCCCACGACAAAATTGACGTGGGATGTGCAACCGTCACAACCGACATGAGATGCCAAGCCACTTGGTGGCAAGGTGTGTTAGTAAGTCGCCAGCGGCGTCACAAGATTCATTACAATATCCTACATGAAAAATAGAAAACGAAAGGATAACTGCATATAGGTCTAAAAATACGCATGCGTACTCTTTGGGTGCGTACTCTTAGAAAAAGTGCACCACTGCCACAAAAATCACCTCATGGATGTAGCCGACGTTAAAAGTTGGATGATGTCTACTTTAATCTATTCACTACAAAGCATCTTTAAGCACAAATTAAAAAACAAAAATGAAATGCCATTTTGTACACCATATTTCTTACGTCTGGCCAGCTAAATATTATAATCCTAGCCGTAAAAGTCATTTTTTACCTTTTTCTTCGTGAAAATTCCTGCAAACGCTTCGAAACAACAACCACGCACTACTGATTGTTGCACTTGAAACATTTGTTAACATATATCTATCGGCAGGATTGCCACTTTTGAGATACAGCTGTTGCGTACTCTTATGGAATGCGTACTCTTAGGCGAGCCTACCCTATTGATTGATAACATAGATCATTAAACGTGGCAATTGAAGTGTTCTTCGCTCTTAGTTTTATCTCCTTGAAAATTTTTAATATTAAATTAACATTTTCGTCGAAAAGTAATAACAGTGAATATTTGCATCGCGGGTGTAAATATCTTTGAGTATTTCGGTCTGTAATTTAAAACATTAACTTTTTCCCGAAATCCTTTGTTCAAGTGAAATAGTTAATTCAACGTAATTCAATTCTGCAATTCAACAAGTGTTGTGTGTCGGGTGAGATTTTCGCACCCATAACTATACAATTCTACATTATCGAAGTGAAAGTAAATAAATAAATAAAAAATTTTAAGTGCTTTGTGGCTCGCAAAAGCCGGCAATTCTTTGCAATCTACATTATCTTAATAAAAACAGATATAATTTTTTAAGTGCTTTGTGGCTCCTAAAAGTCGGCAATTCTTTCGCCTCAAATGAAATTTTTATCTAAATTTTAAAAATTTAAAATTTTATAGTGTAGACACAACCTATTTCCTACAAACTAATTGTGCTTTATTTTATACTCTGGGCAAAGCTACCTTTTCTTTTCCAAAGAATAAAGCTAATCAAACAAAGAATTCAAAAATAAAAATAAAAAAAAAAAAATACATACATAAAGTATAAAAACAAATAAATAATATTAATAATTATAAAAGAAAATAACAATAATAATAAAATTAAATAATACCCAAAAACTGATCACAATGTCTTGTAGCTCTGCGAAATGTGTCGTTAGTAGTGGCAAATCCCCCATGATTGTGTATTTTGGGTTCTGTCAACTTTCTTTCCACGCGGCGTGCGTCAACCTGAAAGGCACTGCGGCTGATCTTATTAACAAAGTGGACAATGGAGTCCATTGGTACTGTGCATCATGTAGGCATTACTCAGTATCTGCGTATGTCTCTCGACTCCAAACTGCAAGGAAGATGATTACTTTCTTAACCGAAGAGCTAAAAACCCTGCTAGGCAAGTGCTCTCCGCATGTTCTGAAGTCGACTCCTTGTTACAATTTGCGGATTCCCCATCTTCCAATCCATCATCTGGTTCGATCGAAAAGGCTGTGCGTTCAGTGTCGGATCGAGCTTCATCAATACCGACAAAAAGTAAACCGCAGGTAAAATTACCCAATGTCTCCTCTCAAGGTGAACTATCCACCTTGTGCTTAAGTGACAGCCTGGACGTCAATTCTCAACATGATATCCAGCATCAACCAGAGTTAGTATTGCAGCCAGACTACCACAATTCTGTAGAATTGATTGAACCTAGTCTCTCAATTGTTACTAGAAGTAAGTCGTTGTTGAAGCCGCTATCTATTAACCAACAACCAACGGTTTCGGAAGCTGACAATTAAAATGTACCTGATACATCACTAGCTGCTCAACAAGATATGCAGCTACAGCCAGCGTTCGTACTACAGCCGGATTGCTGCAATTATGTGGAAACAGTGGAATCTGTTCAATCAATCGTCACTAAGAGCAACTCGCTGTTGAGGCCGCTTTCTATTAATCAACAATCTGATTTACTTATCATCAGCCCACCTGGTTCTTCATCCAACAGTCGGGGAGCGATTCCAAAGAAAATACCACCTCCAATTCAACATCAGAAATCGAGTGACCTCGTTCCCTCAATAGATCTCGATTCTCCTGTCATTCGTGCTTCTATACCTTTGAAGAATATCTTCATATCTAGAGTGGCGTACAAAACTTCTGTTGAGGACCTAAAGCGTTATGTCAACAAAAAGTTTGGATCATCCGTTGAAGTCTTTAGTTGTCATAAATTGACTAAGGAAAATTCAACGGGCAAAGTAGTTGCCTCATTCAAATTGGTGATTTCTGCAAATAGTGATATTGTCCTGAAACCGAATTACTGGCCTGCTGGTGCACTTGTTAAGTCGTTTGAATCTAGGCGAAGAAATTTTCGTCGGGCAATAAACGAAATCCCAAAGCTCTAGTCACAAGTAATCTTGATGAATATTCTGATAATCATAATGTTTCTTCTACTGTATCCTCTTTAAACATCAATGAATCTCTTTCAAACCTTAACACTCTTCAATGTTACTTCTCCTTTCCTAATAAAATCTGCTTATAATTTTTTTACCAAAATGTACGAGGATTAAGGACCAAGCTTGAGGAACTCTTTATCTCTTATCAAGTTAGTAATGATTCTATTATCTGCTTCTCCGAGACCTGGCTGAATGGAAACATTTTGAGCAGTGAAATGTTTCCTGATCATATTGTATATACATGTGACCGTGACCTGATTGCTACTAATAAGGCTGATGGTGGTGGAATTTTGGTAGCAGTTAGCAAAGCTCTACCTGGTTCTCCTTGTTCTGATTTCTGTTTTTCTCCTACTTCAGAATGTGTTATTATCAAAATTTCTCTCCCTCATAATACAGAGTTCTTGATTTTGTCTATTTATATTCCTTATAATTCACCCTTAACTGTTTATGAGACTTTTTTGATGTCCTCTTATCTAGTTTTGCGACATCCTCACGCCAAAATATTAGTTTGCGGGAATTTTAACTTACCATACATAGAGTGGAAAAATTATCTACTCTTTCAATCTCGACAGTTGACCCTTTTTCTATAACTCTGTCACCTTTCCTATCTCATTGCTCCTTTTCTCAATTTAACCATATCCGCAATCCTAATGGTCGTCTCCTTGACCTTGTTCTATCAAATGTTCCAGTTGGCTACTTATCTGTATCTCAAGCCTTACATCCGTATGTTCCTCCTGATCGGCACCATCCTCCTTTATCTATAGATCTTATAGTCGATGAAATTAAATTTAACAAACCTCATCCTACTCCAAAACTTAACTTTTTTAAAGCTGATTATGAAGCTATTAATACAGAATTACTTTCAGTCAACTGGCTAGATTTCTTTAGAGGCCTAAATTGTGAGGCTGCTTTGGATAAATTTTATATATACATTTTTAATCTTATTCGCTGTTATACGCCTCTTCAGACATTCCGTAAAGCAAATCATAAGCCTTGGCTTACAAAGTGAGTGCTTAGTGCCCTAAGAGCAAAAGATAAGGCACATCGTGTCTTTAAAACACTCGGCACTATTGAAGCAAGATGTAATTTTAGCAGGCTGCGTGCTATTGCCAAAAAAGAGATCAGATATGCTCTGAAGACTTATTTCAGCAGTCTGGATAGCTCTCTTGTGGCTAATAATACAAAGCCTTTTTGGTTTTATATAAGGTCGCTGAAATCCTCTTCTTCCATTCCTAGTAAGGTCCGTTGGAATGATGCAGAGGTTTCTTCTCCTCCAGAACTTACTGACTCATTTGACCAATTTTTCTCTTCAACTTTTTCTTCTCCCGCTGCAGCTGTGCATCCTGTTGTCTTACCTAATCATCTTCCCTTCCCAATTTCCTTTATTTGTACAGATGCATCTGAAGTCGAAGCTTTGATCAATGCTCTTGATCCTAATATCAGTCCTGGGCCGGATGGTTTGCCAAACATATTTGTCAAGTCGTTAGCCTCATCGCTTAGTTTTCCTTTATCTCTCCTCTTCAATCTTAGTTTGAGTACTGGTACTTTCCCAAACCCTTGGAAAATAGCCAATATTGTGCCTATTTTTGAAAGTGGTGATCCTACGTCAGTTCCAATTATCGTCCTATTTTTTTACTGTCCTGCTTTCCAAAGTTACTTGGACGGTTGGTTCATAATCGATTCTCAAACTCATTAGCTCTTATTATTGCTCCAGAGCAGCATGGCTTTCTCAAAGGATACTCCACTACCACTAATTTAATGGAGTTCACAAACAGTATTGCAAGAGCTTTGGATAACCAACTGCAAGTTGATGTGATCTACACAGATTTCTCCAAGGCCTTTGACACTGTGAATCATTTACTTCTTTGTCGTAAGCTTGAAGCTCTTGGCATCTCAGGTGCTCTTCTATTTTGGATGTCATCTTATCTATCGTCTCGTCCCTGTCGAGTACTGTCGAGTAAGTCTCTCTGGTACTACATCTAGTCCTTTTTATCCTTCACCTGGCATTCTACAAGGTTCAATTCTTGGGCCTCTTCTCTTTCTGCTGTTCATAAATGATCTTTCCTTTGTAAATAATTCCTCGTACCTTTTGTATGCAGATGACTTCAAAGTATTTCGAGCAGTTAAATCCCATTTAGACTATCATCTCCTCCAAAATGATCTGAATGCTCTAAATAAATGGTGTGCTTCAAATTATTAATGTCTTACACTACTAAATGTCATAAAATGACTTTTTCTCTTAAGGACTCTCCTATTAATTTTAATTATATATTAAATGATGTTTTGCTCTCTGAATTGTTCAGTCATAAAGATCTTGGAGTAACTTTTGATCCAAAACTCAAATTTGATGCACATATTTTAAATGTGATTACTAAAGCGTCTAGAGTTTCCGGGTTTATCCTTAGACATGTACATAAATTCAATAGTATCTCTTCTTCTGTCCACCTATTTGTTTGTCTTGTTCGCCCTTTGCTTGAATACTGTTCTGTTATCTGGTCTCCGCGATATTCCTATCTCATGACTTCTTTAGAAACTGTCCAAAGAAAGTTCACACGTTTTCTTTTCCTTAAGTTTAATTTGCCGTATCAGCCGTATGAAAATCGTTTATCTTTCCTATCTCCTCCATCCCTAATATCCCGACGAACTTATTTAGACCAATGTTTTTTGTACAAACTCTGCTACCATAAAGTCCCATTAAATATTTTTTCTGAGCTGTCTTTCCGACAAACATCTCGTTCATCTCGGATGAATTCTTATTTCGTTATCCCATATGCTAGAACTGTTTTATATTTCTATTCACCAATCTTAAGAATCATAGGAAATCATAATAATCTCGAGCTTGGTCCTTTCCCCTCTTCTAACATAGCATTCAAGAAAAAACTAAGAGACTTACTACTGGTTTAACTTTTAATTATCGAAATTTTAGTATTCTTTTTCATTTAAATTTTGCTGCGATTTTTCTTTGCGTTCCATTTTGTTATTGGATTGTTTAGTCTGTAAGATGGAATAAATAAATAAATAAATAAAAAAAAAAAAACAGGGAAGCATTTTGGGACGCAGTAAAAAAAAGTCCTCGGCAAAAGCGCAGCTATAGCCTCGCTCGAGCCGATGGCAACGATCGAAATAAGAGACATTGACTGCGTCACGGATCTGGCCGAGGTGGAAGAGTTCATCAAAAGGGAGTTCTCTAGCGTGGGCGGAATCAAGGTGAGGCTGACACCAGAAAACCATAGGGGACAACGCATGGCCATAATTGACTTAACCAAAAAGGACGCCGAACAATTTCTAAATAAGGGCAAAGTACGAATAGGGTGGCTTGTCTGTAGGATACGGCGAAGAGCAACGCCTCTTCAATGTTTCAAATGCCTTGGTTGGGGTCATATCACTCAAGTATGCAAACGACCCGATAGGAGCTCCCTATGTTACAAATGTGGTGAAATGGGACATAAAAGAAAAGAGTGTACGAAGGAGGCACACTGTATTCTTTGCAAGGATGCTGATCCAAAACCTAATTTTTGACATGTCTTGGGATCTTGAAAATGCCGGTTTTTCCAGGAAGCCCTAGCCAAGGCAAAATCTGAACTCCGAAGACTCGCATCGTGCTGCTAAGCCTACACCGCAGTTCAACCGCCCAAAATCTGCTTGAACAGTTTGCGAGGGACATGAAAGCCGACTCCTTGCTGCTGAGTGAGCAACACCATAATAAAAGTCCTGCATTATGGTATTCGGACGAAACTGGTACTACCGCCATCTGGGTTCGGTGCAGTGACTTTCAAGCGGAGAGTTGTGGATGGGGGGATGGTTTTGTGTGGGTTTGGTGCTCAGGGACCACCTTCTTTAGTGTGTACCTAACGCCTAACGAATCGATATTATCTTTCGAAGCCAAGTTTAATGCTCTGGAGGCCACTGTCTCGAACGCAGAGGGCAAAGTGCTCGTTGGGGGCAACTTCAATGCTAAAGCGATCGAATGGGGCATGCCTCAGACGGATCCGCGGGGAAAGCGAATCCTGGAAATGGTGGCCAGGATGGCCTTCATCATACTAAACTCCGGAAATATGCCAACTTTCCGCCATATTGGCTGTGAGGGAACCATACCGGACGTCACATTCGCCTCGGAGTCCTTAGTACGGAGGATACACAATTGGAAAGTTTTAGAGGACTACTCAGCCAGTGATCATCAGTGCATTCTGCTTGAGATAAGCGATGTTGTCTCCCGACGTCCGTGCTCTCGGCTTTCTTCAACTGGAAGGAACATGAGAAGGATGGACGTCGAGAGGTTCGTCGAGGTGCTCACAGCAGCTGTGCTGCAGGGAGCTTCGGAGGGGACGGATGAGCTGGCAGTTCAAGACGTGGTGAATTCTACTATGAGCATCACTACGACTGCTTGCTGCGCAGGCTCTTGCTGATCAGCAAGGGGAAGGGAAATCCCGAATCGTCGTCTGCATACCACCCGTTATGCATGCTATCTACGGCTGGGAAAGTGTTAGGGGAACTCATCATGGGAAGACTTACTGAAGCAATTCATGCTGTTGGGGACTTATCGCCTCGGCAGCACGGCCTTAGAGCAGGACGTTCTACCATTGATGCGATTGCAGAGGTTGTGAACGCGGTCCAAAAGGCAGAGGCATATAGTCGCAACGGCTGAGAAGGCTGCTTGGTGAGTATCGGCTCTGAGTCAACTTATGGCCAACGTGGGGGGACCCAGCCCGTCAAGAAGATGCTTCTTGATGAGTGCTGTAGGGTCAGTGCTACTCTACGGTGCAGAGGTATTGGGCGACGCTCTCAGCAAGGAGGTATACCGAAAACGTTTGGCACAAGTACAGGGAAGTGGGGGACTGAGAATTGCATCTTCATATCCAACAGTCTCTGACTGGACGGTGAGAGTGATTGCAGGCGTGATACCTGTCGCCCTACTTGCTGGAGAGTGCCGCGCTACTTACCAGCACCGAGGGACAGCGCTCGCTCAACGATTGGCAGCAGTCTTGGGTGAATTGCACGAAGGGAAGGTGGACTGCGCGGCTCATCCCGGATGTGAGACCGTGGCTAAATTGAAGGCATGGTCAGACTGACTTCTAACTGACCCAGCTTTTGAGCGGGCTTCCAGTCTTACCTGCACAAGATTGGTTAGTTATGGTCCACCGATTGTCGGTATGCCCAGGAGAGGAGGATAATACCTGCCACACATTTTGTGTGTGTACCAAATGGGTTAGGCTGCGAAGGGTAGTCTACAGGCAGACGGAAGAGCTCACCCTGGATAATATAGTCGCGGCGATGCTCGAATCAGTTGACAAAGAGAACCAGGTGGCAGTCCTAAGAGATAAAAGGGACTCACAGTAGCCGGGTGTGATGGGGCTGAGGGATAGCTTTTCTGGCACTTCCTTTTCCCCTCTCCCCTCCCGCTTCGAACGGGATCCCCAACTTGAAGGCACCTCACGACGTAACAAAATGAAACCTGGGCCGAAGTAATGTGTCAAATAGTTCCAGGCTGGGTTCTCAGATTGACAGGGGAAGTGTCTAGTGGGTAGTCCAGTTGCCTTCTTTCATGCATGGGAGTCCCACCCTCTGTGCATAAGTTGCATTCACCTCCCTACTACAAACATAAAAATAAAAAACACCAATCCAGTTAAAGCTCAAAATAATAAGTTGTCACTGGAATCCAAGGTTTGCCAAGCCGAAGCAGACCTTTTTCACCAACGTTGACAAACGTACAAAAATCCACCTTTGCTTCCACAAACAACAAAAGTTGATTGTGATGAGAGAAAAAATAATTCGATACCTACTCGGACTACGGTAAATAGCAATCTCCTAAATAAGAAGAAAACTTCGTCTTAAGGAATCACAATTTCACTATGTGAAATAAATTTCAAAGACCTGATGAGGTATACAAATATCGAACCTCTTATACGAAATGATATTATTTCAAAATTTCCAACTAATTCCGAAATTTATCGTTCACGTGTTGGGAAATTTATTGAAAAAAAAAAATATTGGAAAAAGTGGCCATCGAATGTAAACTTCAAGGGCCATCGAATGTAAACTTCAAGGGTGAAACGGTACGAACTTTGAAAGATTCCATTTGTTAAAAAAACAAAGAACAGAATAGAAAGTTAAATTTGTAACCCAAGACGAAGAGATGGTTACAACCCGACTTGGCCTACGAGGAAGTGCCAGCAGTTAGTGAAGTATCTGCAGGCAGTAACGCAAAAGTGATCAGATGCTCGAATTGCAAAGGGGCTAGCCACATGTCTCGTGAGTGTCGTCAGCCACGGAGATGCTTTGGTTATGGATGTCTTGGGGCAACCAAAGAAAACTGTCCGACTTGCTCTTCTCAACGAAATCAATGGGCTGTGCAGCTTAGGGCATCGGGAAACTAGCGAAGTGCGCATTAGGTGGCGGAATGAGCACCGACATTTGTGAAGAATAGAGAGACGCGGGTAATCTTAATTATCTCTTTATGCCTAGTAATGGAGACGAGTACCCACACCTAGAGGTTTGGGTATTGGATAAGAGTTTCAAAGGTCTAGTGGATCCTGGGGTGTCGACTACATTAGTTAATCAAGACGGGTGGAATATAATGAGGAAACTGGGTATTGAATGCATCTCTGCGGACCATCATGCAGTTACACTAGCAATGGGCAGTGTATCGTGGAAAGGCAACCTTGGTTGCCTTTCAGGTTGGAAGGAAAAACAGAATGGCTGGAAGTATTGGTGGTATCCGCATTGACACACAAGTTGGTCTTCGGAGTCGATTTTTTGCGTCGATTTGGGTTGAGTTTGCTTCTAAAGGGGAACCGATGGGGTTTTGTCTGTGAAAAAGTGTCACCAGGGGGTGGATATTTACAAAGAAGGTGAAGAAAAGCAGTTGGATCAACTGGTGAAGGAGGAGTTTCAGATAATGGGGGAGGAATTGGAGTATATGGGATTAGTGGAGCACGTTATTGAGACGGAATCAAGCCCCATTAAGCAGA
Organism: Odontomyia ornata; assembly: GCA_963969285.1. Taxonomy (NCBI): domain Eukaryota; kingdom Metazoa; phylum Arthropoda; class Insecta; order Diptera; family Stratiomyidae; genus Odontomyia; species Odontomyia ornata. The sequence goes on along the minus strand of OZ017740.1, from coordinate 223,312,204 downwards.
GGTATTATTCCAACCTCCGGCCGTGCTCTGGCATTTTAACTCGGAGTTGGACGAAATGCTGGCATTAGGAGTAGTAGAGCCTTCCACGAGTACTTGGTCTTCGCTAGCACTATTGGTCAAGAAGAAGGATGGGTCGTACAGATTCTGCGTGGACTTTAGGAAAGTCTATAATGTAACAGGTCCAGATGCCTGTCCGCTTCCATACATTTCTGCCACATTGGATAAGTTGCGAGACGCAAGGTTCTTGTCCACGCTGGACATCAAATCGGCTTATTGGCAAGTTCCAGTGGCCACGAATTCTCGACAGTGCACTGCATTTACCATCCCAAGAAGGGTGTTGTTTCAATTTAAAGGGATGCCTTTGGTCTTATCAAATGCACCTGCAACCTGGCAGTGACTTATCGACAGGGTGTTGGGTCCAGAGATGGAATGATTTGTTATCACATATTCAGATGACGTCATTATCATGACACCTTTGTTTAGCAAGCATGTGGAGATCCTAGCCGAAGTCTTCAGATACTTGAGAGGGACCAATCGCAAATTGTTGCGAGATAAGTGCCATTTTGATCAGTTCCAGCTAAAATACTGAGATACGTGGCAATGAACACGGTTTAAACGTAGACCCAGAAGATGTTGAAGTAATGTTGAATATTCCCAAGCCACGTTCGATGAAGCAGGTTCAGTAATTTATTCCGGAACATGCTTCCTTGATAGCCCCGTTAACGGATCTTCTGCGGAGGAATCGTAAGTTTGTTTGGACACCGTTATGCCAGTCATCGTTTGAGCGTTGTACATTGAAGCTAGCGTCAGCATCCAGCTTGACTTGTCCGGACTTCCAACTCCCTTTTAACGCGCAGACGGACGCCTCGTGCATTGGATTTGGGGACGTGTCGAGCCAAAACCTTCCTGAGGGAGAGAAGGTTATTTGCTTTTTAAGCCGTGCCTTAACTAACGCAGAGCGGAAATATTCTCCAACCCACAGGGAATGTTTGGCAGTCCTTTGGGCCGTGGAGAAGCTCTGGCTGTACACTGAAGGCTCCCATTTCCGCTTCATTACTGACAATCACTCCCTGGTATGTCTCAATAACTTGAAGGACCCAACGGGTAGATTGGCAACTAGGGCGTCCGTCTACAACAATTCGATTATTAAGTGGTACATAGAAGGGGTAAGGAGCATTTAGTTCCGGATGGTCCAAGGGGCAGATAAAGTCGTTGATGTTTGGTGTGAGCGGACAAAAGCCCGAGTTAGTGACAATGCGGAGCAATATGCCAACTGGAGGATCAAGAACGATGCGCTGTGGAAATTTGTTCCTGGACGTTATCCTGTTATAGAGGGGGTTGGAGCATCGGAGAAAGTGTTATCGAAACTGGATAGGAGAGGAGTGCCCCGAAAGTGTCATGATCACTCAACAGCAGGGGAATTGAAAGGACGTTAAATCGTTTAGCACAGCATTATTTTTGGCCGAAGATGGCTGTGGATGTGCGAAACTATGTCCGATGTTACAAAGTGTGTCAAATGGTTAAAGTTAAGCGGAAAGTACAAGCTGGGCATATGGTTTCACACAGTGGCGAGGTATCCCAGCCAAGGGAGATGCTATGTGTAGACTTAGTAGGACCCTTGCCACGTTCAACTCGTAAGCACAGCTATATTCTAACCATGTCGGATTATGTTAGCAAATTTTCGCTACTGTTTCCACTCTAGAAGGCCACGGCAGAAGAGATTCGACGTTTGTTGGAAGATAAAGTGTTCCTAGTGTTTGGGGTACCCAAATATCTAGTTTGCGATAAGTGAGTACAGTTTTGGAGAAGAACTTCAACAGTTAGTGGAGAGATACGGGACGCAGATTAAATTCATTGCACTCTATCATACGCAGGTAAATCCAGCAGAACGCTGAAAACAAGCCTTTTTTGTTTTTTTATGGAAGGGTGCCGAATGCTATTTATGCACAGAGTGTGGGACTTTCATCGTGACTGGAATACCCTCTAAACACCTCCCCTGTCCACCTGAGAACCCAGCCTGGAACCGTTGGACACATTACATCGGGCCGGGTTTCTTTTTGTTACGCCGTGGGGCGCTTTCAAGCTGGCGAGTCCCCTCCTAGCGGGAGGGGAGAGGGAAAGAGGAAATGCCAGAAGAGTGATCCCCCAGCCCCAGTGCCTCTGGCTGCTGTGAGTCCCTTTTATATTTTAGGACTGCCCGAGCATAATGTGCCACCTGGTTCTCTTTGTCAACCGATTCGAGCATCACAGCAACTATATTATCCGGGGTGAGCTCTCCGTCTCCCTGTAGAGTTCTCTTCGCAGCCTGACCATTTTGTGCACGCAAAAACTGTGTGACAGGCATTGTCCTCCTCTCCTGGGCAAAACCGACAATCGGGAGACCGTGATTTGCCGATCTTGTGCAGGTAAGACTGAAAACACCCATGCCCGCTCAAAAGCTGGGTCAGATAGAAGTCAGTCTCACCATGCCTTCGATTTAGCCACGGTCTCACATCCAGGATGAGGCGCGCAGTCCACCTTTTCTTCGTGCAATTCACCCAAGACTGCTGCCAATCGTTGAGCGAGCGCTGTTTCTCCTCGCGGGCAACTATCTCCCTCACATCCTCGTTTCGGCGCAGGTAAATAGCGTGGCGCTCCCTAGCAAGGAGGGTGACAGGTATCACGCTTGCAACCACTCTCACCGCCGAGTCGGAGACTGTTGGATATGAAGATGCAATTCTCAGCGCTCCTCTTCTGTGTACCTGTGCCAAACGTTTTCGGTATACCTCCTTGCTGAGAGCGTCGCCCCATACCTCTGCTCCGTACATTAGCACTGACCCTACAGCACTCATCAAGAGGCGTCTTCTTGATGGGCTGGGTCCCCCTACGTTGGCCATAAGTCGACTTAGAGCAGATATTCCCGAAGAAGCCTTCTCAGCCATTGTCCTGATTTGCTCAGAGAAACTCATTTTTGAGTCGATCAGTAGCTCCAGGTACTTCACTGCTGGCTTCGATTCGAATTGTATGTCTCCAATACTGATCATCCTTACTCTAGGGATTCTCTTTTTTGTCAAGATGACCACTTCGGTTTTCTCCAGTGCTAAACTCAGCCCGTGAGCAGTCATCCAGTCCCTCACTTGGCACATTAGCATACCTAGCCTAAGTTGCGCTTGTTCAACGGTGCGTCCAGCGACCAGAGCCGCAACATCATCCACAAAGCCGACCAAGTGTGGCTCATCTGGCATCTCGAGTCTCAGTAGCCCGTCGTAAGACACGTTCCACAGGTCCGGACCAAGGATAGATCCCTGGGCAACACCCGATGTAATTTCCATCCTTCGTTGGCCCTGTGTCATGTCGTAGAGCAGGCTTCGGTCCTTTAGGTAGTTCCTCAAAAGCAGCATTAGATATTCTGGAACTTGAAAGGAGTTTTCCAGCGTGTCCAGAATATCCACCCATCTAGCGGAGCTGAAGATTCCTGACGTCGAGCGTCACCAACAGGACGATCCGTCGCTTGGTGCGACTATATGCCTCTGCCTTTTGGACCGCGTTCACCACCTCTGCAATCGCATCAATGGTAGAACGTCCTGCTCTAAAGCCGTACTGCCGAGGAGATAGGTCCCCAACAGCACGAATCGCGTCAGTGAGTTTTGCCTTGATGAGTTTCTCTAGCACTTTCCCAGCCGTGTCTAGCATGCATAACGGGCGGTATGCAGACGGTGATTCGGGATTTCCCTTCCCCTTGCTGATCAGCACGAGCCTTGCCACCTTCCATCGTACCGGGAGAACCCCGTCCCGTAGGCAAGCGTTGAATGTGCTGAGCAGCAAGTCAGGACAATGGTGATAGACAAGCCGCAACACCTCAGCTGGAACACTATCTGGACCTGGAGCCTTCCTCGCTTTCAAGGAGAGGACTGCTTCCTCCAGTTCCAGCTGTGTGAAGAGTGGGCACTCGACTGCTGTTTCACCATGGACAGCGTCAACACGGACGGGATGGGCAGGGAGGAGTGCCCGCACTGTCGCGTCCATCTTTTCCACGTCATGTATACAAGGCTTCCGTAGGGCACCAAGTTTCCCCATGACCAGCTTGTAGCCAAGGCCCCACGGATCCTTGATCACATTGTCCACTAGGTCTTCCCAGCAGTGAGCCTTGCTACTGTTGATCAATTTGCGAAGGCATTTCCTGGTCGCATGCCTTGTCGCGGTTCCGCGCCCGTTGAGCCTCACGTCGAAGCTTGTGACACTCCCTTCGCTTTTCAGCGATTTCAGTTGACCACCAGTACACTGGGAGCTTGCCGTGCCGGGGTCTTCGACGGGGCATAGAAGCGCAGCAGGCAGTCGTAATTATGCTCACAGTAGAGTTCGCCACGTCTTGAGCTGCCAGTTCTTCCATCCCCTCCGAAGCTCGCTGCAGCGGGTCACCTGCCGTGAGCACCGCGATGAACCTCTCGACGTCAATCCTTCCGATGTTTTATCCAGTTGTAGAAGACCGAGAGCATAGACGTCGGGGGACAGCATCACTTATCTCAAGCAGAATGCACTAATGATCACTGGGTGAGTAGTCCTCTAGTACTTTCCAATTGTGTATCCTCCGTACTAAGGACTCCGAGGCGAATGTCACGTCCGGTATGGTTCCCTCACAGCCAATACGGTGGAAAGTCAGCGTATTTCTGGAGTTGAATACGACAAGGGCCATCCTGGCCGCCATATGCAGGATTCATTTTCCCCACGGATCCATCTGAGGCATGCCCCATTCGATTGCTCTAGCGTTGAAGTTGCCCCCAACGAGCACTTTGCCCTCTGTGTTCGAGACAGCGCCCTCCAGAGCATTAAGCTTGGCTTGGAAAGATATCGACTCGTTAGGCGTTAGGTACACACTAAAGAAGGTGATCCCTGAGCACCGAACCCACACGAAACCATCCCCCCGTCCACAACTCTCCGCTTGAAAGTCACTGTTCCAAACCCGGATGGCGGCAATACCAGTTTCATCAGAATACCATAATGCAGGACTTTTATTATGCTGTTGCTCACTCAGCAGCAAGAAGTCGGCTTTCATGTCCCCCGCAAACTGCTCAAGCAGATTTTGGGCGGTTGAACTGTGGTGTAGGTTTAGCTGCAGGATGCGGGTCATCGGAGTTCAAATTTTACCTTGGCTAGGGCTTTCTGGAACACCCAGCATTTTCCTGATCCCAAGACATGTCCAAAATCAGTTTTTGGATCAGCATCCTTGCAAAAAATACAGTGTGCCTCTTTCGTACACCCTTTTCTTTCATGTCCCATTTCACCACATTTGTAACATAGGGAACTCCTGTTGGGTCCTTTGCATACTTGTGTGGTGTGACCATAACCAAGGCATTTGAAACATTAAAGAGGCGTTGCTCTTCGCCGTACCCTACCGACAACCCACCCAATTCGCACTTTGCCCTGGTTCAGGAGTTGTTCCGCATCCTTTTCGTTCAAGTCGACTATGGCCATGCGTTGTCCCCTGTTGTTTTCTGGTGTCAGTCTCGCTTTGATGCTCTCCACGCTAGGGTACTCCCTTTTGATGGCCTCTTCTACCTCGGCCAGATCAATGTCTCTTATTTCGATCGTTGGCATCGGCTCGAGTGGGGCTATAGTTGCGCTTTTGCCGAGGACTTTCTTTACTGCGTCACAGAATGCTTGTTTATTGCTGGCCTCTGCTCCGAATTCGACCAGTATGTGGCCCAACCGCGTTGGTCGTACTACTTTAATGGTAGTATTGGTGTTTTCAGGCCTTACGTTTCCCCTGACGTCCCGCAGTACCTCCACGTAGAACCGGCCCTCTTGGGGCTTTACAAGCAGTGCCTGCTGCCGGGATCTTCGTCGGGGCTGCTGCCTCTCCTGTTTTGCATCAGGTTATTTTTCTAATTGGGCGTCCGTGCGAACTTTACTTTCTGGCTTTTTTTGAAGGAGTTTCTTTGCGGCTTTCTTCGTTCTTTTTGTAAGCCCTGTCTGGAATCCCTGATCTGGGGCTCCACGCCCCTCAAGTGCCTCTTCTTTCATTTTTTTATCCCGATCTCCTTCGATTGGGCTAGACGCCATTCTTTTATTGACTTTTAATGGTGGAGTTATCTGCATGTCGCCTTTAGATTTCTCCCCAGGCGCCTCTTTAGCCTTCTGCTCGTTTTCAGCCCTTAGCCAGCTCCTCCGATAGTGCCCTATGCGATCTAGGAGCTCCTCTAGTTCAAGGAGCCCTGCCTTTGCTGCTTTGCTGATTTTTGGGGAGTCGCATGCAGAACATCTCCCGGTTTTTGGATTAGTCCTTTTTCTTTGTATCGCTGGGCCACAATTGTACCTTGCAGCCATCCTTGGGAGAGGTTATCGCGTTCCGTTTCCGAGTGCAGTACTTCCGCCACATTATCGACGTCGGCGGTGCAATCACGCGGTGTCTGGTCTCTCGTTGCTTTTCGTGCCGTAATCTCCTCGTTGGCTTGGATGTGATGGTTTGGACCTAGTTGCTTTGCACAGTAGCGCCGAGGTGAAACTCGTGTGTGAACGGCTCCAATTCAACTATCATACCGTCTCCGTCCCGGTAAAACCTTGGCAGGCCTCGGAGTACGTTCGAAGTTCGCACCATTGGGTTGGTGGTGTAGGTTCGGTTGAAATGGACTCCCGATTAGCGCTGGTCTGGCTCTGAGCACTTGTCCCCATAAGGGCTTGTGCCAACCCTCGCATGGCCTCCCTGCTCTGCAAAGATAACCATAGGACCAAAAAGGCGACTACACACACGAACGCAGATAGCGGCTCCGAGGGGGGACCCAATAAAATGGAGCAAATAAAATCAACAGATCAAAAACATCCAACAAATGAAACCACAAGCAAACAGGACGCTAGCACGGAGAACCCTTTCAGGCAAAAACCGCTGTTGGCAAGAACACCGATAAAACAAGTCACCGAGTGCGGGGGGAGGCAGCAAACCCCAGGAACACTGTCAAAGCCAACATCACAGGTTAAATCATCGGAGACAGACCACAGACGGACTAACGGACGAAAGAAGGCAGAGTGCGTTGTGCAACCTGGCATCATTGCGGCCTTTGGGCGCAGTAGAAGAACTATGCGCACCCCGGAGCGCCCAGTGCAAGACATACACAATCCGGATCAAGCTGCGACACCAACGGAGGCCAGTGTAAGACTGGGGGAGGGAGAAGTTTTGCCGTTGGCCGACGCGACTTCAAACGCGACCCAAGCGATAGAAGCAAAAGGGCTGGGAAACGGGGGCCTCTCCCAAGAGGTGGCACCAAATAACACAATCGCCCTTGACCGCGCCGAAGAGGAGCAGAAAGTGCAGAAAAACATAGGCAAGAGTGTCAAGAATGGCATTCTGGTGGCTTGCAACCGAAAAGCACCAAAAAGACACACTCTCCCTCGAGGCATCAGTGGGTCCTAGCAGCAGCAAAAGAATGGCCGGTAGCCCAATTGAAGGCGACCGTGAGAAAAGGAGGAAGGACGAGACCATAAACGAAGTTGACACTCCAGGGAGGAGTTTCGTGTGGTGCGAAACAAGGCAGCGAAAAAAGCGGCCAAAAAGCTACTCCTAGAAAAAACAGACAAAGAGCTCAACCACGAAAAGAACAAAGAACCCCCCGATATACCGCAGGAAACAAAAAGCAAACCGCGGCGCAAACCCTTGCGAGAGGCACTGCTTATTAAACCAACTAAGGGCCGAACCTACGCAGATGTCCTCCGTGAAATTAAAGGAGCGGTCAAGCCAGACGACATCAAAACTGCCATCAAAGCAGTTCGACCAACCCGGACCGGTGGCTTGCTGGTGAAATTCGGGCCAGAGGCCACAAACAAAGATGCATTCCGTGACGCGGTTCAAAAGGTTCTTGGAGATGCGGCAACGGTTGCCTCGCTCGAACCAATGGCCACCCTGGAAATCAGAGACCTCGACTGCGTCACGGACAAAGCTGAAGTAGAGGATGCCATTAGGAGGGAGTTCCCCAGCTTAAGTGAAGTCAAGGCAAGATTGACACGTGAAAACACAAGGGGGCAACGCATGGCTATTGTCGAACTAGCTGATAAAGACGCCTAGCAAATCCTGGCGAAGGGCAAAATTAAGATAGGTTGGGTGATCTGCAGGATACGGAGAAGAGCGATCACTATCCGCTGCTTCAGATGCTTCGAATACGGACACACGGCGTATGGCTGTAGGGGACCTGACAGGAGATCTCTGTGCTACAAATGTGGTGAAACGGGGCACAAAAGGAAGGAGTGCACGAACGAGGTAAAATGCATTCTTTGCAAGGATGCTAAGCTAGCACCCAGCTACCTCAAACATGAGCCGGGGACAGGGAGGTGCTGGGTTTTCAAGGAGACCCTAACTAAAGCCAAATCGATACTCAAATGATCCGTATCCTGCAGGTCAATTTGCACCGAAGCACAAACGCCCAGGACCTACTTGAGCAGTTTGCGAGGGATAAGAAAGCTGACCTCCTGTTGCTGAGCGAGCAACATCATAACAAGGACTCGCAAGCGTGGTACCCTGACAAATCTAGTACCTCGGCCATCTGGGTTCGAGACAGCGCTCGCCTTCAGGTGCAGGGCCATGGACGCGGGGATGGTTTTGTGTGGGTGCGGTGTTCAGGGATAACATATTTCAGTGTTTATCTGACGCCTAACGAGGCAATGCGATCTTTTCGAATCAAACTCGATGCCCTGGAGGACGCTGTCTCGAACACAGAGGGCCCCATGCTGGTCGGGGGAGAATTCAACGCTAGAGCCATTGAATGGGGTATGCCACAATCCGACCCAAGGGGAAAGCAAATCTTGGACATGGCGGCCAGAACAGCGCTTTTTGTCCTAAATACTGGTAACACCCCTACTTTCCGCCGCTGGGGTTGCGTAGGAACCATACCCGATGTGACACTCGCTTCGGAGTCCCTGGTACCCAGAGTACACAACTGGCGAGTACTAGAGGACTACTCGGCTAGTGATCACCAGTATATAGCTGTTGAGATTCACGACGGTGCCACTCTGCGTGCATATGCCCAAACTTCAATCCTCGGATGGAGGACTGGGAGGATGGACGTTGAGAGGTTCGCTGACGCGCTTACGGCAGGCGCACCGTTGCTGGGAGCTCCGCCAGGGAGTGGAGGGCCTACAGCCAAGGACTTGGTGAACTCAACTATGAGTACAATCATAGCTGCTTGCGAGTCTTCCATGCCCCGTCGGAGACCCCGACATGGTAAGCCTCCAGCATACTGGTGGTCAAACGAGATCGCCGAACAAAGAAGCGAGTGTCACAAACTTCGGCGAGAGGCCCAGCGGGCGTGAACACGGGAGGAGGCAGACACTAGGCTAGCAGCATACAGGTCCGACAGGAAATAGCTTCGCAGGCTTATTAACAAGAGCAAGGCCCAATGCTGGCAAGACCTCGTGGACGATGTAAATAGGGATCCGTGGGGCCTTGGCTACAAGCTGGTCATGGGGAAACTTGGTGCCCTACGGAAGCCTTGTATACATGACGCGGAAAAGATGGACGCGATAGTGCGGGGACTCTTCCCCGCCCATCCCGTCCGTGTTGACGCTGTCCATGGTGAAACAGCAGTCGAGTGCCCACTCTTCACACAGCTGGAACTGGAGGAGGCAGTCCTCTCCCTGAAAGCGAGGAAGGCTCCAGGTCCAGATAGTGTTCCAGCTGAGGTGTTGCGGCTCGTCTATCACCATTGTCCTGACTTGCTGCGCAGCACATTCAACGCTTGCCTACGGGACGGGGTTTTCCCGGTACGATGGAAGGTGGCGAGGCTCGTGCTGATCAGCAAGGGGAAGGGAAATCCCGAATCGCCGTCTGCATACCGCCAGTTATGCATGGTAGACACGGCTGGGAAAGTGCTAGAGAAACTCATCAAGGGAAGACTCACTGATGCGATTCGTGCTGCTGGGGACCTATCTCCTCGGCAGTACGGCTTTAGAGCAGGACGTTCTACCATTCATGCGATTGAAGAGGTGGTGAACGCGGTCCAAAAGGCAGAGGCATATAGTTGCACCAAGCGACGGATCGTCCTGTTGGTGACACTCGACGGCAGGAATGCCTTCAACTCCGCTAGATGGGTGGATATTCTGGACACGCTGGAAAACTCTTTTCAAGTTCCAGAATATCTAATGCGGCTTTTGAGGAACTACCTAAAGGACCGAAGCCTGCTCTACGACATGACACAGGGCCAACGAAGGATGGAAATTACATCGGGTGTTGCCCAGGGATCTATCCTTGGTCTGGACCTGTGGAACGTGCCTTATGACGGGCTACTGAGACTCGAGATGCCAGATGAGTCGCGCTTGGTCGGCTATGCGGATGATGTTGCGGCTCTGGTCGCCGGACGCACCGTTGAACAAGCGCAACTTAGGCTAGGTATGCTAATGCGCCGAGTGAGAGACTGGATGACTGCTCGCGGGCTGAGTTTAGCACTGGAGAAAACCGAAGTGGTCATCTTGACGAAAAAGAGAATCCCTAGAGTAAGGATGATCAGTATTGGAGATATAAAAATCGAATCAAAGCCAGCGGTGAAGTACCTGGAGCTACTGATCGACTCGAAGATGAGTTTCTCTGAGCAAATCAGGGCAACGGCTGAGAAGGCTGCTTCGGGAATATCGGCCCTGAGTCGACTTATGGCCAACGTAGGGGGACCCAGCCCATCAAGAAGACGCCTCTTGATGAGTGCTGTAGGGTCAGTGCTAATGTACGGAGCAGAGGTATGGGGCGACGCTCTCAGCAAGGAGGTATACCGAAAACGTTTGGCACAGGTACAGAGAAGAGGAGCACTGAGAATTGCATCTTCGTATCCAACAGTCTCCGACTCAGCGGTGAGAGTGATTGCAGGCGTGATACCTGTCACCCTCCTTGCTAGAGAGCGCCGCGCTATTTACCTGCGCCGAAACGAGGATGCGAGGGAGATGGTTGTCCGCGAGGGGAGACAACGCTCGCTCAACGATTGGCAGCATAAATGCCTTCACCTCCCTACCACGAAAAAAAAAAAAAAAAAACATCATATCCGCCAGCCCAAGGCGTCAATTCCAGTTCGTTGTCCAAAGCGTAGTCCAGATCCAATCAAAGTCGTTACCTGTCATCCCAAGAGGGAACCTCACGGCGCCCCCAATATCGTCGGGTCCATGGGGGTGGCGCTCCCCAAAGAATGCTAGCCTCCAAGAGTGCTCTTGTCGACTGGCATTCTCCCTGCGGGAGTTTCCTCGGGTACGTGGGGGTGGAACTCCCCAAAGAATGCTAGCCTCCAAGAGTGCTCTTGTCGACCGACATTCCCCCTGCATCTGAACACCCGGCATTAAGCAGATGTTGTGTGCTTAAGTTTTGGAGAACCAAAGCGCATGTGATCAATACTTAGCTCATACTGGTTGTGCTGTTCGGATTTATAGACATGAGGTCATGAGGGCTCCTGGGAACTCCCATACGGGACTGAATCATGAAGTTAGAGCAGAGAAACTCAGAAGGATACGTCAGGAGATAGGGAGATGGATGCAAGCAGCCGCAAGCAGTGGAAAATATAACCTTCGGAAAAGAGATGGAGCCTGTCAGGTTGACTATCGGGTACGGAGACGAAATTATCCCATCTCAGATGCAGCCAAATATTTTTTAGCCAAGCTTGGGCCCAAACATTTGGGTCCTTACTATATTAGAGATAAGTTATCGGGGTCGACGTAGCTACAAGAAGGGGTCTGGCACGCCAAGGATCTAGAGTCCTACATAGAGTAAGGCACGTATTAAGGGAAGTTAGACTTAAGCATGTAAATACCTGGGTGGAGGAAAATAGCTTTTAAGTTCTTCTTCGAACTGGGGGTGGATTGTCGAATTATACAAATATTAAGTTGAGTTCAGAGTAAGGCACGCATTAAGGGAAGGTAGACTTAAGTATGTTAATGCCTGGGTGGAGGAAAATAGCTTTTACGTTTTTCTTTGAACTGGTGGTGGATTATAGATTTATATTAGATTTTAATTTGAATTTAGAGTAAAGAACGCACTAAAACTGGTCGCTATCACTAACAACGTTTTAAGTCATCATCAGGAAGTCTGGCATTTTGTTACAATCGGAACTGGCATGACGGGTTCGCGGTTGTTTTTAAACCATCAAACCATTGGTCGCACAAGTGGTTAAATTAAGGGGGATGGGTCCGTGGAAGCGTAGTGAATAGATTATTGCACAGCATTACACATAAATAATTTCGGTTAGTTTAAATCATTACCTGATTCCGGTGTTGGGAGTAGAGGAGACTTCATGGTTCCCTGTTGTTTTTCCTTCTTTTCCCTTACATCATTTCCTATTTTCCTCCTTCCTGTTTATTTTACCCCCTTCTGGGATTGGCGTAAGGTTATGTTGAGAGTAGCTTAGAGACTGATTTATGATCACGCCCCGACTGAAGAAAAGGACGAAGAAACGAAGGAAACGTTCTACATTCGGCTTATTGTCCACAAACGACAAAAAAATATTTCTTATTGATTTCAACGCTAAATTTGGCAATCAGTCGTCTCTTTGGGGAACGGCTGGCGGATATAGCCTCCACGATGAAACAAATGACAAAGGCCAGCGCCTGATTGACTTTACATGTGGCATAAATCTAGTCATACGTTCGATTTGCTTCCCACATTAAATGACCTAGATATCGCCGGATGGCAACACACAAAACCAGATCGATCATGTTCTGATCCAACAATGTTGGGCCTCGAGCATACTTGACATCCGAACATACCGACGAGCCAATTTTAACACTGATCATTACTTGATCAAATTAACCTATCAATGTCGTATGTCAAAGGCATATTCAGCGAAGATCAGGCCGCTACAAAAATTTGACATTGAAAGGCTCCAAACGGCGTCTGTGGCCGAAAATTCCACGGAGACCCTTGACAACCAGCTGGCTCCCATCTTATCAGACGCATCGTTAAAGAGGAGCTACGAGCTCTGGATGGAAGTGAAAGCGGCTATTAGGACCGTGGCAGTACAGACGATCAGACATCAACCTCGGTGCAAGAGGAATGATTCGTTTGATGATGAGTGCCAGAATGCGTTAGATAAAAAGAATTAGGTGTGCAAAGAATATGTAGGTAGGGAAACCAGGACGAAAAGAGAACACTATGAAAATCTCAGAGGAGTGGCGAATAAGATAATCAGGATTAAGAAAAGAAAATATTATTTTATGACGACCAATTGAGAAGCATAGATGTAAGTTTAGCGTGCAACAACACAAGACAAGCATACAAAGTAGTGAAAAGCCTGAACGTGGTTAGCAGGCCAAAACCACACTCTGTCGTGACGACATCGGCAATATCATCGCTGATGAAACGAAGATTAAAGAAAAATGGGCATCATATTTCAAGACATCTTTAATTCTCTGCACATTTTCAGAAGATCGGAGCCTATAGACGTCTGCGGAGAGTTTCCATTGGCCCCACCAGCTCTGGATGAGGTTTGTTCCATCATCAAAGCCCAAAAGAATGATAAAGCGCCGGGCATTGATGAGATTTCAGTGAAGCTCATCAAATATGGTGGCAATAGTGTTCATCAAGCTATTCACAAAGTCATGCAGTACATATGCCGAAAGAGTGGAGCCAATCAATTATATTCCCTATCCACAAAAAAAGGTGACAAGCTACAGTGCGAGAATTTTAGAGGCATATCACTACTTTGTACGGCGTACAAAATATTTTCTAAAATCTTAGAAAATAAAATCGGATCATACGCCAACAGTATTATTGGGGAGTGTCAAGGTGGTTTTAGGGCAGGTAGATCACCAACAGACCAATTGTTCACAGTCAAGCACGTACTTGAAAAATGGTGGGAGTTCAACATAGACGTACACCAAATTTTCGTTGACTTCAAGCAAGCATACGACAGTATTGATCGTAACGTACTATACCAGATGAACATGACGTCGACGACCTCCCAAGCAAGCGTCAATAACCAACTCACCGATGCCTTTGACACAAATATCGGACTAAAGCAGGGAAATAGGCTGGCCCCATTGCTATTCAATTTGGCTGTAGGGTACGTCATATGGAAGCTACCTGTCGATACACGAGGTACATTACTACACAAGTTGAGCCAAGTAGTAGCATATGCGAAGGACATAAACAATTTTTCACGGTCAGTAACAACTGCCAAAAAAAACTTACTGAAACTTCACAGCGAAGTAAAACTAGTAGGGCTACAAATCAATGAAAATAAAACAAAGCTCATAACGCAGTTACGGGAAAATACATTAAATACACAAAATATTACACTTGGCGAATATAATATCGAGAATGTGACCGAATTCGTGCCTTCAGGTGCCAAAATAAAGAAAACGGGCAATGAAGGAGATGAAATACGCCGAAGATTACAGCTGGCAAATAAAATATTTTATTCAGTGTTGACGATCTTAAAGGCCAGCTGCATACACAGGAAAACAAAGCTTCAAGTATACAAATCTGTGATAAGACCTGTGTTATGCTATGGGTGTGAAACATGGACCCTAAACCAAGCATCCACAAATATATTGAACGCCTTTGAGTGACGGGTCCTGGGGTGAATGATCGGAGGGAAGCTAGATGGGGACCAATGGCGAATTCGGTACAACCATGAGCTGTATGAAATTTTTGACGAACCGGAGGTCTCAACGATTGTAAGACTGTAGAAGCTGCAATGGTATTCGTTGGGAGAAATGAAGGCTGGAGACCAGTGGCGAAACCGAGAAAATGCTGGTCTGACGAAGGCGTTGCTCGGATTCCGGAATTGGAAGAGGTAATCAATGGACCGCGACAGTTGGAGGCACTGTTTGCAGGAAGCGCAAACCCAAGAGGGGCTGTAGTATTAAAAAGAAAAAGCTTAAAGTCAAAAAATCAGAGTCAGTGGATGGAGCTAATTGGGAACACTGAAATAATGGGTGTAGTTTACGAACTCAGAGGAAGATAGTGAGTAGATAAGACGTTGTATTATGAAATATGGATTATGCTCGGACTTTCAGGGTAATTCACTTTAAGTAGGAGGAAAATGCCACGGAAACGCTTTCCATTTTTTTCATGCGGTCATTAAAGTACCACCTGAGCCAAAGCTATGAAGGCTAAAATAAGAATGTTAAAGGAAAAATAAACGAAAAGGAAAAAAAATGATTACATTAAACCAAAAAATGTTGAATACAATGGGTTCTTTGAGAAGTCGGAGATTAGTTGAAGAATAAAATGCACACATCTCCAAATGTTCATTCTAATGCCTCATCACTATCCAACAACAGTTCGATGTCACGGATACACGAGAAGATTCTTAACAGAACTCAGGCAAAAATGGATTTGATAATACTTAATTGAATTTTTCTACATATTTGTGTTCTCATACGGACTAAAGGATACCAAGCCAATTGATAGCTCGTCCATACAACATTGTAAATTGACATTCAAGGTGAACACATTTCCTTGTCTTTTGTCGCAGATGAAATTTCCTATCGATGAATTTCAATTTGCGTTTTACTCAGCTGGAAGAAATAATAGTAAACCTGTGAATATACGATGTAACCAGCCGTTGCGATACCACCATCGGTTTCATGGGCCCATCAATCCGAGTTGCTGTATTTGACGATAAATTCCCGGAAAATAGCATGCAGTTCAAGGGGACATTTGTAGTTGATAAAAAACCTTATGAAGTCACCTTAAACTTCCTTCGCAACATCAATCCAGATAAAGTGCAAAATAATAAGTGGTCACTGGAATTCAAGATTTACCAAGCCAAAGCCGGACCTTTTTCGCCAAAGTTGACAAACGTACAAAAAGTCCACTTTTGCTTCCGCCAACAAAAGTTGATTGTGATGAGAAAAAAAATAATTCGATACTTACTCGGACTACGGTAAATAACAATCTTCTAAATAAGAAGAAAGCTTTGTCTTTAGGAATCAAAATTTCACTATGTGAAATAAGTGTCGAAGACCTGATTAGGTACACAAGTATCAAATCTCAGACAAGAAATGATATTATTTCAAAATTTCCAACTAACCCCGTAATTCGTTCACGTATTGGGAAATATATTGAAAGGTATTATTGCAAAACTTTTATCTATAAAAAAAGGGGCCCTCGAATGTGAACTTCGAGGACGAAACGGTTTGAACTTTGAAAGATTTGACTTGTTTGAAAAACAAATAACAGAAAAGAAAGTTTGATTTGTAACCCAAGGTATTTGAGATCAGCGGTGAAGATTTGCAACCCAAGGTATTTAAAATCAGCGATGAAGATAAGCAAAAGGAAATGGGAGTTTTTACAACGAATAAGGGCGATCTACCCAAGGTACCTCCATATACTCCAAAATCGAATAGAATAATACAATAATTCCACGCAACGATTCAAAGTACGCGGAATTGCACTTTCCCTGGTTTGAAAGTTATATCAAAAAATATTATGACAATTTCTTTATACTCAGTAAAAACTGGCCATCAAGAATTAAAATTTGTTGATAAAACTATAGGATCGTTGGGTGATCTTGAACGGAAACAGCATCGAATGCGTTACGAAGGTCCTATGCGGTTGAAGGTGCCGACAATTCAATGTAAAGATGAGAAAAATCAATCAACGCATATATCCTTAGGTTGTTCCGTATACAAGTGATCAGGCGAATAATCCATCGGATCAGATAAATAAAGAAAATATAAAGAAAAGCATTTATCCTTCATATACTTGATTATATCTTACTCGAAATCAACGATGAAAGAAGTACGGGCCAGTTGTTTGAGGTCCGTCCTAAGCGCTTGCTCTTCTTCCATCATTTGTGCGCTCATTGGATTATTGTAAATGTTTTGCAGTACCGGCGGAAAAACTTGTCCGCAGTTTATTTGATTCACTCTGTGAAGATTATTCAATCAAAATTTGCAAGACAAAAGGAAAAGGAAATCTTACATTGCAGATTACGATGATTGGAAGGGAGTAAAAGAAGAATCAAAACGAAAACACAATAGTGACAGAGTATCAGTCACTTTGACATTTACAGCTAATGGGCGAATCTACTAGATGAAAGGAAATTTGGATTTCAATTGTCCAATGAACACCAGTTGGGGGATCGTTGGTGCAAGCCGCACCGCAAGTGAACGTTGAATTGGCCAAAAGTAATATAGACGGCTCGCCGGTTGAAACCGAGCCGATGAAAAACCTGGAAACAAAGAACGGGCCTCTTCTCTTTTCTGGCGGACAAGGATCGACAACGGAGGATCGAGTGCGACGAGCAACAAGGAATTTTTCCTGGAATTCATCAAGTGAAGAAAATTACAATAGTGACAGAAGGACGTAATTGACCACAGCGACAGCGAAATAATTAACGAAGATTGGCGTTAGAAGATTAACAAGAAGCGCGCTGGAAGGACAACTTTACGACGCAAATTACTTCGCGGGCCCCCAAATAGGTACACGTAAATTAAGATGTGTATTTAAGTCAAGATTCTGATGAACTGAAATTCATTTTTGCCATTATTGATGGTGTCCTGTCATTTACAAAATTGTGGCCTCGTTTACAAGAAAAATATTGTTTCGGAAGTAAATTGTGCACCATGCTCGGGTGCGTTTGGAGAATTTAGTTCGGGTGTGATTTGGTTTCTAGCGCGGGTGTGTTTTAGGCTTTCGCTCGGTGCGAGCTACGTCGGGTAATCTAATACCAGCAAATTTGTGCAAAGTGGTCACCCCGACTTAGACTTATCCTCCCCTGTTGGAGGAAAACAGTGGGTTTTATTTCCAGCTGTGAGAGGGGTGTTTGGCGGCCGAGTTTCTTGCTTGGCGGTTATTTGGGATCAGCGAATAAGCGAGTGGTGCCTCCTTCGACCGCTTCCGACGGCAAGCTGGGTCCGAGGTCCCTAGCCGGAGGGATTCTCACGCGGAGGGTAACAAATTGGCGCCCAACGTGTTAAACCGGTGTACTTCTTGTGCGGACTTGAAGTTTGAGTCAAGTTCACGTTACGAAGAGTGTTTAAAGGTGTAAAGTGAAATAAAAAGTGTATTATCGCGGGAGTTTCAAGCAGTGGAGTGTATATGTTTTGTTTTCTCAGTGCAGAGGAAGAGAAATGGCCACATAGTTTGGGAGGCAGGAGTTTATTTTGATTTTGCAGGAGGATCAATTATCATAAAGGCAGGACTTAGTTTAATTTTGTCGGCGGATCAATTTCCATAGCGGCGATGTGTGGAACAAGTCACAGAATCGAGTTTTTCTGCAAACGTGGTTCAAACCATTTTCTGTTTTTTTCAAATTCAAGTAGAGTTAAGTATTTCTTTTGTTACGTGAATAAATATTTACCTTTCATTAAAGGAATAAATGGCTTTATTTAGTGTTAGTTAATATACTAAGGTGCAATTAATTTAGTTTTAAACAGATTACACTTACCGGAATTAATAGGAGTGCTCAGGATGAAGGTAAGGAAGATTTCGGTGGATCGGCTGAGTCGGGATGAGGTAACTTATGAATTGCGAGTTAGAGGTCAGCAGTCGGTACCATCGAAGAGATGAGGAGGTTATTACGGCGTGCGGGGTTTGAAGGGAAAGCCTACCCATTTACTTCCGAGGAGGGCACCGTGGCTGTGCAGGAGAAACTGGAGGAAGTGCAGACCTTGTTTAACTACCTTCACGGGCAACACAAACAGTGGTGGTTTTTAAAAATTGAAACCATAGATTAAATTCGGAGTGAGGCGCTTGGAACACGTGCAACCAGAAGGATCGAGAGCAAGAGGATTAGTTTTCAAAGCTGAATGGGGACCCATGGTTGGCAATGGGGGAATTGATGAAGAGAGCGGAAGGTGACGCGGCTGGCAGGGAGGAGCAGCTTCCACCAGGAGAGGTCACGCTATCTCGCGAAGAAACCAATATTGAGGCTCAACCGGCAGCTATTTCAAACCCCGAGAGATGAGCGGGAAATGATTAAGCAGCTGGGCATGTCTAAATGGGGAATAAAATTTTCCAGTAGATGGCCTGGTTCTTTAAATGCCTTTTTGGAAAGAATTGAAGAACTGCGGGTGGTTAAAGCTGTATCGAAGGCGCAGCTCTTCCGGATGGCTGCCGAGTTATTTGAGTGTAGAGCACTGATTTGGTTCCGATCTGTGGCTGCAAAGGTGGTTAGTTGGGACAAACTGTGTGCGGGGCTGAAGAAGGAATTTTTACCTCCTAATTACAATGATAAGCTTTGGGAGGAAATAAAGCACCGCACTCAATGAAGGGATGAGTCAATTGGGATGTATGTGGCGGTGATGGGAATTATGTTTCGTGGGCTGGTTGAAAAGTATTCTGAGAAAGAGAAGTTGAAAATCTTACGCCTCAATATAACTCCTTTTTATCAGGAGTAACTCTCAATGCGGTTCATCTCATCAGTGGAGGAATTAATTTCTTTAGGCAGGGAGTTGGAGCGAACCCGTTCATCAGTCCGAGCTTTTGTACCGCCACCTAATCCGAAGACGAAGAAATTGTTGCAACCCGACTTGGCCTATGAGGTAGGGCCAACAGTTAACTACCAAATGTGCTCCTTTCAACGGAATCAATGGGCTGTGCAGCTAAGGGCATCGGGAAATGAGCGGAGTGCTCATTAGGTGGCGGAATGAGCACCGACATTTCAAAAGAACAGAGAGCCGCGGGTAGTGTTAATTATCTCTTTATGCCTAGTAACGGAGGCAAGCGCCCACACCTAGCAGTTTGGGTATTAGATAAGAGTTTCAAAGGTCTGGTGGATTCTGGGGCGTCGAATACAATAGTTAATCAAGACGGGTGGAACATAATTTGGAAACTGGATATTGAGTGCATCTCTGCGTTACATTAGCAATGGGCATTGTATCGTGGAACGGCAAGCTTGGGTGCCGTTTATGTTGCAAGGAAAGACAGAATGGCTGGAGGTATTGATAGTACCCGCATTGATACACAAGTTGATCCTCGGAGTCGATTTTTTGCGTCGATTGACTTTGAATCTGAGGGAGAATTGATGGGATTTTGTCTGTGAGGAAGTGTCGCCAGGGAGTGGATATTTACATAGTAGGTCAGTATTGATGCAGTCCGAAGAAAAACAGTTTGATCAACTGGTGGAGGAGGAGTTTCAGAAGATGGAGGAGGAATTGGGGTGTACGGGTTTAGTGGAGCACGTTATTGAGACGAAGTCAAGTCCCATTAAGCAGAGGTATTATCCCGTTTCTCCGGCCATGCAAAAGTATATTAACTCGGAGTTGGACGAAATGCTGGCGTTAGGAATAGTAGAGCCTTCCACGAGTGCCTGGTCCTCTCCGACACTTCAGGTCAAGAAGAAGGATGGCTCGTACAGATTCTGCGTGGACTTTAGGAAAGTCAATAAGGTAACAACTTGAGATGCCTATCCGCTTCCATACATTTCAGCCACATTGGATAAGTTGTGAGACGCAAGGTTCTTGTCCACACTGGACATCAAATCGGCTTATTGGCAAGTTCCAGTGGCCACGGATTCTCGACAGTGCACTGCATTTACCATCCTAGGAAGGGGAATATTTCAATTTAAAAGGATGCTTTTCGGCTTATCAAATGCACCTGCAACCTGGCAGCGACTAGTTGACAGAGTGTTGGGTCCAGGGATGGAATGATTTGTCTTCACATATTTAGATGAAATCATTATCGTGACTCCTTTGTTTAGCAAGCATGTGGAGATTCTAGCCGAACGCTTCAGATTCCTGAGAGAGGCCGGTCTAAAATTATCGCGGGATAAATGCCATTTCTGTCGGTCCCAGCTAAAATACCTGGGACACATGGTCAATGAACACGGCTTAAACGTAGACCCAGAAAAGGTTGAAGTAATGCTGAATATTCCCCAGGCACGTTCTGCGAAGCAGGTTCGGAAATTTTTAGGTATGGTTTCTTGGTACCGGCGATTTATTCCGGACCATGCTTCCTTGATAGCCCGGTTAACGGATCTTCTGCGGAAGAATCGTAAGTTTGTTTGGACACCGTTATGCCAGTCATCGTTTGAGCGTTGTAAATTGAAGCTAGTTTCAGCACCCATCTTGACTTGTCCGGACTTCCAACTCCCTTTTAACGTACACACGGACGCCTTGGACGTTGAGCTTGGGGACGTGTTGAGCCAGAACCTTCCTGAGGGAGAGAAGATTATTTGCTATTTGAGCCATGCCTTAACTAAGGCAGAGCGAAAATATTCTACAAACCAAAGGGAATGTTTGGCAGTCCTCTGGGCCATGGGGAAGCTCCGGCCCGATATTGAAGGCTCCCATTTTCGAGTCAATACTGACCATCACTACCTGGTATGTCTCAATAGCTTGAAGGACCCAACGTCCGTCTACAACAATTCGATTATGAAGTGATACATGGAGGGCGTAAAGAGCATTTAGTTTCGGACGCTTTGTCCAGGTTAGTTGTAGTGGATACAGTCCAAGGGGTGGATAAAGACGTCGATGTTTGGTACAAGTGGTTATCAGCCCGAGTTAGTGACAATGCGGAGCAATATGCTAACTGGAGGGTCAAGAACGATGCGCTGTGGAAACTCGTTCCTGGACGTTATCCTGATTTAGAGAGGGTTGGAGCATGAAAAAAAGTTTTGTCGAAACCGAAGAGGAGAGGAGCGCTCCAGCCGCGTCATGGTCACTCGACAGCTGGCCATATGGGAATTGACAGGACGTTAAATAGTTTAGCGCAGCATTATTATTGGCCGAAGATGGCCGTGGATGTGTGAAACTATGTTGGATGTTGCAAAGTGTGTCAAATGGTTAAAGTGGACCAGAAAGCACAAGCTGGGTATATGGTTTCACGCTGTGGGGAGGTATCCCAGCCATGGGAGATGCTATGTGTAGACTTAGTAGGATCCTTGCCACGTTCAACTCGTGAGCACAAATATATTCTAACTGTGTTGGATTATGTTAGCAAATTTTCGCTACTGTTTCCACTCCAGAAGGCTACGGCAAAAGAGATTCGCCGTTTGTTGGCAGGTGAAGTGTTCCTAGTATTTGGGGTGCCCAAATATCTAGTTTTCGATAATGGAGTACAAGTTCGGAAAGGAACCGCAACGATTTTTTTTCGTGTGGTAGGGGGGTGAACGCCATTTATGCACAGAGTGTGGGACTCCCAATAGACACCTCCCCTGTCAACCCGAGAACCCAGCCTGGAACAGTTTGACACATTACTTCGGGCCAGGTCTCGTTTTTTTACGCCGTGGGGCGATTTCAAGCTGGGGAGTCCCTTTCCTAGCGCGAGTGTGGAGGGGAAGAGGAAGTGCCAGAAGAGCGAACCCCAGCCCATGCGCCCGCTGCTGCTCTGAGTCCCTGTTATATTTTAGGGCTGCCCGAGCATAATGTGCAACCTGGTTCTATTTGTCAACCGATCCAAGCATCACCACGACTATATTATCCGAGGTGAGCTCTCCCGTCTCCCTGTAGAGTTCCCTTCGCAGCTTGACCCATCACGCAAAAGCTGTGTGGCAGGCATTGTGCTTCTCTCCTGGGCGAAACCGACAATCGGGGGACCATGACTTACCAATCTTGTGCAGGTAAGACTGAAAACACCCATGCCCACTCAAAAGCTGGGTCAGATAGAAGTCAGTCTCACCATGCCTTCGATTCAGCCACGGTCTCACATCCGGGATGAGGCGCGCAGTCCACCTTCCCTTCGTGCAATTGACCCAAAACTGCTGCCAATCATTGTGCGAGTGCTGACTCTCCACGCGGACATCCATCTCCCTCGCATCCTCGTTTCGGCGCAGGTAAATAGCGTGGCGCTCTCTAGCAAGGAGGGCGATAGGTATCACGCCTGCAATGACTTTCACCGCCGAATCAGGGACTGTTGGATACGAAGATGCAATCCTCAGTGCTCCTCTTCTCTGTGCCTGTGGCAAACGTTTTCGATATACCTCGGTACAATAGCACTGAGCATTCAGCACTCATCAAGAGGCGTCTTCTTGATGGGCTGGGTCCCCCTATGTTGGTCGACTCAGAGCCGATATTCCCGAAGCAACCTTCTCAGCCGTTGCCCTGATTTGCTCAGAGACTCATCTTCGAGTCGATCAGATCGCATGTCTCCAATACTGATCATCCTTACTCTAGGGATTCTCTTTTTTGTCAAGATGACCACTTGTGTTTTCTACAGTGCAAAACTGAACCCACGAGCAGGCATCCAGTCCCTCACTCATCCATGCCCGCTCAAAAGCTGGGTCAGATAGAAGTCAGTCTCACCATGCTGTCGATTTAGCGACGGTCTACATCCGGTATGAGGCGCGCAGTCCACCTTTCCTTCGTGCAACTGACCCAAGACTGCTGCCAATCGTTGAGCGAGGGCTGTTACTCCTTACAGGTAACCATCTCCCTCGCATCCTTGTTTTGGCGCAGGTTAATAGCGTGTCGCTCTCTGGCAAGTAGGGCGACAGGGATCACGCCTGCAATCACGCTCACCACCGAGTCAGAGACTGTTGGATACGAAGATGCAATTCTCAGTGCTCCTCTTCTCTATACCTGTGCCAAACGTTTACGGTATACCCTCTTGCTGAGCGCATCGCCCCATACCTCTGCTCCATACAGTAGCACTGACCCTACAGCACTTATCAAGAGGCGTCTTCTTGATGGACTGGGTCCCCCTACGTTGGCCATACGTTGACTCAGAGCCGATATTTCCGAAGCAGCCTTCTCAGCCATTGCCCTGATTTGTTCAGAGAAACTTATCTTCGAGTCGATCAGTAGCCCCAGGTACTTCACCGCTGACTTCGATTCGATTAGTATGCCTCCAATACTGATCATCCTTACTCTAGGGATTCTCTTTTTTGTCAAGATGACCACTTCGGTTTTCTCCAGTGCTAAACTGAGCCCGCGAGCAGTCATCCAGTCCCTCACTCGGCGCATTGGCATACCTAGCCTAAGTTGCGCTTGTTCAACGGTGTGTCCGGCGACCAGAGCTGCAACATCATCCGCATAGCCGACCAAGCGCGACTCATCTGGCATCTCAAGTCTTAGTAGCCCGTCAAGTCTTAGATCCCTTGGCAGGATGTAATTTCCATCCTTCGTTGGCCCTGTGTCGTGTCGTAGAGCAGGCTTCGGTCCTTTAGGTAGTTCCTCAAAAGCCGCATTAGATATTCTAGAGTTTTGCAGCGTATCCCGGAATATCCACCCATCTAGTGAAGTTGAAGGCGTTCTTGACGTCGAGTGTCACCAACAGGACGATCCGTCGCTTGGTGCAACTATATGCCTCTGCCTTTTGGACCGCGTTCACCACCTCTGCAATCGCATCAATGGTAGAACGTCCTGCTCTAAAGCCGTGCTGCCGAGGAGATAGGTCCCCAGCAGCACGAATCGCGTCAGTGAGTCTTCCCTTGATGAGTTTCTCTAGCACTTTCCTAGCCGTGTCTAGCATGCATAACGGGCGGTATGCAGACGTTGATTCGGGATTTCCCTTCCCCCTTGCTGATCAGCACGAGCCTCGCTGCCTTCCATCGTACCGGGAAAACCCCATCCCGTAGGCAAGCGTTGAATGTGCTGAGCAGGAAGTCAGCACTATGGTGATAGACCAGCCACAACACCTCAGCTGGAACACCATCTGGACCTGGAGCCTTCCTCGCTTTCAATGAAAGGACTCCCTCCTCCAGTTCCGGCTGTGTGAAGAGTGGGCACTCGACTGCTGTTTCACCATGGACAGCGTCCACACGGACGGGATGGACGGGAAAGAGTTCCGACACTGTCGCGTCCATCTTTTCCGCTTTATGTATACAAGGCTTCCGTAGGGCACCAAGCTTCCGCATGACGAGCTTGTAGCCAAAGCCCCACGGATCCTTGTTCACATTGTCCACTAGGTCTTGCCAGCAGCGAGTCTTGCTACTGTTGATCAGTTTGCGAATGCATTTCTTAGCCGTCTTAAATGCTGCCTACACGTTGCATGCCTCGTCACCGTTCCACGCCCGTTGAGCCTCACGTCGAAGCTTGTGACACTCTCTTTGCATGTCAGCGATCCCAGTTGACCACCAGTGCACTGGGGACTTGCCGTGCCGGGATCTTCGACGGGGCATAGAAGCGCAGCAAGCAGTCGTGATGATGCTCATAGTAGAGTTCACCACGCCTTGAGCTGCCAATTCTTCCGTCCCCTCCGAAGCTCGCTGCAGCGGGTCACCTGCCGTGAGCACCTCAACGAACCTCTCGACGTCCATCCTTCTCATGTTCCATCCAGTTGTAGAAAGCCGAGAGCACGGACGTCGGGAGACGTGTGCAATGATTAGTGGAGAGTTACGGGCCACCAATTAAGTTCACTGTGCTCTCTCATACGCAGGCAAATCCAGCAGAATGCCGAAACCAATATATTAAGCAGATGTTTCGTGCTTATGTTTCGGAGAACCAACGTGCATGGTATCAATACTTAGCTCACATCGGTAGTGATCTTCGGATTTATAGACATGAGGTAATGAAGGAATCTCCTGACTCCTGTAACTTCGGAAGAGAGATGGTGACCTTCCATAGCAGTTCCCAGGCTCCTAGCAGCTCCCATACCAGACTGAGCCACGAAGTTAGAGCAGAGAAACTTGGAACGATACGAGAGGAGATGGGAGACGGATGCAAGCAGCCGCAAGGAAAACCAGTGGAAAATATAACCTTCGGAAGAGAGACGTAGCCTGTCAAGTGGGGGATTGGGTTTGGAGACGAAATTACCCCATCTCGGATGCAGCCAAATATTTTTTAAGCCAAGCTTGGGCCCGAATATTTGGTTCCTTACTATATTAAAGATAAGTTATCGGGGTGGACCAGTCTACTTCATGACGACTCGGAAAAAGCCATAGGGGTCTGGTACGTCAAGGATTTAAAGGCCTACATAGAGTAAGGCACGTATTAAGGGAAGTTGAACTTAAGCATATTAATACCTGGGTGGAGGAAAATAGCTTTTAAGTTCTTCTTCGAACTGGTGGATTGTAGAATTATACAAGGTGTTTTCCAAAATAAACGAGACTGAGCAAAAATAAAACGAGAGGAGCTATGCTCTGATAAATTCGAGTTTATTTATTGAAAATAGTCTCCTTTGGCCTCGATGCACTGCTTTGTGCCATCCAAAAGCTTTTCGAAAGATTGTTTCAGGTTATTGACTGGAATGTCCTTCAGGATGGCGGTACAAGCCTTTTGGATGCCGTGTATAGACGCAAAGTGTTTTCTTTTCATAGGCAAATGTAATTTCCCGAATAGGTAAAAGGGAGCCATATCAGATGAATTCGGTGAGAGATTGATGGTTAAAATGCGATTTTTAGTCAAAAAATCAGTCACATGAGTGGACTTTTATGAAAAAAGTCTCATCTATTTTGGATGTTTTGGAGATATTCAATTCCAATTCCATAAATTTCAACGATGATTTCGGCTCTTTTTCGGTAAATTCACGCACAATTTCGATGGAGTTTTCAATGATCACTGATTTTTGGCGGCGCGTATGTTCATCTCTGAAACGTGTAAATCACTCATGAAATACAGTACGAGATAGACAATTATCGACATAAATATTTTTCATCAATTCAAATGTTTCGGTAAACGTTTAACCGATTTTAAAACCAAATCTGATATAAGCTCTTTGTTCGAAACTCATTTTTGTACCAATGACACAAACATACTGTTAAATGTGCAAATAATTCTGTGAGCTACTATCGCAATTTTTCTCACAACCATCATGATCAGCAAACGAATGTACTCGAAAACCCGCCAAGCATGATCAACATCTGAAAGTTCGCCAATGTACGAGAAATAGATTGAATGACAGGAGACCCTATATGAAGGCGAGCTGAATGAATAGGGGGATTATTACAACCACGATATATTAAAACTGCGATAGTGAGGAGTATGAATTAAAAGCGATATTGATTGTGAAGTGATAGACACTTGAAGTAAAAATTTATAGACAAAGTGAAAAGTAAAATTAGTGAAAGTATTAAATTAATGATTGAGCATTTCTAGTAACTAAACTCTTTTAACTTAATTTATAAGACACTGCGTTTTCATTTTCCCGGAACATCAAAATTATTGCCCGCGAACCATAACACCCGACAATATTGTCTCTTTAGACACAATAACTTCGCTTCCTCTGAGTCGAATGTCACCAAACTTTTACTGGAATCCAGGGAGGGATGTATTTTCATAATGCATTTCATTCACAGATGGCGCCAGCAAAAAATATTCTGACAAAAATCTCGTTTACTTTTGAATGCACCTTGTATTAAGTTCAATTTAGAGTAAGGCTTATACTAAGGAAAAGTAGACTTAACCATGTTAATACCTGGGTGAAGGAAAATAGTTTTTAAGTTGTTTTTCGAACTGGCGGTGGATTGTAGAATTATATTAAATTTTAAGTTGAATTTAGAGTAAGGTACGTATTAAAACCGGTCGCTATCACAAACAGCATTTTAATTCATCATCGGGAAGTCTGGCGTTTCGCTACAATCAGAATCGGCATGACGTGTTCGCAGTTGTCTTCGAGCCATGAAACCATCGGTCGCACAAGTGATTGAATAAAGGGGGAATGGGTCCGTGGAAGCGTAGTGAATAGATTATTGGACAGCACCCCACACAAATGATTTCGGTTAATTGAACTCATTATCTGATTCCGATGTTGTGTGTCGAGCAGGCTCCATGGTTCCTTGTTTTTTTCCTTCTTTCCCCTAACATCGTTTTCGTTTTTCTTTTTCCCCCTTTCGGCATAGGCGTGAGGTTATGTAAGGAGTAGCTAAAAGGCAAAAATCAGAGTCTGTGATTAGAACTAATTATGAACACTGAAATACGGGGTGTAGGTTACGAACTCAGAGGAAGGTAGTAAGTAGATAGGATGTTGCAGAATGAAATATGGATTAAGCTAGGACTTTGAGTGAATTTCAGGGAAATTCACTTAAAGTAGGGGGGAATTGTCACGGAAACCCTTTGCATTTTTTTCCTGCGGTCATTCAAATACCGCCCGAGCCAAGGTTATAAAGGCTAAAATAAGAATGTTAAAGTAAAAATAAACGAAAAGGAAAAAAATGATTGCATTAAACAAAAAATTAAATAGTTGAATTAAATTGAATAGATAGTTGAATACGATGGGTTCTTTGAGAAGTCGGAGATTAGTTGAAGAATAAAATGAATACATCTCCAAATGTTCGTTCAAACGCCTCATCACAACCCAACAACAGTTCGAAGTCACGGGTACACGGGAAGATTCTTAAAGGAACTCAGGTGAAGATGGATTTGATAATACTTAATTGAATTTTTCTACATATTTGTGTTCTCATACGGACTAAAGGATACCAAGCCAATTGATAGCTCGTCCATACAATATTGTAAATTGACATTCATCGTGAACACATTTCCTTGTCTTTTGTCGCAGATGAAGTTTCCTCTCGATAAATCTGAATTCGCGTTTCACTCAGCCGGAAGAAATAATAGTAAACCTGTGAATATACGATGTCACCAGCCGTTGCGGTACCACCGCCGGTTTCATGGGCCCACCAATCCGAGTTGCTGTATTTGACGATAAATTCCCGGAAAATAGCATGCAGTTCAAGGGGACATTTGTAGTTGATAATAAACCTTATGAAGTCACCTTAAACTTCCTTCGCAACATCAATCTGGATAAAGTGCAAAATAATAAGCGGTCACTGGAATTCAAGGTTTACCAAGCCAAAGCAGGACCTTGTTCGCCAACTTTGACAAACGTACAAAAAGTCCACCTTTGCTTCCGTCAACAAAAGTTGATTGTGATGAGAGAAAAAATAGTTCGATACCTACTCGGACTACGGTAAATAGCAATCTCCTAAATAAGGAGAAAACTTCATCTTTAGGAATCAGAATTCCACCATGTGAAATAAATTTCTTAGACCTGATTAGGTATACAAATATCGAATCTCAGACAAGAAAGGATATTATTTCAAAATTTCCAACTAACTCCGAAATTTATCGTTCACATATTGGGAAATATATTGAAAGGCATTATTGCAATACTTTTATCTATAAAAAAAAATGGCCATCGGATGTAAACTTCAAGGACAAAACGGTTCGAGCTTGGAAAGATTTGACTTGTTTGAAAAACAAATAACAGAAAAGAAAGTTTGATTTGGACTACGGTAAATAGCAATCTCCTAAATAAGGAGAAAACTTTATCTTTAGGAATCATAATTCCACCATGTGAAATAAATTTCTAAGACCTGATTAGGTATACAAATATCGAATCTCAGACAAGAAAGGATATTATTTCAAAATTTCCAACTAACTCCGAAATTTATCGTTCACATATTGGGAAATATATTGAAAAGTATTATTGCAATGCTTTCTACGTCGGGTAATCTGATACCAGGAAAATTGTGCAAAGTTGTCGCCCCCGTTTAGACTAATCCTCCCCTGTTAGAGGAAAACAGTGGGTTTTATTTCTAGCTGTGTGAGGGGTGTCCGGCGGCCACGTTTCTCGCTTGTTGACTATTCGGGACCAAGGAATGAGCGAGTGGTGCCCCCTACGACCGTCTCCGATGGCAAGCTGGGTCCGAGGTTCCTAGCCGGAGGGATTCTGACGCGGAGGGTAACGAATTGGCGCCCAACGTGTTAAACCGGTGTATTTCTCGCGCGGACTTGAAGTTTGAGTCAAGTTCACGTTACGAAGAGTGTTTAAAGGTGTAAAGTGAAATAAAAGCAGTGGAGTGTATAAGTTTTGTTTTTTCAGTGCAGTGGAAGTTTAATTTGAAGAGAAATGGCCACATGGTTTGGGAGGCAGGAGTTTATTTGAATTTTGCAGGAGGATCAATTATCATAAAGGCAGGACTTAGTTTAATTTTGTCGGAGGATCAATTTCTATAGCGGTGAAGTGTGGAACGAGTCACAGAACCAAGTTTTTCTGCATGAGTGGGTCAAACCATTTTCTGTTTTTTTCAAGTTCGAGTAGAGTTAAGTGTTTTTTTTTGTTACGTGAATAAATACTTACCTTTCATTAGAGGAATAAGTGGCTTTATTTAGTGTTAGTTAATATAATAAGGTGCAATTAATTTAGTTTTATGCAGTTTACGCTTACTCGGAATTAATGGGAGTGCTCGGGATGAAGGCAGTGAAGATTTTGGTGGATCGGCTAAGTCGGGATGAGCTAACTTATGAGTTGCAGCCGGTACCATCGAAGAGATGAGGAGGTTATTACGGCATGCTTTGAAAGCGAACAAGCTTTTGAGGCATGAATGATCGAGGAAAGCATACCCAATTACTTCCGAGGAGGACACCGTGGCTGTGCAGGAGAAACTGGAGGAAGTGCAGACCTTGTTTAACTACCTTCACGGGCAACACAAACAGTGGTGGTTTTTAAAAATTGAAACCATAGATTAAATTCGGAGTGAGGCGCTTGGAACACGTGCAACCAGAAGGATCGAGAGCAAGAGGATTAGTTTTCAAAGCTGAATGGGGACCCATGGTTCGCAATGGGGGAATTGATGAAGAAAGCGGAACGTGACGCGGCTTGCAGGGATGAGCAGCTTCCACCAGGAGAGGTCACGCTATCTCGCGAAGAAACCAATATTGAGGCTCAACCGGCAGCTATTTCAAACCCCGAGAGATGAGCGGGAAATGATTAAGCAGCTGGGCATGTCTAAATGGGGAATAAAATTTTCCAGTAGATGGCCTGGTTCTTTAAATGCCTTTTTGGAAAGGATTGAAGAACTGCGGGTGGTTAAAGGTGTATCGAAGGCGCAGCTCTTTCGGATGGCTGCCGAGTTGTTTGAGTGTAGAGCACTGATTTGGTTCCGATCTGTGGCTGCAAATGTGGTTAGTTGAGACGAACTGTGTGCGGAGCTGAAGAGGGAATTTTTACCTCCTGATTACAATGATAAGC
The DNA here is from genome assembly GCA_963969285.1 of Odontomyia ornata. Taxonomy (NCBI): domain Eukaryota; kingdom Metazoa; phylum Arthropoda; class Insecta; order Diptera; family Stratiomyidae; genus Odontomyia; species Odontomyia ornata. Next base: position 223,281,471 of record OZ017740.1, on the reverse strand, counting down.
TTCGGGAGGAAATAAAGCACCGCACTCAAGGAAGGGATGAGTCCATTGGGATGTATGTGGCGGTGATGGGAATTATGTTTCGTGGGCTGGTTGAAAAGTATTCGAAGAAAGAGAAGTTGAAAATCTTACGCCTCAATATAACTCCTTTTTATCAGGAGCCACTCTCAATGCGGTCCATCTCATCAGTGGAGGAATTAATTTCTTTGGGCAGAAGTTAGAGCGAACCCGTTCATCAGTCCGAGCATTTGCACCACCAACAAATCCGAAGACGAAGAGATTGTTGCAACCCGACTTGGCCTATGAGGTAGGGCCAACAGTTAATAATGTAAGTGCAGGCAGTAACGTGACAATGATCAGGTACTGAAATTGCAAAGGGGCTGGCCACATGTCTCGTGAGTGTTGTCAGCCACGGAGATGCTTTGGTTGTGAACGTCTTGGAGCAACCAAATACAATTGCCAAACAGGCTCGTCTCAACGGAATCAATGGGTTGTGCAGCTAAGGGCATCGAGAAACGAGTGGAGTGCTCATTAGTTGGCGGAATGAGTACCGAAACTTCAGAAGAACAGAGAGCCGCGGATAATCTTAATTATCTCTTTATGCCTTGTAACGGAGGCAAGCGCCCACACCTAGCAGTTTGGGTATTAGATAAGAGTTTCAAAGGTCTGGTGGATTCTGGCGTGTCGAATATAATAGTTAGTCAAGACTGGTGGAATATAATGAGGAAACTGGATATTGAGTGCATCTCTGTGGACCATCATGCCGTTACACTAGCAGATAATGGGCATTGTATCGTAGCAGGGCAAGCTTGGGTGCCGTTTAGGTTGTAAGGAAAGACAGAATGGCTGGAGGTATTGATAGTACCCGCATTGATACACAAGTTGATCCTCGGAGTCGATTTTTTGCGTCGATTGACTTTGAATCTGAGGGAGAATTGATGGGATTTTGTCTGTGAGGAAGTGTCGCCAGGGAGTGGATATTTACATAGTAGGTCAGTATTGACGCAGTCCGAAGAAAAACAGTTTGATCAACTGGTGGAGGAGGAGTTTCAGAAGATGGAGGAGGAATTGGGGTGTACGGGTTTAGTGGAGCACATTATTGAGATGGAGTCAAGCCCCATTAAGGAGAGGTATTATCCCGTTTCTCCGGCCATGCAAAAGTATATTAACTCGGAGTTGGACGAAATGCTGGCGTTAGGTGTAGTAGAGCCTTCCATGAGTGCGTGGTCTTCGCCGATACTTCAGGTCAAGAAGAAGGATGGCTCGTACAGATTCTGCGTGGACTTTAGGAAAGTCAATAAGGTAACAGCTCGAGATGCCTATCCGCTTCCATACATTTCAGCCACATTGGATAAGTTGCGAGACGCAAGGTTCTTGTCCACGCTGGACTCAAATCGGCTTATTTGCAAGTGCTAGTGGCCACGGATTCTCAACAGTACACTGCATTTACCATTCCAGGAAGGGGAATATTTCAATTTAAAAGGATGCTTTTCGGCTTATCAAATGCACCTGCAACCTGGCAGTGACTAATTGACAGATTGTTGGGTCCTGAGATGGAATGATTTGTGGAGATTCTAGCCGAAGTCTTCAGATTCCTGAGGGAGGCCGGTCTAAAATTATCGCGGGATAAATGCCATTTTTGTCGGTCCCAGCTAAAATACCTGGGATACATGGTCGATGAACACGGTTTAAACCTAGACCCAGAAAAGGTTGAAGTAATGCTGAATATTCCCCAGGCACGTTCTGTGAAGCAGGTTCGGCAATGTTTAGGTATGGTTCACATGGTACCGGCGATTTATTCCGGACCATGCTTCCTTGATAGCCCGGTTAACGGATCTTCTGCGGAAGAATCATAAGTTTGTTTGGACACCGTTATGCCAGTCATCGTTTGAGCGTTGTAAATTGAAGCTAGTTTCAGCACCCATCTTGACTTGTCCGGGCTTCCAACGCGCTTTTAACGTACAGATGGATGCCTCGTGCATTTGGCTTGGGAACGTGTCGAGCCAGAACCTTCCTGAGGGAGAGAAGGTTATTGGCTATTTGAGCCATGTCTTAACTAAGGCAGAGCGGAAATATTCTACAAACCAAAGGGAATATTTGGCAGTCCTCTGGGCCTTGGAAAAGCTCCGGCCCGATATTGAAGGCTTCCATTTTCGTGCCATTACCGACCATCACTCCCTGGTATGTCTCAACAGCTTGAAGGACCTATTGGGTAGATTGGCCCGCTGGGCGGTCCGTCTACAACAATTCGAAAATGAAGTGATACATGGAGGGCGTAAAGAGCATTTAGTTTCGGACGCTTTGTCCAGGCCAGTTGTAGTTGATACGGTCCAAGGGGCGAACAAAGTCGTTGATGTTTGGTACGAGCGGATTTTTTTTTTTTTTTTTTGCGGTAGGTAGGTGAAGGCATTTACGCCCGGCGAGACTGGCAGTGTGGGACTCCCATGGAAGATACCCTTGGACTCCCCACTAAACACCTCCCCTGTCAATCTGAGAACCTAGCCTGGAACCGTTTGACACATTACTTCGGGCCAGGTCTCGTTTTGTTACGCCGTGGGGCGCCTTCAAGCTGGGGAGTCCCTTTCCTAGCGGGAGGCGAGAGGGGAAGAGGAAATGCCAGAAGAGCGATCCCCCAGCCCCAGCACCTCCGGCTGCTGCGAGTCCCTTTTATCTTTTAAGACTGCCCGAGCATAATGTGCCACCTAGTTCCATTTGTCAACCGATTTGAGCATCACCACAACCATATTATCCGGATACGGGCAGATTAAAGCCCGAGTTAGTGACAATGCGGAGCAATATGCCAACTGGAGGGTCAAGAACGATGCGCTGTGGAAACTTGTTCCTGGACGTTATCCTGATTTAGAGGGGTTGGAGCATGAAAGAAAGTTTTGTCGAATCCGGAAAGGAGAGGAGTGCTCCGAAAGTGTCATGATCACTCGACAGCAGGCCATATGGGGATTGACAGGACGTTAAATTGTTTAGCGCAGCATTATTATTGGCCGAAGATGGCCGTGGATGTATAAAACTATGTCCGGTGTTGCAAAGTGTGTCAAATGGTTTAAGTGGACCGGAAAGAACAAGCTGGGCATATGTTTTCACGCTGTGGGGAGATATCTCAGCCATGGAAGATGCTGTGTGTAGACTTAGTAGGACCCTTCACTCGATCAATTCGTGAGCACAGATATATTCTAACCGTGTTGGATTATGTTAGCAAATATACGCTACTGTGTCCACTCCAGAAGGCCACAGCAGAAGAGATTCGCCGTTTGTTGGAAGACAAAGTGTTCCTAGTATCTAGTTTTCGATAATGGAGTACAATTTCGGAAAAGACCTGCTACGATTAGTGTGGAGTTAAGGGACGCAGATTAAATTCACTGCACTCTATCATACGCAGGCAAATCCAGCAGAATGCCGAAACCAAGACATTAAGCAGATGTTGCCTGCTTATGTTTCGGAGAACCAACGTGCATTGGATCAATACTTAGCTCACATCGGTTGTGCTCTTGGGACTTATAGACATGAGGTAATGAAGGAATCTCCTGTAACTATGAAGAGAGATGGTGACCTTCTATAGCAGTTCCCAGGCTCCAGGGAACTCCCATACCAGACTGAGTCACGAAGTTAGAGCAGAGAAACTTGGAACGATATGACAGGAGATGGGAGATGGATGCAAGCAGCCGCAAGGAAAACCAGTGGAAAATATAACCTTCGGAAGAGAGACGTAGCCTGTCAGGTGGGAGATTGGGTATGGAGACGAAATTATTCCATCTCGGATGCAACCAACCGTTTGACACATTACTTCGGGCCAGATCTCGTTTTGTTACACCATGGGGTGCCTTCAAGCTGGGGAGTCCCTTTTCTAGCGGGAGGGGATAGGGGAAGAGGAAGTGCCAGAAGAGCGATCCTCTAGCCCTAGTGCCCCGGCTGCTGTGAGTCCCTTTTATATTTTAGGACTGCCCGAGCATAATGTGCCACCTAGTTCCATTTGTCAACCGATTCGAGCATCACCGCAACTATATTATCCGGGGTGAGCTCTCCCGTCTCCCTGTAGAGTTCCTTTCGCAAACTGGCCCATTTTGTACACGCAAAAAATGTGTGACAGGCATTGTCCTCTTCTCCTGGGCAAAACCGACAATCGGGAGACCGTGACTTACCGATCTTGTGCAGGTAAGACTGAAAACACCCATGCCCGCTCAAAAGCTGGGTCAGATAGAAGTCAGTCTCACCATGCCTTCGATTCCGCCATAGTCTCACATCCGGGATGAGGCGCGCAGTCCACCTTCCCTTCGTGCAATTCACCCAAGACTGCTGCCAATCGTTGAGTGAGCGCTGTCTCTCCTCACGGACAACTATCTCCCTCGCATCCTCGTTTCGGCGCAGGTAAACAGCGCGGCGCTGTCTTGCAAGGAGGGCGACAGGTATCACGCTTGCAATTACTCTCACCACCGAGCCGGGGACTGTTGGATATGAAGATGCAATTCTCAGTGCTCCTCTTCTCTGTACCTGTGCCAATCGTTTTCGGTATACCTCCTTACTGAGAACGTCGTCGTTCATGTATCCTTACTGTAGGGATTCTCTTTTTTGTCAAGTTGACCACTTCAGTTTTCTCCAGTGCTAAACTGAGCCCGCGAGCAGTCATCCAGTCGCTCACTCGGTGCATTAGCATACCCAGCCTAAGTTGCGCTTGTTCAACAGTGCGTCCAGCGATCAGAGCCACAACATCATCTGCATAGCCGACCAAGCGTGACTCATCTGGCATCTCAAGTCTCAGTAGCCCGTCGTAAGACACGTTCCACAGGTCTGGACTAAGGATAGATCACTGGGCAGCACCCGATGTTCTTCCCTCCTTCGTTGGCCCTTCTTCGTGTCACAGAGCAGGCTTCGGTCCTTCAGATAGTTCCTCAAAAGCCACATTAGCTATTCTGGAACTTGAAAAGAGTTTTCCAGCGTATCCAGAATATCCACCCATCTAGTGGAGTTGAAGGCATTCTTGACGTCGAGTGTCACCAACAGGACGATCCGTCGCTTGGTGCGACTATATGCCTCTGCCTTTTGGACCGCGTTCACCACCTCTGCAAGCGCATCAATGGTAGAACGTCCTGCTCTAAAGCCGTACTGCCGAGGAGATAGGTCCCCAGCAGCGCGAATCGCGTCAGTGAGTCTTCCCTTGATGAGTTTCTCTAGCACTTTCCCAGCCGTGTCTAGCATGCATAACGAGCGGTATGCAGATGGTGATTCGGGAATTCCCTTCCCCTTGCTGATCAGCACGAGCCTCAGCACCTTCCATCGTACCGGACAAACCCCATCCCGTAGGACGATGGTGATAGACGAGCCATAACCTCGCAACTGAAAACCCCACCTGGACCTGGAGCCGTCTTCACTTTCAATGAGAGGACTGCATCCTCCAGTTCCGGCTGCATGAAGAGTGGACACTCGACTGCGGTTTCACCATGAGCAGCGTCAACACGGATGGGATGGGCAGGGAAGAGTCCCCACACTATCAAGTCCATCTTTTCTGCGTCATATATACAAGGCTTCCGTAGGGCACCAAGCTTCCGCATGACCAGCTTGTAGCCAAGGCCCCACAGACCCTTGTTCACATTGTCCACTAGGTCTTACCAGCCTCGAGCTTTGCTGTTGTTGATCAATTTGCGAAGGCATTTCTTGGCCGACTTATATGCTGCCTCCAGGTTGTATGCCTTGTGACCGTTCCGCGCCCGTTGAGCCTCTTGTCAAAGCTTGTGACACTCCCTTCGCTTTTCAGCGATTTCAGTTGACCACCAGTACACTGGGGACTTGCCGTGCCGGGGTCTTTGACGGTGCATAGAAGCGCAGCAAGCTGTCATGATGATGCTCATAGTAGAGTTCACCACGTCTTGAGCTGCCAGTTCTTCTGTCCCCTCCGAAGTTCCCTGCAGCGGGTCACCTGCCGTGAGCACCTCGACGAACCTCTCGACATCCAACCTTCCGATGTTCCATCCAGTTGGAGAAAGCCGAGAGCACGGACGTTGGGAGACAACATCACTGATCTCAAGTAGAATGCGCTGATGATCACTGGCTGAGTAGTCATCCAATACTCTCCAATTGTGTATCCTCCGTATTAAGGACTCCGAGGCGAATGTCTCGTCCGGTACGGTCCCCTCACAACAAATACGGCGGAAAGTTGGCGTGTTTCCAGTTTTTAGTACGACGAGCACCGTCCTGGCCGCCATTTCTAGGATTCGTTTTCCCTGCGGATCCGTTTGAGGCATGCGCCATTCAATTGCTTTAGCGTTGAAATCACCCCCAACGAGCACTTTGCCCTCTGCGTTCGAGACAGCGCCCTCCAGAGCATTAAGCTTGGCTTGGAAAGATGATTTCGATTCGTTAGGCGTTAGGTACACACTAAAGAAGGTGATCCCTGAGCATCGAACCCACAAAAAACCATCACCCGCATCCACAACTCTCCGCTTGGAAACCACTGTTCCGAATCCAGATGGCGGCAGTACCAGTTTCGTCAGAATACCATAATGCAGGACTTTTGTCATGGTGTTGCTCACTCAGTAGCAAGAAGTTGGCTTTCATGTCCCTCGCAAACTGCTCAAGCAGATTTTGGACGGTTGAACTGCGGTGTATGTTTAGCTGCAGGATGCGGGTCATCAAAGTTCTGATTTTGCCTTGGCTACGGCTTCCTGGAACACCCGGCATTTTGTTGATCCCAAGACGTGTCCAAAACTAGGTCTTGGATCACCATCCTTGCAAAGAATACAGTGTGCTCTTATCGGGTCCTTTGCATACTTTTGTGGTGTGACCATAACCAAGGCATTTGAAACATTGAAGAGACGTTGCTCTTCGCCGCATCCTACAGACAACCCACCCTATTCGTACTTCGGCCTTGTTCAGGAGTTGTTCGGCGTCCTTTTCGGTCAAGTCAACTATGGCCATGCGTTGTCCCCTGTTGTTTTCTGGTGTCAGTCTCGCTTTGATCCTTCCCACGCTAGGGAACTGCCTTTTGATGGACTCTTCCACCTCGGCCAGATCCGTCAGGCAGTCAATGTCTCTTATTTCGATCGTTGTCATAGGTTTGAGCGAGGCGGTAGCTGCGCTTTTGCTGAGGACTTTCTTTACTGCGTCACAGAATGCTTCTTTATTGCCGGCCTCTGCTCCAAATTCGACCAGTTTGTGGCCCAACCGCTTTGGTCGCACTACTTTAATGGGGTGATGTTATGTTAGGAGTAGCTAAAAGGCAAAAAATCAGAGTCAGTGATTGAGACTAATTGTGAACATTGAAATACGGGGTGTAGGTTACGAATTCAGAGGAAAGTAGTGAGTAGATAGGATGTTGCAGAATAAAATATGGATTAAGCTAGGACTTTGAGTGAATTTCAGGGAAATTCACTTAAAGTAGGGGAAAATTGTCCCGGAGACCCTTTGCATTCTTTTCCTGCGGTCATTCAAATACCGCCCGAGCCAAGGTTATAAAGGCTAGTAAAAATAGAAAAAAAAATGATTGCATTAAACAAAAAATTAAATAGTTGAATTAAATTGAATAGATAGTTGAATACAATGGGTTCTTTGAGAAGTCGGAGATTAGTTGAAGAATAAAATGAATACATCTCCAAATGTTCGTTCAAACGCCTCATCACAACCCAACAACAGTTCGAAGTCACGGGTACACGGGAAGATTCTTAAAGGAACTCAGGTGAAGATGGATTTGATAATACTTAATTGAATTTTTCTACATATTTGTGTTCTCATACGGACTAAAGGATACCAAGCCAATTGATAGCTCGTCCATACAATATTGTAAATTGACATTCATCGTGAACACATTTCCTTGTCTTTTGTCGCAGATGAAGTTTCCTCTCGATAAATCTGAATTCGCGTTTCACTCAGCCGGAAGAAATAATAGTAAACCTGTGAATATACGATGTCACCAGCCGTTGCGGTACCACCGCCGGTTTCATGGGCCCACCAATCCGAGTTGCTGTATTTGACGATAAATTCCCGGAAAATAGCATGCAGTTCAAGGGGACATTTGTAGTTGATAATAAACCTTATGAAGTCACCTTAAACTTCCTTCGCAACATCAATCTGGATAAAGTGCAAAATAATAAGCGGTCACTGGAATTCAAGGTTTACCAAGCCAAAGCAGGACCTTGTTCGCCAACTTTGACAAACGTACAAAAAGTCCACCTTTGCTTCCGTCAACAAAAGTTGATTGTGATGAGAGAAAAAATAGTTCGATACCTACTCGGACTACGGTAAATAGCAATCTCCTAAATAAGGAGAAAACTTCATCTTTAGGAATCAGAATTCCACCATGTGAAATAAATTTCTTAGACCTGATTAGGTATACAAATATCGAATCTCAGACAAGAAAGGATATTATTTCAAAATTTCCAACTAACTCCGAAATTTATCGTTCACATATTGGGAAATATATTGAAAGGCATTATTGCAATACTTTTATCTATAAAAAAAAATGGCCATCGGATGTAAACTTCAAGGACAAAACGGTTCGAGCTTGGAAAGATTTGACTTGTTTGAAAAACAAATAACAGAAAAGAAAGTTTGATTTGTAACCCAAGGTATTTGAAATCAGCGATGAAGATTTGCAACCCAAGGTATTTAAGATCAGCAGAAGGAAATGAGAGTTTTTACAAGAAATAAAAACTATCTACCCAAGGTACCTCCAAATACTCTAAGATCGAAAAGAATAATAGAAAGTATTGGCGATGATTCACATACGCTATTAAATAAGCCAGTCACAATTTTGCCACCAAAAATTTGTTATGAAGATTTCCGTGATTTCATTCTACGCAAAGTTCCAAAGCACATGGAATTATACTTTTCCTGGGTTGAAAGTTATATCAAAAACTATTATGGCAATTTCTTTATACTGAGTAAAAACTGGCCATCAAGAATTAAATTTGTTGATAAAATTATAGGATCATTGGGAGATCTCAAACGGAAAAAGCATCAAATGCGTTACGGAGGTCCTATGCAGTTGAAGGTGCTGATAATTCAATGTAAAGGTGAGGAAAATCAATCGACGCATATATCCTTAAGCCTAAGCGCTTGCTTTTCTTCCATCATTTCTGCGCTGATTGGATCGTTGTAAATGTTTTGCAGTACCGGCGGAATAACCAGTTCACAGTTTATTTGGCTCATTCTGTGTACATTATTCAATCAAAACTCGAAATACAAAAGGAAAAAGAAATTTTATATTTCAGATTACGATGAATAGGATTTTTTTTTTGTGGTAAGGAGGTGAATGCCATATATGCACAGAGTGTGGGACTCCCATACTCGCAAGAACTGGACCACCCACTAAACACGTCCCCTGTCAACCTGAGAACCCAGCTTGGAATTATTTGACACAATTCTTCGGGCCAGGTCTCGTTTTGTTACGCCGTGAGGCGCCTTCAAGCTGGGGGATACCTCTCCCAGCGGAAGAGGAGAGGGAAAGAGGAAGTGCCAGAAAAGCAACCCCCAGCCCCAGCGCCCCCGGCTGCTGTGAGTCCATTTTATCTTTTAGGACTGCCCGAGTATAATGTGCCACCTGGTTCCATTTGTCAACCGATTCGAGCATCACCGCAACTATATTTTCGATGAATATGATTGGAAGGGAATAAGAGAACTTTTTAAATACTCCCCAGATTGTTTCGAAGCAAAGACTGAATTTAAATCACGACAAGAAAATTACTTTCAAACATTTCGCCCAAATCAAAACAAAAACACAATAGTGACAGAGTATCAGTCACTTTGGCATTTACACCTAATGGGCGAATCTACTAGATGAAAGGAAATTTGGATTTCAATTGTCCGATGAACACCAGTTGGGAGATCGTTGGTGCAAGCCGCACCGCAAATGAACGTTGAATTGGCCATAAGTAAAATTGACGGCTCGCCGGTTGAAACCGAGCCGATGAAAAACCTGGAACTAAGAACGGGCCTCTTCTGTTTTCTGGCGGACAAGGATCGACAACGGAGGATCGAGTGCGACGAGCAACAAGGAATTTTTCCTGGAATTCATCAAGTGAAGAAAATTACAACAGCGACAGAAAGACGTAATTGACCACAGCGACAGCGAAATAATTAACGACAAGACATGGAAGATTGGCGGTAGAAGATTAACAAGAAGCGCAAATTACTTTGGGGGCGCCCAAACAGGTAGACGTAACTTAAGATGTGTATTTAAATCAAGATTCTGATCAAATGAAATTCATTTTTGACGTTATGGATGGTGTCCTGTCATTTAAAAAATTTTGGCCTCGTTTACAAGAAAAATATTGTTTCGGAAGCAAATTGTACACCATGCTAGGGTGCATTTGGAGAATTTGGTTCGGGTGTGATTTGGCTTTTAGCGCGGATGTGTTTTAGGTTTTCGCTCGGTGCGAGCTACGTAGGGTAATCTAGTAACGGCGAAATTGTGCAAAGTGGTCGCCCGGCTAAGACTAATCCTCCCCTGTTAGAGCAAAACAGTGGGTTTTATTTCCAGCTGTGAGAGGGGTGTTTGGCGGCCGCGTTTCTCACTTGGTGACTATTTTGGACCAGGGAATGAGCGAGTGGTGCCTCCTTCGACCATCTCCGTCTGCAAGCCATGTCCGAGGACCCTAGCCGGAGGGGTTCTCACGCGGAGGGTAACAAATTGGCGCCCAACGTGTTAAACCAGTGTATTTCTCGCGCGGACTTGAAGTTTGAGTCAAGTTCACGTTACGAAGAGTGTTTAAAGGTGTAAAGTGAAATAAAAAGTGTATTATCGCAGGAGTTTCAAGCAGTGGAGTGTATATGTTTTGTTTTCTCAGTGCAGAGGAAGAGAAATGGCCACATAGTTTGGGAGGCAGGAGTTTATTTTGATTTTGCAGGAGGATCAATTATCATAAAGGCAGGACTTAGTTTAATTTTGTCGGCGGATCAATGTCCATAGCGGCGATGTGTGGAACAAGTCACAGAATCGAGTTTTTCTGCAAACGTGGTTCAAACCATTTTCTGTTTTTTTCAAATTCAAGTAGAGTTAAGTATTTCTTTTGTTACGTGAATAAATATTTACCTTTCATTAAAGGAATAAATGGCTTTATTTAGTGTTGGTTAATATAATAAGGTGCAATTAATTTAGTTTTAAACAGATTACACTTACCGGAATTAATAGGAGTGTTCAGGATGAAGGTAAGGAAGATTTTGGTGGATCGGCTGAGTCGGGATGAGGTAACTTATGAATTGCGAGTTAGAGGTCAGCAGTCGGTACCATCGAAGAGATGAGGAGGTTATTACGGCGTGCGGGGTAAGCTTTTGAGGCGTCAATGTTTGAAGGGAAAGCCTACCCATTTACTTCCGAGGAGGGCACCGTGGCTGTGCAGGAGAAACTGGAGGAAGTGCAGACCTTGTTTAACTACCTTCACGGGCAACACAAACAGTGGTGGTTTTTAAAAATTGAAACCATAGATCGAGTTCGGAGTGAGGCGCTTGGAACACGTGCAACCAGAAGGATCGAGAGCAAAAGGATTAGTTTTCAAAGCTGAATGGGGACCCATGGTTGGCAATGGGGGAATTGATGAAGAAAGCGGAAGGTGACGCGGCTGGCAGGGAGGAGCAGCTTCCACCAGGAGAGGTCACGCTATCTCGCGAAGAAACCAATATTGAGGCTCAACCGGCAGCTATTTCAAACCCCGAGAGATGAGCGGGAAATGATTAAGCAGCTGGGCATGTCTAAATGGGGAATAAAATTTTCCAGTAGATGGCCTGGTTCTTTAAATGCCTTTTTGGAAAGAATTGAAGAACTGCGGGTGGTTAAAGGTGTATCGAAGGCGCAGCTCTTTCGGATGGCTGCCGAGTTATTTGATTGTAGAGCACTGATTTGGTTCCGATCTGTGGCTGCAAAGGTGGTTAGTTGAGACGAACTGTGTGCGGAGCTGAAGAGGGAATTTTTACCTCCTGATTACAATGATAAGCTTTGGGAGGAAATAAACACTGCACTCAAGGAAGGGATGAGTCAATTGAGATGTATGTGGCGGTGATGGGAATTATGTTTCGTGAGCTGGTTGAAACTGTTCGGGGAAAGAGAAGTTGAAAATCTTACGCCTCAATATAACTCCTTTTTATCAGGAGCCACTCTCAATGCGGTCCATCTCATCAGTGGAGGAATTAATTTCTTTGGGCAGGAGTTGGAGCAAACCCGTTCATCAGTCCGGGCATTTGTACCACCAACAAATCCGAAGACGAAGATATTGTTGCAACCCGACTTGGCCTATGAGGTTGGGCCAACAGTTAATGAAGTAAGTGCAGGCAGTAACGTGAAAGCGATCAGGTGCTGAAGTTTCAAAGGGGCTGGCCACATGTCTCGTGAGTGTCGTCAGCCACGGAGATGCGAAGTCTTGGAGGAACCAAATACAACTGTTTAACTTGCTCTTCTCTCCACAATCAATAATCAATAAGAGAATGGCGTCTAGCCCAATCGAACGAGATCGGAATAAAAGAAGGAAGAAACACCAGATCAGGGATTTCAGACAGTGCATGGATGCCCAACAAGAAAAAAGACCCGATGGCAAACAGGAAGGAAGAAAGTCCCGAAGAAGACCCCATTAGCAGGCCTTGCTCGTAAAACCCCAAGGTCCCACGACACTAACACTGCCATTAAATCAGTACGACCAACACGGTCGGGCCACAAACTGATCGAATTTGCAGCAGAGGCCAAGAATAGGGAAGCAGTCTGCGACGCAGTAAAGAAAGTCATCGGCAAAAGTGCAGATCGATCCTCGCTCAAACCGTGATGCGTCACAGTTCCTTAGCATGGGCATGATTAAAGCGAGGTTGACACCAGAAAGCCATATGGGACAATGCATGGCCATAGTTGACTTGACTGAAAAGGACGCCGAACAATTTCTGAATAAGGGCAAAGCACGAATAGGGTGGGTTGCCTGTAGGATATGGCGAAGAACAACGTCTCGACAATGTTTCAAATGTCTTGGCTATGGTTACACCCCATAAGTAAGCAAAGGATCCGATAGGAGCTCCCTATGCTACAAATGCTATGAAATGGGGCATAAAAGAAAAGAGTACACGAAGGAAGCACGGTGTATTCTTTGCTGATTCAGGACCTGATTTTGGACAAGTCTTGGGATCAGAAAAATGCCAGGTGTTCCAGGAAGCCATAGCCAAGGCAAAATCAGAACTACGATGATCCACATCCTGCAGGTAAATCTACACCACAGTTCAACCACCCAACATCTGCTTCAGCAGTTTGCGAGGGACATAAAAGCCGATTTTATGGTGCTGAGTGAGCATCACTATGATAAAAGTCCAGCATCATGGTATTCTGACGAAACTGGTACTGCCGCCATCTGGGTTCGAAATAATGATTTCCAGGCGGAGGGCTGTGGACGTGGGGGTGGTTTTTTGTGGGTTCGGTTCTCAGGTACCACCTTCTTTAGTGTGCACCTGGCGCCGAATGAATCGAAATCATGTTTCCAAGCCAAGTTTCAGGCTTTGGAGGGCAATGTCTCGAACGCAGAGGGCAAAGTGCTCGTTGGGGTGACTTTAGCGCCAAAGCAATCGAACGGCGCATGCCTCGAACAGATCCGCGGGGAAAACGAATCCTAGAATTGGTGGCCAGGAGGGCACTTGTCATACTAAACACCGGAAATACGCCGACTTTCTGCCATATTGGCTATGAAGGACCATGCCGGACGTGACATTCGCATCGGAGTTCTTAGTATGGAGGATAAACAATTGGAGAGTATTAGATGACTACTCAGCCAGTGATCATCAGTGCATTCTGCTTGAGATCATTGGTGTTGCCTCCCAACGTCTGTGCTCTCGGCTTTCTACAATTGGATGGAGAATCGGAAGGATGTACGTCGAGAGGTTCGTTGAGGTGCACCGCAGGTGAGCCACTGCAGGGAGCTTCGGAGGGGACGGAAGAACTGGCAGCTCAAGACGTGGTGTACTCTACTATGAGCATCATAACGACTGCTTACTGTGCTTCTATGCCTCATCGAAAACCTTGGCACGGTGAGCTCCCAGTGTACTGGTGGTCAACTGAAATCGCTGAAAAACTAAGGGAGTATCCTAAGCTTCGATGTGAGGCTCAACGAGTGTGGAAGCATAACGAGGCAAGCAACTGGGTGTTAGCATATAAGTCAGCCAGGAAAAAACCTTCACAAATTGATCAACAAAAACATGGCTCGCAGCTGGCAAGATCAAGTGGACAATGTGAATAAGGATCCGTGGGCCCTTGGCTGCAAGCTAGTTCGGTGCCCCACGGAAACCTTGTATACATGATGCGGAAAAGATGGACGCGATAGTGTGGGCACTCTTCCCCACCCACACCCTCCGCGTTGACGCCATCCATGGTGAAACAGCAGTAGAGTGTCCACACTTCACACAGCTGGAACTGGAAGAGGCAGTCCTTTCGTTGAAACGAGGAAGGCTCCAGCTCTAGATGGGGTTCCAGCTGAGGTGTTGCAGCTTGTATATCACCATCATCTTGGCTTTTGCTCAGCATATTCAACGCTTGGCTACGGGACGGGGTTTTCGAGATACGATGGAAGATGCTGAGGCTCGTTCTGATCAACAAGGAGAAGGAAAATCCCGAATCACCGTCTGCATACCGCCCGTTATGCATGCTAGGCATGGTTGTGAAAGTGCTAGAGAATCTAATCAAGGGAAGACTCGCTGACGCGATTCGTGCTGCTGGGGACCTATCTCCTCGGCAGTACGGCTTTAGAGCAGGTACCATTGATGCGATTGCAGAGGTGGTGAGTGCGGTCCGGAAGGCAGAGGCATATAGTCGCACCAAGCGACGAATCGTCCTGTTGGTGACACTCGAGGTTAAGAACGCCTTTAACTCAACTAGATGGGTGAAAAATTTGGCAACGCTGGAAAATGCTTTTCAAGTTCCAGAATATCTTATGCGATGTTTGGTAAACTACCTGAAGGACCGAAGCCTGTTCTACGACATGACACAGGGCCCACGAAGGATGGTGGTCACATTGGGTGTTGCCCAGGGATCTATCCTTGGTGCGGACCTGTGGAACGTGTCTTACGACGGGCTACTGAGACTTGAGATGCCAGATGAGTCACGCTTGGCCGGCTATGCGGATGATGCTGCGGCTCTGGTCACCGGACGCACCATTGAATAGGTGCAACTTAGGCTAGGTATGCTAATGCGCCAAGTGAGGGACTGGATGATTGCTCGTGGGTTCAGTTCAGCAATGGAGAAAACCGAAGTGGTCATCTTGACAAAAAAGAGAATCACTATAGTAAGGATGGTCAGTATTAGAGACTTGTGAATCGAATCGAAGCCATCGGTGAAGGTCCTGGGGCTACTGATCGACTCGAAGATGAGTTTCTCTGAGCAAATCAGGGCAATGGCTGAGAAGGCTGCTTCGGGAGTATCGGCTCTGAGTCAACTTTTGGCCAATCTAAGGGGACCCAGACCATCAACAAGGCGCCTCTTGATGAGTGCTGTAGGGTCAGTGCTATTGTACGGAGAAGAGGTATGGGGCGACGCTCTCAGTACGGAGGTATACCGAAAATGCTTGGCACAGGTACAGAGAAGAGGAGCTTTTCTTGCACTTCCTCTTCCCCTCTCCCTTCCCGCTAGAAGGGGGATCCCTTAGTTCAAGGCCTGACCAGAAGCAATGTATCAAACGGCTCCAGGCCAGGCTTTCAAGTTGAAAGGGGAATGTTTCAGTGGGTAGGCCAGTCGCCTATTATGAGCCTGGGAGCCCCAAGCTTTGTGCATAATTGGCATTCACCTGCCAAATACAAAGAAAAAGGTAAAAGACCGGAGTGCTCACTAGGCGGCGAAATGAGCACCGACACTTCAGAAGAACAGAGAGCCGCGGGTAGTCTTAATTATCTCTTTATGCCTAGTAACGGAGACGAGCGCCCACACCCAGAAGTTTGGGTATTAGATAAGAGTTTCAAAGGTCTGGTGGATTCTGGGGATAATTGGCATGGATACTTAGACTAGCGACATCTGTTTTCCGACACTATAAACGTAAGAGAAACATTTGAATTCAGGAATTCGTTTTGTATTGCGTATAATGAATTTAAAAATTGCAATTTGATGGTAAATAACGTTTTTGGTGATATATCGTCGTAATTCAAATATTTTGATTCATTGTTTCACTATAAATAGCAGGCGAAGAATTTTACTATAAATACATGGTGAAGGGTTGTACCAAAAGGAATATGGAAGCAGCTGGGCAGATTTAAAAAATGTAATAAAAGCGATGAAATTCTTGCAGCGGGGTCCTTCTTGGCGGTGCAAGAACCCGCGCGGGCTCTTTTGTGGACGCGCAAGGCTCGCGGCGCAAAAATCGTAACACTTCTCAAGTTTTTCAATCTGGCAATCAGCTGTTTCTCAAATTCCTTTTGGTACAACCGTTTGCTTCCATCTATGGGGGTTAGTATTAAGCTAGGTGCGATTCCCAAAAGAAGAAAGAATATTTCTTTACTAAACACAAATATGACTTTATTGACAGGATTATGTACATGGAATCGAATGTAGTGAAGGACTACATGTTGGCGCGCGCTATGTTGACTCGTCGGAGGTTGCGAACGAAGTGGCCGTCTCGTTGACATGAGTTGAAAAATTCATGGCATCCACTAACTGCTTGATGCGCTCCTTGCGGGGAGCATGTGGACGCCACACATCTAATCTTATTTGAATTTCGTACGAAGTAAATTTCTAACTAAAGTTAACGATCTTCTGTGTGTTTTTGCGCCAATTTTCGAGATAAATAAATTATTGGTATAGAACACAAACCGATTTACGCATAGAGTCCGGGCCCCTAACGCGTAATGCCCATGCCAGGAAAACGTGACTCCCCGTTGTTTGTTTCTGCAAATAATTTTTAGTTGTATTTCTTTCCAATTTATAAGCCATTGTGCATGGGTGTAATGCTAATTTTCGCACTTTCTCAATCACATTCAATTGTTTACGACCGAATTTTGTAATAATTGTTGGCTGACTTCTTATCTTGAAAATGTATGAACGTAAAAATACTCAATAAAATATCTATTTATTGCAAAATGAAATTAAAAAATTTGTCAATTTGTACAAATATGAAAGTAAATTAATTGTTTTTTAGTGTGGATTGAAATGCCATCCAAAATCTTCAAATTCAAGTTTTATAAAAACATAAAACAAGTTTTTAAACATTGAAGTAATCGAAAACAATTGCTCATATGGCATTCTAAACTCAGAAAATATTCCATGAAAAAATTAGTCATAATGGTCATAAAAACAATATATGCTATCAAACGAAAATTACTAGATAGCAATTAGAGAAAATGGGAAAAAACTAAGGAACTCTATTGAAACATCTAAAATCCTCTTTCCTATCGGGGTGTGTTGAATGAAGAGTACGCTTGAAGCATAATGAATAAATGCTACTTTTTTCACAATTGATCCAATCGAATTTTAAAATGAAGGATTCAGCATCCATTCTAATCTTATTGTTGCAGGTTGTTGTAAAAATAGATTTTTTTTAAGTATCCGTAAATAATTGATTGAATATTAGAAATGCAGTCGATTTGTAATAATTTATGCACGAATGGATTGCCTATGCTCTGTGTACTCTATTCACTATCACTATTTTGTAGTATTCTTTATCTTATATGTATTAGAATAGAGCTGCAGAGGTTTTTTTCAATAAATTGATAAGCAATGATTCTCATTTAATTAAATGATGATATAGAACGTACGTATTCACTCATATACGAGGCCTGTTCAAAAAGTACCCGGAATTTTTAAATTTCGCGGGTCTGGAGAGTCCGATTGTCAAAATTTTTTTTATTGTGTTGGTATACATGCCCCTAAGGTATGATATAATTTTCAGTCATATTCACTGTTTACTTTGCCTGTGGTAGTTGCTAAGGTTCGAGTGTTTTTATGAGCTCGGCGATTTTTGCTGAAACTACTGAATTTTGACCAAAAAAATAATCGCATGAACATCGCTCAGGATCTGTTAAATGACGTCAACAACGATCTAAGTTTGCATGAAAGGGCCATAACTGGTGATAAAACATGGGTGTATGGTAACGATGTCGAAACCAAAGCACAATCGTCCACCTGGAAGCATTCAACGTCACCAAGAGCGAAAAAAGCACGTCAAGTTCGATAAAATAAGGTTTTGCTTACTGTTTTCTTTGATTATAGTGGCATAGTGCATCAAGAGTTCTTACTACAAGGTCGTACAGTTAATGAGGAGTATCGCCTTGAAGTGATGCGACGTTTGCGTGCAGCAATCCAAAAAAAAACGCCTCGATTTATGGAAAAAGAATTCATGGCTTTTGCACCACGATAACGCACCTGCTCACTCGTCATTGCTTGTTCGTAAAACAATACCCTAGTCATGCCCCAACCTCCATATTCACCAGATATGGCTCCTTGTGACTTTTTCCTGTTCCCAAAGTTGAAGAGACCCATGAAAGGTCGGCGTTTTTCCTCGATTGAAGAAATAAAGGCCGAATCGCTGAGAGTGCTCAAGGACATACCAAAAAGTGAATATTGATGTAGATGAATAAATAAATATTTTTTTGAAAAAACGAAAATTACGGGTACTTTTGAACAGACCTCGTATAGCGCTCCAAATTCAAGGGATCAATCTGTTCCGAAGAATATCTGTTGAAAAAAAACTAAATTATAGCATTTTATTGGAAGAAATTGTCAAGGATTGAATAATGTTCTTTCTTGCTGACTGACTATTAATGGCAATATTATTTAAATTTAGAGGCCAAATGGATCAGTTTTGTTTCGATTGTTTCAACGTTTCGAAACTTGCTACGTTTTTAAAAAATTTATAATGATTGATGAAATAAGGCGCATTTGATTTCAAATTTGACAAAGGACTCTCTTATAATTTTTAAGTCCTTAGATATAAAGAGTCTAGTTTTGGATATTTCATCACAGATTAATAATATTTTGTATTTATTTATTTTATAAACTCTGATTTTCATTGAGGCCTCGTATTGTATATTATTTTTATACTTTAAAGCAGACTCGCATTTGAACAAGATAATAGCAAAAGGAAAACCACCTATTAGAAAGAGTTGTTACGATTATCAAAACAAACGTAATGCATGAATTGAATAGATTCTAGTACAGCAACCTATACAGATATGCAGTATGTATCAGAAACAGCATCTTTTGCGAAAATTGGAAAAATTTCTTATCAAAGCATTGGATGAATAATTCAAATTATCGATTCATACTACTAGAAAATTTGCTTCGAACCCTAGAATGGTTACAATGGCTCTGGTAGGAGCACTTTCCTGCATACTCAACTTCTTTTCGCTAGTTTTAATGAAATCTAATCTATAATAATGAATTTGAATAATAAAAAATATGTTCGTCCACATGGCATTCCGAACTTACTTATCAGGAAACGTAGCAACTCAACTTCTAGACCTCTTGTCCTGATTTCAAATAATTGCACTAATAATGGTTACTTTCCATCTGCTTGGAAAGCAGCCACATGACTTCCTTTATTTAAATCAAGATCAAATTATGTTATTAAGAAATTCAGACCAATCTCTCTCGTTTCGAACATGGGCAAAATTCCTGAAAAAATTATTCTGCGATCTTTTAAAATATTTTCTAAACCAATCACTACTATTGGACAATTTGGCTTCAAGGAAAAAATTTCGACTGAACATGCAATCTTATCCGTTCATGATAACATTTCTTCTGGTTTGCGAAACAGAGAAGTTACAGTGGCGTGTACAATTGATCTTGAAAAGGTTTTTGATTCGGTGTGCTTAAAAGGTTTAATTTACAAACTTTTAAATAGTGACTGTCCTATTCCTTAAGCTCGTATTTTCAAAGTTTTCTTACTAACCGTAGTTTATCGACTAAAATAAGGAATTCATATTCTTCTTTAATTAGTGTATGTTCTGGAGTTCCTCAAGGTTCCATTCTTGGTCCATCTTTACTCAATTTTTATTTGGCTGATATTCCTTGTGGTCATCAAAATAATATAAATCACAATTTTTAAATGTGTCTTCATGCAGAGGTTATTATCCTTCTTGCAAGTGATACAATTCCCTTAAAAGTTTGAAATAC
This sequence comes from Odontomyia ornata, assembly GCA_963969285.1. Lineage (NCBI taxonomy): Eukaryota > Metazoa > Arthropoda > Insecta > Diptera > Stratiomyidae > Odontomyia > Odontomyia ornata. The sequence continues at coordinate 223,261,418 of OZ017740.1, read as the reverse complement.
AGTTAATTTTCACCTTCAAGTGCTTAAAAAATTATATGTTTGATTGGGCTCTGAAAATCAACCCTGAAACGTGTGTTAATTTGCTTTCGTAATGCTTACTGGAAAGGTGATAGAAATATTCCAGCTGAAAGTAAATTACTCTCTTTATCAATTGATGGGCACAATATTCATTTACGGTTATTTCTGAGAGAAGCAGTTGATGCATCTGCAGCATTGTCACCCCTTCTCTCAAGCAAATCTGTAAGTTACAGTACTAAACCTTTAATGTACAAAGCTCTTATCAATTTGATTACCACCCATTGCTTCACTGTTTAAAAATTCTTATCGAAATACTGAACGCCAAGCAAAAGCATATCAGAAACAGTATACTTTACGATGAGACCATAATTAGGCCAATTCTATTTTTCATGATCGAGCAAA
>OZ017740.1:223060998-223255998 GCA_963969285.1 Odontomyia ornata | reverse complement strand
TAGAAATAATGATAGGAGTGATAGTAAAAGAGGTCAGAATCAAAACAATTACCGAAAGAAAAATAAACGACGACGGGACAACCGCGATGGAAACGTCAACATTGCCCAGGATCAGGGAAACGCAGAGGCCTCCGGGTCGGAATAAGAGATTCCCCCGGAACAAAAATTTATAAAATATCGGATAACTGCGTAAACTATGTCGTTCTTTTTTGCGACAACGCAGGACACAATTTAAAATTTTTAGTAGATACTGGAGCTGATGTCTCTCTTTGTAAAAGAGGCAAAATCGAAGAAGATGGAACTTTTTCCATTAGGGATAAATGTAGGCTAACCGGTATAACCAAAGAGGTTATCTCGTCACAAGGTTCAATCAAACTTAGATTGAAAATAGGAACTTGTGATGTCGTCCACAAATTTTTTATGGTGGATGACAAATTCCCAATTTATACCGATGGTATTATTGGAAGGGACATGTTAGAACGATTTTTATGTAAAATCGATTATGAAACCTACACAGTAGCATTCTACATGGACCAAACCGAAGCCATTATCCCTATGGAATACAGTAATAGCGATGTCAAACACATTAAGATACCAGCTAGGTCAGAAGCAGTGGTACCGATTGACTTAAAAGTTGATAAAGACCATGTTGTCTTAAGCAAGCAAATACAGAAAAACGTATTTGTGAGTAACTCAATTATACCGGCAAAAGGTATAAAACATATCCGAATTCTGAATGCTTCTGATGCAAGCGTTACAATTGACAACGTGCAGAATCTTCTTGAGATTTCGCCGTTGGACAAGTATGAAATTAAACATTTCAAACGGAATCATCAGAGTACGGATTTGAGATTCAAGAAAATCCTTGAAAAAATTAACATTTCATCGAGTGATCAACTAGCTAAAGACAGTCTTCTAGATATTCTACAAGAATATCAAGATATCTTTCATTTAGATGACGAGAAACTAACATCCAACAACTTTTATAGGCAACATTTGGAAGTCACTGACAGTACACCCGTCTATATTAAGAACTATAGACTACCGCATTCTCAGAACGAGGAAATTCAAAGCCAGGTTCAGAAATTGCTGAATGATAAAATCATTGAACCGTCCTATAGCCCGTACAATTCACCCTTGCTTATCGTACCTAAGAAAAGCGATGGTAAGGACAAGAAGTGGCGTTTAGTGGTCGATTTTCGAAAACTAAACACCAAAATTGTCAATGACAAGTTCCCTCTAACAAGATTAGAAGATGTCATAGATAAATTGGGCAGGGCGAAGTATTTTTCAACTCTTGATATGACTAGTTCATTTCATCAGATTGAATTAGATAAGGAATCTAGGCCATTAACAGCATTTTCTGACAACCGTGGCCATTACCAATTTACCAGGCTACCTTTTGGATTGAAAGTATCCTCTAATAGTTTCCAGAGAATGTTAACGATTGCTTTGTGCGGTCTAGATTTTGAAGCTTTCCTTTATGTCGACGACATAATCATTTTTGGTTGTAGTATTAAACACCACAATCAAAATATGAGAAAGGTCTTCGAAAGGCTAAGACAATACAACCTGAAATTAAATCCCAAGAAATGTCAATTTCTCAAGCCTGAGGTTGTATACTTAGGCCACTTAATAACTAAAGATGGTATTAAGACTGACCCAGCAAAGTACAAAACTGTCAAAGACTATCCTATTCCGAAGAATGCAGATGAAGTGCGCAGATTCGTTGCATTTTGTAACTATTATCGGCGTTTCATCCCAAACTTCGCAGATATCGCAAAGAGTTTAAATGCATTATTAAAGAAAAATGCACCATTTTTATGGGACTCCTCATGCCAAGAAGCTTTTGATACTCTTAAGAACAAATTGATGAAACCACCAATTTTACAGTATCCAAATTTCGACAAACCCTTTATACTAACAACTGACGCATCGAGTTACGCGTTAGGAGCAGTTTTATCCCAAGGGGACATAGGCACTGATTTACCGATTTCCTATGCGAGTAAATCGTTAAACAAGCATGAGTTGAATAAACCAATAATCGAGAAAGAATTATTAGCGATCCATTGGGGAATAAATTTTTTCAGACCATACCTTTATGGAAGAAAATTCATCGTGGTGACGGACCACAGACCATTGGTATCCTTGTTCACCCATAAAAATCCTTCTTCAAAGCTGACAAGGATACGCCTAGACCTGTCAGACTATGATTTTGAAATCATATACAAGAAAGGCAAAATTAATACTAATGCGGATGCATTATCCCGCATAGAACTTACCTCCGACATTTTAAAGGAGATGATCCCAAGAGAAAGGGACGAACAGGTTAAGAAAACTTTGGCAATAACTAGGGGCATGGCGCAAAACAGCAAAAATAATGACGTCAATATTAACAAGACTGATGACATCCATGATACCAATCTTCCAAAGAAGCCTGATCAACTTCATATTTGGGATTGCACATCTTTGGCTGATATCAGATCTGTTAGGACTTTAAAATTTGATATACCGCGGAATATAAATGAAAAACTCATGAGTAAAAACAAAAGAAATCTTTTTATTGAAATCGTACGTACGAAAAAGGAAGTGTTAGTAAATTGTTATAGCGATAAGTCTCCCAGAGAATCCGTTCCTGATGGAGAAAAGCCAACAATATTGACACGTAAGAGTCCTAGTGATAGAGCTTTCAGCGAATCCGTTCCTGATAAAGACAAACTAATGACCTTACATTACCAGTGTCGTAGTGATAGTCCTGATGAAATTTTCGAATTCATCATGGAAAAGCTACTTGATGCTACCCATTATTGGAATATAAATGAACTAGCATTAGCCAATAATGATGGAATATTTAAGTGTATACACATAGCAGATTTCAAAGAAATGTTTAACAGGTTGCAACTGAAGAAAAGATACAACAAGCGCCCAAAACTACAAATATTGCTGTACACCCCGCCAAAAAGAATAAAAGACAAAATGACTCAGAATAAACTTATTATTGAGTATCATAACTCACCACATGGAGGACATTTAGGTGTTAGAAAAACTGTTCTGAAGCTCAAACAAAGATATTGCTGGAAAAACATGAGCAGTATGGTAAAACAATTTATAAGTAATTGTGAGATTTGTGCTAAAGGTAAACAAGTTAGGCATACCAAAGAAAGACCAGTACATACCAACACTCCTTCAACGACTTTTGAGGTAATACAAATAGATACGGTGGGACCTTTAAGACATTCGAACCACTTTCGTTATATATTAACGATGCAGTGCGAACTTCCGAAATTTGTCGTTGCGTCACCAATTGAATCTAAAGATGCTAAAACGGTAGCACAAACCTTGGTGAATAGTTTCATATTGAAATATGGACAATTTAAAGTATTGAAATCGGATAGAGGTACAGAATTCACTAATGAATTAATGCAAGAAGTTTGTAAGTTATTAAAAATTGAACAAATTTTTTCCTCCCCTTACCATCATGAAACTCTTGGTATAGTTGAAAGAAATCATAGGGTACTGAACGAGTTTATGTTAGCCTTTGCTGAAGATCTCGAATGGGATACGTGGTTACCTTATTATACCTTTGCTTACAACACCTCACCTAATGTAGATACACAATATTCACCTTATGAATTGGTATTTGGAAAATTACCATACTTGCCAAATGATGAAGTTAATGTAAATAAAGATAAAATATATAATGTAGATAATTATGCTAATGAACTTAAATTAAGATTAAAAAGAACAATTGATAAAACTAGAAACATAATTAATAAAGTAAAAACAAATAGGTTAAGTAAAGTACAAGATATTGAAATAAATCCATTACACTTGTGTATCGGTGATAAAGTGTTAATAAAAGTAAACAATAGAAAGAAAAATCAAAAACCTTATCAAGGTCCTTACACTGTAATTAAATGTAATGGAGTAAACTCCATAATAGATGTTAATGGAAAATACAAAGAATACCATAACAACCAATTAAAAAAATGGAATTGTACATAAACATTAGAAATAAGTTAACTATATATTGTCATGTCAACACAAGTGAACTTTTTTTCCATGTCTCGATTTTGTAGTACAAACTCTCGACACTAAAACGGTGAGGGTGTAGTACATACATACATTACGTAAATTGCATTTCACTTTGAATATGCAAATACGCATTCTCATCATATGCAAGTACAAACCCGTAGAACATTCATAGCATTCCATAAAACATTCCATAAGCATTCTTAAGCTGACACAATTATCCACACAAAACATGTGCATGGATAATTACCAATGTCGCGCTTCATCCATTCTGGAGAGTATCGTATTTCACGTATACTCATTTACGGACTACACGTGGTGTGACTCAATGAATGAGGATACACGACCTACATGAATATTATGTCACTACATGTATCTGTTTACCCTATGGCACGAGTCTTCTCAAGTGGCATAGCGGCTAAACCAAAGCAAATGCGAATGCATCATATGTGATTGCATTGTTTTCGATGTCGAATGCAAACAATGCAATAGTGACTAATGTCATGAGGTAATGAGGAATGAATATTGTGGTTGAATGTTTTGTTTTGGGTATTGAATATTTTGTAAATTGAGATATGTGACAGTTATTGCTTTTAGAATACTTTTAGAATGAGAACATGGAAAAAGGGTCACATCGTGTGTGACCATTTTTGTAATGTGAAAATTTGTATAAATAGTTTAGGAAAATGTAATAACGTCTCAGTCAAAAATATACAGCTTGCGAGTGCACTAGTAAGAGCACCGTAAGTATTGCTACGAACAAACTTTGACCTTTTATTTTAAATTACGGCTCAGCCTTTTGGGGCGAAGCCATTACATCGGCGTGAAAACGCTGGGTTAGGTTTTCCTCTAATTTTGATCTTCTTGTATTTCATCCTAAATCTCAACACAACAAACTTATAAAAAGCTTGAGATCTATTAACAAAATTTTTTAATGAAAAATACAGAGGAGGGTGGATGCCAGATAAAAGTTAAATGTTTTTATTGAAAAAAATCAAACTTCTACGAAATGAGAGAAAGTTGAAAAGATGAGAAACTGAAGAAATTATCTAAATGGGTTCTTTGAGGCGTCACGAAAGATAAATGTAATTACTCCTGAATATAATTAAACTTTGTGAAATATTTACGTTAGTCTTTGCAGTTCTTTATTCCCATAGAATACTGCTGAAAAGCCTCAAATTGCCTTGGTTAGCTTTTGCGAAATCTGGTCTTTGCAGGGAACTCTTGATTCCAATCCTTCTTGTATCACTCCATCCCTTTATGGAGGGTATACGAGTACATGTTTGATATCATTTAAGAATTGTTGAATTTGTTCGTCTCAAGCTTCTGGATGATATTTTCCTAGCACATCTTGCCAATAAAAGCACATGGCCATATATTGATGCAGAAGCTTTGTACTTTTACCGCAATCGATTGCTTTTTCAGGTGTTTATTTTGACTTTCCAAATGGTTAATCGTGTTCATCGGGTTGGTTTTAGAAACGAATCCACCCTTACTGCCCCGCCAAACTGGTAGGCTGAATTAGTGCATACTCGGGCGCAGATGGGGTGTGTATAGCAAACATTGTAGGGCCACAAATTGGCTTTACTTTTGGAATTGATTTTGAAGAAAAGTCCAATTTGGTCTTCCAGATAGTATAAGCCAAGCACTACAATTGTCATATGCTCTGTCATATGACCCCTGTTATATTTCCTCTTTGTTAGGAAAGTTTCGTCTATTTGGATAGTTTTTCTCTCTCCACCCAACAAAATATCGCTGTACAAAGCGATAACTTCCATTATTTCTCTACGATGACTATGAAAGTCAGAATTTTAACCTTAAGAACAAACTGGAAAATTATAAATAAAATGTCCCTAATCCTATAACGGGAAGCAGACCCGTTGAGAAATGTCCCGGAATAGTTTTCCGGCAGTCTTTGGCACCTTCTGTTTTTTTTTGGCTTGGTGCTACAGAGCCATCTCCAGCCTAATGACAAACTTTGAAGTTCTTCTACCTAAAAGCGGGAATAAGTCCAGTTATACAAAATGAAACTAAAATAAGGACAATATAAATTGAAAATATAAATTGCTTAAAATATTAAAGCCATTGAAAACAATTCAAGAGAAACTTCACTAGAATTAAGTTCAGGTCAGATTATTTAACTGAATGTTAATGGTATGAGAAATATATTTGAAGAGCAGAATGAAGAAGATGAATTTATGTATTAAATTTCATAGGAGATAATTCTAGTTATCCATGCTATTTTATATTTATTTGAAAATTATACAACTATTATGTACACTTTCCTGTTAATGTGCATGCGGAAATAATATTCACGTAAATGTGCAATTTCTAATCGTATTTTAGTGTTATTGGTGTTTAACATGGACCCCAACACAAACATCCGCAAACAATAAATTTTTTTTTGTGGTAGGAGAAGAGTCCTCACACCATATCATCCATTTTTCCACATTATGTATGCAAGGCTTCCGTAGGTCACCAAGATTCCGCATAACTAGCTTGTACCAAGGCCCCACAGATCCTTGTTAACATATTCCACAAGGTCTTGCCAGCAGCGAGCCTTCGTATTGTTGATCAATCTACGAAAGTATCTCTTAATTCGATCATTGCCATCGGCTCGAGCGAGGCTATATTTGCACTGCGTCGCAGAATGCCTGCTTATTGTAGGCCTCTGCTCCGAATTCGACCAGTATGTGGCCGACCGCGTTGGTCGTACTACTTTAATGGTAGTGTTGTTGTCTTCGGGCCTTACGTTTCCCCTGGTGGCCCGCAGCACCTCCGCGTAGGATCAGCCATCTTGGGGTTTTTGCGAGCAGTGCCTGCTGTCAGGGTCTTCGTCAGGGCTTCTGTCTCTCCTGTTTTGCATCGGGGCTTTTTTTGTTGGATGCCCGTGGGAACTTTACTTTCTGGCACTTTTTGAGGAGTTTCTTCGCTTCTTTTGTAAGCACTGTCTGAAATCCGTAATCTAGTACTCCACGCCCATCAAATGCCACTTCCTTCCTTCTTTTATCCCGATCTCCTTCGATTGGGCTAGACGCCATTCTTTTATTGATTTTTGATGGTGGACCTATCTGCACGTGGCCTTAAGATTTCACCCCCAGAGCTTCTTTAGCCTTCTGCTCATCTCCGGCCTTCAACCAGCTGTTTCAATAATGTCCTATGTGGTCTAGGAGCTCGTCTCGTTCAAGGAGCCCAATCTTTACGGCTTTGCTGATTTTTGGGGAGTCGCATGCAGATTGTATTCTTTTCAAAACATCTCCCGCTTTTCGAAATAGCTTTTCTTCTTCATGTAGCTGGGCGGCAATTGTACTTTGCGACCATTGTTGAGAGAGGTTATCGCGTTCTGATTCCGAATGCAGTACTTCCACCACAATTTCGACGTTGGCGATGCAATCACACAACGTCGCTTTACTTGCCTGGTCACTTGTTTCTTTTCCTGCCGTAATCTCCTCGTTGACTTCAGGATGGTTCTTTATTATGTCGGAATTTACGACCCTTGCATCGGTCGCTTCGGTATTGATTGTAGCAGTGATCATCGAATTCTCGATGTTCTTTATATTTTCCTCTCCCGCTCAAAGACGTGAAGCGTCCTGCAGAGTTTCCCGGTTTTCCTTTATAGGACGCTCTGGCGTGCGCATCATTTTTTTGCTGCGCCCGAATGCCGCAGGTATCTCAGACTGGACCAGACTGTCTGCTAATCTCTGTTTTTCGTCCATCTTCACTGTCATTGTATTGATCGTCGTTTTTGTCATCATTAGTAGCGCTCTCGTTGTACTGTGAATATCGTGGCTTCGTCGTTATTGTTATTAATTTTTATCTCTTTTTTGGGTTTTTTGATATTTTTTAAGGGTTTTGGTTGCTCCAGTTTTATTGGGTCCTCCCTCGGAGCCGCTATCTCCGTCCATGTGTGTAGTTGCCTTTTTGGTCCCATCGTTATCTTTGCAGAGCAGGGAGGCCATTCGAGTGTTAGAACAAGCCCTTATGGGGACAAGTGCTCAGAGCCAGGCCAGCGCTAATTGGGAACCTACACCACCAACCCAATGGTGCGAACTTCGAACGTACTCCGAGGCCTGCCAAGGTTTTACCGGGACGGAGACGGTATGAGAGTTGAACTAGAGCCCTTTGAAGGTGAGTGTCACCTCGGCATTACTATGCAAAACAACTAAGTCCAAACCATCATATCCGGCAGCCCAAAGCTCAATTCCAGTTCGTCGTCCAAAGCGTAGTCCAGATCCAATCAGGTTTGTAGCCTGTCATCCCAAGAGGGAGCCTCACGGCGCCCTCTATATCCTCGGGTCCGTGGGGGCGGTGCTCCCCTAAGAATGCTAGCCTCCAAGAGTGCTCTTGTCGACCGGCTTCCTCCTGCGGGAATTTCCTCGCATATGTGGGGACGGGACATATTAAACGCCTTTGGGCGGGGGGTTCTGCGAAAACGAGAAGAACGGTTGTCTAGTCAGAACGGATCGAGTGAGTAGCACGAGGTTTTCGAAGGATTTTTATGCAAATTGAAATTTGGAAGAAATTGGAAATTTGAGGGAATTGCGGAATTTTGAAGGTGTTTTGGAGAAAAAAGAATTTTTGGAAATTGTGGAAAAAGGAAAGAAGTTAAAGCACCTGGGTGAGGCGCGTAGGGTGAGCTCGAGTAGCAAAATAAGTCAAATGATAGGAGTGGGCAAAAGGAGTTGAATTGGAGTATTTGGAAAGAACGCAAAAAAGATAATTGAGGGTTTTTTTATGTGTTATTATTTTTCTTTAAATATAATTATTTTGCTTTTTAGTCTTTTGATCCTGTAAAACGTTGATATTTTGAATTCAAAAGTATGTTCCTATAACCTAATGCTACAACTGTCATTTGTCACTCTGTTCACTTCTGTCAATTTGTCTGTCAATAAACATTGTGTTAAAACTTTAGCGAATTAAAAATCATATTATTGTCTATAACGTGGTAGCAGAGCGTAGTTCAATTTGAGTGGACCAACGTTTTTTCAAGAAGATTTAGCAAAATAAATAGTGTTTTTCGAAGAGATTTTCTCGAAACATGAAGGTGATAGTTGCTGGAAATTTGGTGACTGACAATCATGGAATCATGGAATTTCAAGGTATTGAGAAGTAAAAAGGTTCAGAAAACTGGAATATTTGGAAGTTCATGGTACGCAATTTATCGCGAGCAACTGGGGGAGCGTACGAAGTGAGTATTGGAGATTGGGTTCAACCAGTGCTGGCGGCTGCGATTGATGTTCACAATGCGGCAATGAAAATTTGGGATAAGGCAGATCACGCCACTTGTCAAATCATCATTAAGACAATTGATTCGAGTGTTGACTTTGATCGTCGCTTGTGAGACCGCTCATCAGATGTGGAACAAATTGCAAGGTACTTATAAACAACAAACAAGGCAAGCCGTTCATTGAGTTCAGACTGAGTTTTTCAGTTTTGACATGAATTTAGCGAATGATATGATAATTCATATTGCTAAATTTGAAGGTTTGATTCTACGCATGCAGCAGTTGAAATTAAGCCCGACAAGTCAGCGTTGATGGTCAAGTTGCTGGAAACGTTGCCTGACAATTTTGAAAGTTTCAGGCAAGCTTGGTGGGCCAGGTTGGATGATCAGCAGACCTTCGATAACCTGATCAACGTGTTGACATCTGATGATCACAGGCGAAAACTTCGACAAGAAAAGGAGAACAATCTGACGCCACTGATGGCAACCAAGTTGAAAATCCAGTCTAAAGGTGCGAGGAGAAGTCAACAAGGTGCAGCTGGTAAGCAGGCCAAAGATGATGTCAAGTCCAACCAGAAGGGGAAGAAGTCGGCTTTCAAGTGCTACGGTTGTCACGGAATTGGTCATTTTAAAAGAGATTTTGTCCAAACAGGAAGAAGAAGAGTGATGAGACGTCTAAAAGTAAGGGTTCATTAGCGTTCTTTAGCGAAGTGTTCGGTGCGGATGGCAAGAACGAAGCTTGGATCATCGATTCTGGTGCGGCGGACCACATGACCCTCAAGAAAGAGTGGTATTCATTCTTTGAGGTTTTCTCTATTCCAGCAGAGATTCGTACCGGAAACAATTCTGTGATGAGTGCTTCTGGAAGAGGAAATATTGGCTTTGAGGAGGTTGTGAATGGCCGTTGAACTTCTTGTCACATGGGAAACGTGCTGTATGCTCCGGAAGCTGGGAGAAATTTATTCTCGCTTTACGCGTACATTGGTTAAAGGTATTACCTTTAGCTCATCCAAGGATAGCTGTGAACTCCTGCTTGGTGGTGTTGTCAAGGCTCAAGGTGTTCGATCTAGTCAGTTGTTCAAGATGATGCTCAAGGTCAAGGAACCGGACATTTGCTGTGTGAGTGAGGCTAATCTGGCGTTCAAGGACTCTTTACAAGTCTAGCATGAGCGTTTAGCTCATCAAAATAAAAGACATGTTGTGAAGATACACAAGAATCACGGAATTGAAGTATAACAGGAGGAAATAGCAATAATTACTTTTAAGTCAAAGTCAAAATTAGCCCTTAATTCAGATATACTATAAATACAGTCAATTCACCTAATAATAATAAAATATGAGCTGTTAAAGTTCCGTCAATGAAAATATTAAACTGAATAAATAAATAAATACCAGCACTTAAAGAATGAACTAAAGCAGAAGCTAGTGTAGCTATTGCTGCTGGTAACCATGAAGAAAAAGGAATTTGAGCACTTTTAATTATAGCTGCTAAAATAACTAACACACCAATAATTCCCATTGTAAATACTGATTAAATTAGAACCAATATAATAAATCGATTCATATTCATATCTCCTCCTTTATACTCCCTTCTGTAATAAATTACCAAAGAAAAAATCAATAAAATATAAGATATAAATAACAGTCTATTCAATCTCACGAAAACGTTATAACAATACTTCTTGAATTGAAAGATACAACTTCAATTCAATAAATAAATTATGTCTTTTAATAATATATTGATACCAAGAAAAAAAACTTAGTCTGGAAAAAAAGACCAATAAATCTAATAGAACAAATTGAAATAAAATACACCATTTAAAACATTTTTACATTGTAAAACACTAAAAGAATTAAAATAATCATTACCATGAGGATGAATTATTCTTACTAAAATAGACAAGCCTAACGCTCCTTCACAAACTCTAAAAGTTAAAAAAAAACGTTTTTTTATTGCAACGCAAATATCACTACTGCCGAAATTTGCACCGTTCATAGGATTTGAATCTAGTTCTGATACATTTTAGTATAATATATCATCAACGTTTAAGAATTTCTCAAATTTCAACCTTTGCTTAGTCGCCATTTTGATATTCTGACCTTACCCTGAAGTATTTTTTATTGTTCAACTTTTTTCGACTTTTGAGTGGCCGCCATTTTCTTTCAGGTTGATCGACTTTGGATTTCTTATTGTGAGATTTATCAAGCATTGAATGGATCTTTTTACCAATTTGGTGCAAATCACAGCTATACTTTTGTCAGCAAAGAAATGACTGGGTTTCCTCTAAAACAGCCTCTATTTTGCTCGCTTGACCAATATGAATGATTAACAAAGCTATACGAAATATTTAAATACAGACAATTTGGTGAAAGTCAAAACAAAATATATATATATATATATATATATATATATATATATATATATATATATATATATATATATATATATATATATATACATAAATATATATATATATATATATATATATATATATATATATATATATTATATATGCATATATATATATATATATATATATATATTATATATGCATATATATATATATATATATACATGTATATATATATATATATATATCAGTGGCGGCTCGTGCATGCGAGCTGAAGAGCTGCAGAACTCACCAAAAATTTTCGGAAAATGAAGTTTTTTATTAATTAATCACTTCTAATAATGTGTATGACAATATTTTTGTTTTAATCTCTTTTATCATGTTTATGATATTTCACATAAAAATTTTTCAAATAATTGCCCCACTATGCAACAATATTCATATCTACACATACTGTACCTCAGAGACATCATTTTTTCAATTTGACTTTCCCCTGTTTCCATACATAACATTTTTCTTCATGCGTCTATGATAATCTATAACATCACTCAGAACAATGTCGTTCGACGTTCTGCGCACTGAAAAAGCGAATCTTCTCTCTCTTCTTTCCCTGTGTTTCCCATAAATTTTGCATTCGCTTTGGAGTTTATAGGCACGATTCGTGCTGCAACTCTGCAGAACATTTACCGTCCATAAAAATGACTTGTGAAAATGCATACATGAAGTTACGAAAATAAGTTGAGTAGAACTGGGTGACAAGAAATTTATTTAGTAGTTTTGATTTAATTGTGCTTAAATTAATGAATGAAATATTGGTCAGTTCTTAATTGATCTATTGTTTCATTCTGTTTTTCTGCAATGTATTACTTTTATGTTTGAAGAATGTTTTACAACTTTTCGTAACATGATTGATGATTGTTGTGGGGAATTCACGCACCCGATTATTTTTCTCTTATAGGAATATGAAATGTTTCTAAAACTTTGTAAGCTTTGACTTAAGGAGTCAAATCAATACTAAGCACAGATAGTCTAAAAATATTTACATTTTTCGTTTATTTGAAAACGCTTTTTCCATCCATTACAAGTCGCTTTATAAATAAAATGGTCTGTTGTTTCATCCTGTGCTTTATATTAGAACTGTATTTCCCTGCAGCATTGGAAAATTTAGTTTTATCACTCTTCGAGCAATATTGCGAGTCTTGCTGAAAGCTCTTCTGATTGCGACTGTAATTCTTCCGAGATTTTCCCATTCCGTATATTGCTTATTTTCGCGATTTGTTGTGTGCCTAAGCATAAATTTTTGATTGTTTGTTGATTTGAAGTGTTTTTGTAGTGAAAAAGTGTTCTGTGGCTTTACTTGGTTTGGATGTTTAGAAACAAAATGGATGTTATTCATAATATGATCAACGTGAAATGTTTCGGTGCCTACAGCCTAGAGGAGAAGGTCGACATAAAAAATAACGGTAGGCCTCTGCCTGATCTGTCCATTAGTGCAACCGGAAGTAGCAGAGGAAAATAGTATAAAGGGCATTTTAATAGAGATATTTATACAAGAAACAATTGGATATGTGGGTGCAATAGGAAAAATGCATTATACTGCTTTCCATGTTTGCTGTTTGGTGGCGACAAGCTGTGGACGCAAACAGGAGTCACTGACTTAATACACCTTTCCGAGAAAATTAAAAGGCATGAGAACTCTCGAGCTCACCTTTATAATCGAATGGAGCTAAATATTTTGGGCAAAATTAACATGCAGGCGCAATTAGATTCTGCATGTTGGCGCAATATACAAAAGCAGAATGAAGAAGTTTCACGGAATCGATATGTTCTGTCAAAAATAATCAACTGCATAAAATTTTGTGGCGCTTTTGAACTAGCCCTCCGAGGACATGATGAGTCTGCGAACTCTGAGAACCCTGGTGTATTCCGTGGCCTAATAAATTTTTCAGCAGAGCTCGACAACGCATTGGAAGATCATTTGAAAAATGCGAATATTTTCAAAGGCACTTCAAAAACGATTCAAAATGATTTATTGAATTGCATGCTGCAAGTTTGCCAAGAACATATAGCTGCTGAAATTAAAGAAGCTTCATATCTTGCCATCTCAGCAGATGAGACCACAGATGTATCCTCAAAGCTACAGCTTGTTACAATATTTAGGTATGTTAAGAATGGAAGTCCAGTAGAGCGCTTCTGGTGCTGCTTAAATCCTCCAAAACAAGACGCGGAAACTATAAGCAGTGAATTACTGGCTGTATTGAACCCAATATTGGATAATTCAAATGAAAAACTTATTGCTCAAAGCTATGATGGCGCCGCTGTTATGAGTGGGAAAAGGGCTGGAGTGCAAGCATTAATAAAAAAGAAATATAATTTTGCACATTCCATACATTGCTATGCGCATCAATTGAATTCAATCGTCAAAAATGCGGCATCTTCGAATTCACAGGTGCGAGTGTTTTTTGATAATTTGCAAGAAATACCGGGATTTTTTAAAAGCTCCCCGTCGAGAATCTCTGTACTTGATCGAATTGTAAAACGGAAAATTCCCCACGGTGCATCAACGCGATGGAATTTCAATGTGAGAACAGATAATGTTGTACACGAGTATAGGGAAAGCTTAATTGAATGTATGGAAACCATAGAAGATGAATTCACTGATGGAACAGTTTGCAGGGCAGCTTCAGGTATTCGCCGCATGTTGAAAGATAACATATTTATTTTCTGGCTGACCTTTGTCCACTATGTTATGCCTCATGTAGATATACTTTTTAACCAAATGCAGAGGCGAGAAGCTGACTCGGTTCAATTGAAAGCTAATATTGTTTCTTTTGAGGAAAATATTCAAAATATCCGCAATCAAATTGATAGTATCATAGACAAAGCGTTCCATGCAAATGATATGGAAAATACATTTCAGGGTAAAAAGCGACGCATTCATGATAGTCCTGAGAGCCATCGCCTTGCTACGTTAGAAGTTTGTGATGTAATTTTAAATGCTATCAAAGATAGATTCGCATTCGATGGACACCTTATTGCTGCTTCTCTTTTTGACTCGAACCGCTTCAGAGAATATCAATTGAATTTCCCTGGCTCAGAGCTAAATTCTACATGTGCCGCCTATCCTACATAGGAGCGAGAACGCTTGAGAACAGAATTATCAATCATATATTCAAGAAGTGATTGCCGAGAAATGTCAAAAGCCCTTGTCTTGCTCAAATTCATCTTGAAAAATAATTTAAATGAACCACTAAGGGAAACAAAAAAATTGCTGGAAATCCAGTTAAAAACACCTATGAGCACCGCTGAAGCAGAAAGGAGTTTTTCAACCTTGAAGCGCATTAAAACTTTTTTGAGAAATACAATTTCGGAAGAACGTTTGACTGCTTTGGCTATGATTTCTATAGAAAAACATTTGATTGCTGAAATTGGGAACTTCAATGAAAGGATTATCGATAAATTCGCCACTGCTAAGAATCGCCGTTTTGAACTTATTCACAAACAATTTTGAATTCCTAGCAAGCTTATTTTTAGCTGGACTTACAATGTATATTAGTTTCAATGTAATTAGTTTAGTTTTGACTATAATTGCCCAGTAGTTTGTATAAAACGTGTGGAGTGAATTTTAATCGTAAGCCACTTTTCACTGTTTCGCCTTACTTCATCTTCATCCATTTCCGCTTCGTTAATTGTAAGTACATTTCATGTTTAAATCAATATTTTTTTGTTTGTTCGTGTTTATTATTATTAAAACTGCCAACAGTCGAAGTAATGCCTTCAAAAAAATGAAAATAAAGCCACGGAAAGAGAAAAAGGAAAAACAGGTTTTACATGTGCATTACATTGTTATTCAATTATAAATCGGACGAACTTCAGAGATTACATGCAGAACTCACAGTTATATTTCTCACGGGCCGCCACTGATATATATATATATATATATATATATATATATATATATATATATATATATACGAGTATATATATAATTTTTTTTCGTAGCACTACAGTCCCTTTCGGGCCTTCGCTTAGATATAGTTAGACTATCGCATTGTCATGATCGAATGTATCGGCACTCCACAAGGTGATACGAGCATTTTCAGGCTTTCGCCGTGTTCCCGTCCACCCAGCTGCGATACATTCTGATCATAACGCATCATAACTGAACAGGCTTATAGTCCGTCCAAAGAATCACTCGAGTTAAATCTCGTTGACGCCAACAAGACTTGAACCAGAGACCTTCGGCTTATGGGTTTAGTGCTCCAGCCACTATATATACACATATGTCAATATATATATATATATATATATATATATATATATATATATATATATATATATATATATATATATATGTTATGAGCATATGTCAACATAAAGTGAACTCCGCAATCAATCTCAAGAAATTTACTTAAAAAGATCCTTCATAACCGTACCACTCGTTCATTTTTATTCGATATCCACGGCCACCGTTCTCAGTTAATCTTCATGAAAATGATGTCCTATTGTTAAATTAAAATTCGACTTTAAAGTTATGATCACATATTGTAGGGAAAGTATCGTCATTTTTCTCTCTTTACACTCCGAGAATGTCCGCCATGATGGCATACAAGAAAATTAATCAATTTCTAACTACGTATATGTTATGCAATAGAACAACATAGTCCTGTCATCAAAGCAAAAATACTTGGCAATACAAAATTTAATTATGTCACATATTTATTTCGCCCATTTTAATTAAAGTTTCAGCCATTAGACAAAATGCAAAATAGAAAAAAGAACACATTTGCGGTCCATCCTATGCGTTATCACGATGGATACATCATTTTGCCTAAGAAAATGTAAACATACTATTTAACTCCTGATATAGATGGTTCTTCTAACGGTGCATTTGTTACGCGTACTAATGATTTCGTAGAATATTGTTATGCGAATATGAAAACGCGGCTATTTTACAATTTGCGTTAGGAAATTGTTTTAGGATTACATAAAGGAAAATTACAATTATTTTCATAGATGATGATGAGGTAAAATTTTTTTATGAGGATGACGTATGGGAAAAGGTTTTTAGGGTTGATCTTGTATAAAAGACAGTGTATATATATTTATGTATATATATATATATATATATATATATATATATATATAAATATATATGTAAATATATATATCTACGTATGTATTTTTTTTTCTTTAAAATCCGCCGGGCCTTGCTTTGTTGTGTGAGCAGACGCGTTTCGAGTACTTCGAGTCATCTTCAGTGTCTAAAGGATGTGTTGAAGAAGATGACTTTATATAAATTATACCAGGTAAAGAGATATTATGTTTTTGGTTTTTTGCTTGTTGGACATCCGCTTGCTCCGTGTCATCTCGTTTCCATTTTCGTAGAAAGCCTTGAAATTTATAAACTTAGAAAGACAGACGGTAACATTATCAACGAACAACTTGTTACCAATTCCGACGCAATTTTCTCAGTACTAAACCACACTCTTAGACGAAAACGGAAACGAGATGAAACAAAACAAACGGACATCCAACAAGCAAAATAACAAAAAACTTAATATCCCTCTACCTGGGATAAATTAGTACTTAACGTAATTTACTACCTGACCTAATTACCCATCCGCTTAACGCATCCTACGACTATATAAAGTCTTCTCCTTCAACACATCCTTTAGACCTTTGAGGAACGGAACAAATGGAGAGGCTATGCTCATATAAGCTCCATAGAAAATGATACGACCACCTTCTGAGCATGATTGTCATTTCATTTCCAATAATTTCCACAATTTCTCCTCTCGAGAGCCAGATTTTCAATTTGACGACTAAACATGGACGCGAAATTTACCTGGCGCGTGAGAGACGATTCGGAATTTAGTCATTCTTTCGGTTCGAGAACGTGTCTGGAGGTACATATTGACTGTAGTGAAAGTAATATTACACCTGGTTTAGGGATAACAACATTTTAAGGAGTGACATTGTAAATCGGCGCGTGGAATTCAATTAAAAGTGTAATGTGCAATATTGCTAGAAAACGATGGGTAATCGATACGAAAGTGTTTTCTATCCAAGTGGCCATAATGCTTTATTTGTATTCAATGCTTTTTTCTTGTTCTGTGAAGTGTTATTTGCAATAAAACCATATTTACGAGTGCATAAGAGTTTGTTTACTTTCTTGTGACAACCCATTGGGTTCCCCTTAACTAGCTTTAGAATCACGGTCGCAGGGGTAGGTGCAAAAAGACATGTAGTAAGGCAGGCGGTCGCAGGGGTAGTTGCGACAACGTGTACACATGGATGTCCACTCCGGTTTTATCTTGTTCCTCAAAGCTTTAGACACTGAAGATAACTCGAAGTACTCGGAACGCGTCTGCTCACACAACAAAGCAAAGCCCGACGACCTTGCTTTGTTGTGTGAGGATAAACAATATATATATATATATATATATATATATATATATATATATATATATATATATATATATATATGTATATATATATATATGTATATATATATATATATATATATATATATATATATATATGTATATATATATATATATATATATATATATATATATATATATATATATGTATGTATATATATATATATATATATATATATATATATATATTATATACATACATATATATATATATATATATATATATATATATATATATATATATATATATAAACATATATATATATATATATATATATATATATATATATATATATATATATATATATATATATATATATATATATATATATTTTACTATATACATATGCCTATATATATATATATATATATATATATATATTTATATATATATATATATATATATATATATATATATATATAAATATATATATATATATATATATATATATATATATATATAAATATATATATATATATATATATATATAATATAAATACATATATATATATATATATATATATATATATATATATATATATATATATATATATATATATAAATATAAATATATATATATATATATATATATATATATATATATATATATATATATATTTATATATATATATATATATATATATATATATATATATATATATAAATATATATATATATATATATATATATATATATATATATATATATATAATATAAATATATATAATATAAATATATATATATATATATATATATATATATATATATATATATATATATATATATATATATATATATATATATATATGTATACATATCTATAAATAAAGGAAACGCTGGTCTGACGCGGTCGATGAAGACAGTTCATCGCTGCTCAGATTTCAAAACTGGAGGACGCGGTCAATGGACCGATAACAGTTGGAGGCACCATTTGCAGGAAGCAAGGCCCGAGAGGAGGTGGAAAGCCATAGTTGACTTGACCGAAAAGGACGCTGAACAATTCCTGAACAAGGGCAAAGTACGAATTGGGTGGGTTGTCTGTAGGATACGGCGAAGAGCAACGCCTCTTCAATGTTTCAAATGCCTTGGTTATGGTCACACCACACAAGTTTGCAAAGGACCCGATAGGAGTTCCCTATGTTACAAATGCGGTGAAATGGGACATAAAAGAAAAGGGTGTACGAAGGAGGCACACTGTATTCTTTGCAAGGATGCTGATCCAAAACCTGATTTTGGACACGTCTTGGGATCAGGAAACTGCCGGGTGTTCCAGGAAGCCCTAGCCAACGCAAAATCAGAGCTTCGATGACCCGCATCCTGCAGCTAAACCTACACCGCAGTTCAACCGCCCAAAATCTGCTTGAGCAGTTTGCGAGGGACATGAAAGCCGACTTCTTGCTGCTGAGTGAGCAACACCATAATAAAAGTCCTGCATTATGGTACTCTGATGAAACTGGTACTGCCGCTATCTGGGTTCGGAACAGTGACTTTCAAGCGGAGAGTTGTGGACGGGGAGATGGTTTCGTGTGGGTTCGGTGCTCAGGGATCACCTTCTTTAGTGTGTACCTAACGCCTAGCGAGTCAATATCATCTTTCCAAGCCAAGCTTAATGCTTTGGAGGGCGCTGTCTCGAACGCAGAGGGTAGGGTGCTCGTTGGGGGCGACTTCAATGCTAAAGCAATCGAATGGGGCATGCCTCAGATGGATCCGTGGGGAAAACGAATCCTGGAAATGGCAGCCAGGACGGCCCTCGTCGTACTAAACTCCGGAAATACGCCGACTTTCCACCGTTTTGGCTGTGAGGGAACCATACCGGACGTAACATTCGCCTCGGAGTCCTTAGTACGGAGGATACACAACTGGAAAGTATTAGAGGACTACTCAGCCAGTGATCACCAGTGCATTCTGCTTGAGATAAGTGATGCTGTCTCCCGACGTCCGTGCTCTCGGCCTTCTACAACTGGATGGAACATTGGAAGAATGGACGTCGAGAGGTTCGTCGAGGTGCTCACAGCAGGTGAGCCGCTGCAGGGAGCTTCGGAGGGGAAGGAAGAACTGGCAGCTCAAGACGTGGTGAACTCTACTATGAGCATAATTACGACTGCTTGCTGCGCTTCTATGCCCCGTCGAAGAACCCGGCACGGCAAGCCCCCAGTGTACTGGTGGTCTACTGAAATCGCTGAAAAGTGGAGGGAGTGTCACAAGCTTCGGCGTGAGGCTCAACGGGCGCGGAACCGTGACGAGGCATGCAACCAGGTGGCAGCATATAAGTTGGCCTTCGCAAACTGATCAACAGTAGCAAGGCTCGCTGCTGGCAAGACCTGGTGGACAATGTGAACAAGGATCCGTGGGGCCTTGGCTACAAGCTGGTCATGGGGAAACTTGGTGCCCTACGGAAGCCTTGTAAACATGACGCGGAAAAGATGGACGCGATAGTGCGGGGACTCTTCCCCACCCATCCCGTCCGTGTTGACGCTGTCCATGGTGAAACAGCAGTCGAGTGCCCACTCTTCACACAGCTGGAACTGGAGGAGGCAGTCCTCTCCTTGAAAGCGAGGAAGGCTCCAGGTCCAGATGGTGTTCCAGCTGAAGTGTTGCGGCTCGTCTTTCACCATTGTCCTGACTTGCTGCGCAGCACATTCAACGCCTGCCTACGGGACGGGGTTTTCCCGGTACGATGGAAGGTGGCGAGGCTCGTGCTGATCAGCAAGGGGGAGAGAAATCCCAAATCGCCCTCTGCATACCGCCCGTTATGCATGCTAGACACGGCTGGGAAAGTGCTAGAGAAACTCATCAAGGGAAGACTCACTGACGCGATTCGTGCTGCTGGGGACCTATCTCCTCGGCAGTATGGCCTTAGAGCAAGGCGCCGAGTGAGGGACTGGATGACTGCTCGCGGGCTCAGTTTAGCATTGGAGAAAACCGAAGTGGTCATCTTGACAAAAAAGAGAATCTCTAGAGTAAGGATGATCAGTATTGGAGATATACAAATCGAATCAAAGCCAGCGGTGAAGTACCTGGGGCTACTGATCGACTCGAAGATGAGTTTCTCTGAGCAAATCAGGGCAACGGCTGAGAAGGCTGCTTCGGGAATATCGGCTCTGAGTCGACTTATGGCCAACGTAAGGGGACCCAGCCCATTAAGAAGACGCCTCTTGATGAGTGCTGTAGGGTCAGTGCTAATGTACGGAGCAGAGGTATGGGGCGACGCTCTCAGCAAGGAGGTATACCGAAAACGATTGGCACAGGTACAGAGAAGAGGAGCACTGAGAATTGCATCTTCGTATCCAACAGTCTCCGACTCGGCGGTGAGAGTGATTGCAGGCGTGATACCTGTCGCCCTCCTTGCTAGAGAGCACCGCGCTATTTACCTGCGCCGAAACGAAGATGCGAGGGAGATAGTTGTCCGCGAGGAGAGACAACGCTCGCTCAACGATTGGCAGCAGTCTCGGGGGAATCGCACGAAGGGAAGGTGGACTGCTCGCCTCATCCCGGATGTGAGACCGTGGCTAAATTGAAGGCATGGTGAGACTGACTTCTATCTGACCTAGCTTTTGAGCGGGCACGGGTGTTTTCAGTCTTACCTGCACAAGACCGGTAAGTCACAGTCTCCCGATTGTCGGTTTTGCCCAGGAGAGGAGGACAATGCCTGTCACTCATTTTTAGCGTGTACAAAATGGGTCAGGCTGCAAAGGGAGAGCTCACCCCGGATAATATAGTTGCAGTGATGCTCGAATCGGTTGACAAGTGGAACCAGGTGGCACATTATGCTCGGGCAGTCCTAAAATATAAAAGGGACTCACAGCAGCGGGAGGCGCTGGGGCTGGGGGATCGCACTTCTGGCATTTCCTCTTCCCCTTTCCCCTCCCGCTAGGAAAGGGACTCCCCAGCTTGAAGGCGCCCCACGGCGTAACAAAACGAGACCTAGCCCGAAGTAATGTGTCAAACGGTTCCAGGCTGGGTTCTCAGGTTGACAGGGGAGGTGTTTAGTGGGTAGTCCAGTCGCGCATGGGAGTCCCACACTCTGTGCATAGATAGCATTCATCTCCCTACCACAAAAAAAAGAAGCAGGGAGATGGGCTGGCCCCACTGCTATTCAATTTGGCTGTAGAGTACGTCATACGGAAGCTACCTGTCGATACGCAAGGTACATTACTATTCAAGTCGAGCCAAGTAGTAGTCTATGCGGGGGACATAAACATTTTGTCACGGTCATTGACAACTGCCAAAGAACTCTTCCTGAAACTCGACGGTGAAGCAAATCTTGTAGGGCTACAAATCAATGAAAGTAAAATAAATCTCATGACACAGTCAAGGAAAAATACCTCAAGTACACAAAGTATTATACTTGGCGAATAAGTATCGAAAATGTTAGCAAATTTTGTGTATTTAGGCGTCAAAATAACGAAAATAGGCAATGAAAGAGACAAAATACGCCGAAGCATAAAGCTCGCAAAGAAAATCTTTTATTTAGTAATGACGATCTTGAAGACCAGCTGGATACACAGGAAAACAAAGCTCCAAGTATACAAGTCTGTGATAATACCTGTGTTATGCTATGGGTGTGAAACATGGACCCTAACCCAAGCATCCACAAATATATTGAACACCTTTGAGGGACGGGTGCTGAGGCGAATTATCGGAGCGAAGCTAGACGGGGACCAACGGCGAATTCGATACAACCATGAGCTGTATGAAACTATCATACCGTCTCCGTCCCGGTAAAACCTTGGCAGGCCTCGGAGTGCGTTCGAAGTTCGCACCATTGGGTTGGTGGTGTAGGTTCGGTTGAGACGGACTCCCGATTAGCGCTGGTCTGGCTCTGAGCACTTGTTCCCATAAGGGCTTGGGCCAACCCTCGCATGGCCTCCCTGTTCTGCAAAGATAACCATGGGACCAAAAAGGCGACTACACACACGAACGGAGATAGCGGCTCCGAGGGGGAACCCAACCAAAACTGGAGCAAACAAAATCAAAAGACCACAAATACCCAGAAAAAGAAACGAAGAATAACAACGACGACGCAACCAGTGGTTGCAGCCACGATGTCAACAGTACATCGCGAGCGATACTAACAACGACAAAAACGAAGGCTAACACAACGACAGTTGTTTTGCTCCAGGACTCTTTTGTCCTGGCCTCTTTCCTCTAAATACAGTGCATTTATAACTTCACGCACAAATTCAAAATTCTTTTATTTCGTAGTATGAATTTCTGTTCGACTACAAGAGCGTGATTTTAAACAATATTGATATAATTAATTATACGAGTACGTTTTTATGACTTCCAAGTAGCGACCTGTGTATCGCGACGATCTGATGATGACTGATGATTCCCTTCCCACTCGAGCATAAGGCGCCAGCAGTTCCCACGCACGAAAATGCTGACGCTTGAGCGTCCACAAGCATTCCATGCCCGGAAACCGCTGACGCCCGCATCTGGTATGGGAAAGGGACTTTGGTTTCGCATTGCAATGCGTTCATGCGGCCACATCATGCATGCAAATGCGGTGTTTGTGTCTTCCGATCGTTTCGCTGACGCGTATAAGTCAACAAAATGATCCGAACATCACGCGAAACTGCTGACACCCGCATCTGTGGCGATGCAAAATGTGGCCACATGAGACATGCATGCATCTATGATTTTAGCAACTAAGTCAAACAATATTAGTCACATAAGGTGACGAAATTAATTATCCACCTTTGCAAATACGATTTGTAAAATAAATTTTAGCAACTAAGTCTAACGCCACTGATCGTGTGGACGGGTATTAACATCCACCCCCCCCCCCCCCCCGTTGAACGGTCTGTTCAACCTCTTCCAGTGTGTGGGGCAAGCTGTGACGTCTAGGCAGTGGCACTGGTCTCGTTCGTTGCGATCGTGGTTGGCAGCCTACATTTTTGGCTTTGCACCATAGGAAGGCGACAATAGCGAGAACTGCGACGAAGCTCAGATATCCTAGTGCATACTGGTGAACATCATGCACATCCAGCTGGTCCCTCCAGGATAGATCCTGCTCCTTGAGTTGATTTCGCAAATCGTTGAACTCCGAAGTGTGCGTCCGGAAAGGTGTGGGCTCAAGGTGCTGTTGTACATGTCCCAGGTTGTCGTGATCAGTGTAATAATAGGTCTTCGGCTGAGTCGTTTTGATTGAGGATTCATATATGCGGTGACCCTTGATAGTTACTGCATCGGATTTGAGCGTGCAGTCGGGAGTCAGCTGCGGAATTCCGGAGCCCTGCAGTGTCAGGATGGATGTGTTGCCACTGCACAAAAGCTGAGCCACCAACGGTGTGGTGAAGGCATAGATCCACTCATTGGACTGTGGGATATTCGTCCACGAGAAGGATGTAAGCAGCTCAACTAGGTGACAGTTGGTCATCGTCGGCATTCCCCTTAGCAGCGTCACTTCGCAAGTGCTCATATTGGCGTCCTTGTGATACAACGGATGGGACTGTTGGCACAAGTGGGTGTTTGGCTCCATCCTGTTACAGGCAGCATAATCCATCTCGTTGAGTGGATAGTAGACGTCGCGATGTGGGCTGATGATCAGATAAGGAGCAGTTGGCTGTATAGCAACGAGATGGTTGCGTTTTGCCGTTGGAATTGGTAGGATTCGATAGAGCTCAAACGTTGATACATCGATGAGTGGCATCTTGAGCTCGAAAAGAATGAAGTTCGCATTTGCCTTGGCCTTGATAGATGTTAGCCCAAATAATTTCAGAAAGTCTTCTCGGCCAACAGGGAGACGCTGATTTTCCGGCAGGTGATCCCTGATGTCGGTCATTGCCGCATTAAGTTGCTGTTGAGACAACAGCAGAGGATTGAAGTTCTCATGGTGTGTGTCTGTGATT
Organism: Odontomyia ornata; assembly: GCA_963969285.1. NCBI lineage: Eukaryota > Metazoa > Arthropoda > Insecta > Diptera > Stratiomyidae > Odontomyia > Odontomyia ornata. Next base: position 223,231,090 of record OZ017740.1, on the reverse strand, counting down.
ACGTCCAAGAGGCTGGATTGGATGCGCTGCAAATTGAGTGTTGCCAGGGTCATCTGGAAAGATAGAATTGAGATTAAATCTGGTACTCGGGCTGCGGTGCCTTCGAGTTGCGGACCCTTGACCTCGTTGGAGAGTTTTGTCAGTTCGTGCTCTATGGAGGCAAAACGTTTTTGAGCCATCTGTTCCATTTGACCGAGGAGATTCAATGTCGAGTCGATGATTGACGTTTGGTTTTTGAGTAAGGAGTGCAGCTTGGTCTAATCTCCCTGCATCGTCTTAATGGTTTGAGCCATTTGATTAGCGTACTCTTCGTCCAGAACTCCGAACAACGATCTGGCCAGTCCACCCACTGCGTTTATTGCGCCTCGCCTTGACCTGATCCTCAGCATCTGGTTTGCGCTAGAAAACTGATCGGTCAAGTGTCGGAACTGCTCATGCAGATGCGAGCAGTCGGTTTGTCGAGAATCATGATCACATAGTTGTTGCAGCCAAATCGTGCCGTTCTGCAGCGTGGCCAGCTCCGTCCAGTAGGCTTCTAGGTCATAGTAGACCAAGAGTTTCCACTCGCTTGTCGACAGGAAGGCATTTCCCAATGTTTGAAAATGCAGTCCTGGATGTGGTCCAGTTGATGACACCTTGATGGGGTTGGTTACTGTTAGAGGGCTCAGTAGGCAGACCAGCAGGAGCGATAGAAGAGGCGTCCTTCTCCTCCCGGATCGGAGCCCGGTGTGATAAGTATCGGGTGTGTCTGCTTGATGCGATGCCTCAGGTTGGTTTCGAGTATTCGCTTCAGGCCCAGCTGCTTCAGGTATAGTGTTCTCCGGCACTGGTAGTGGCGCTAGACAATGAATGGGCCTTCTTACTATTCCAGTGGCTGTTTTTACGTCTGCAACTCTGACAAAGTCATCAGCCCCTTGATGCGTGTCAATGATTCGTCCCAGAGGCCATTTCATAGTTGGTAGGTTGTCGTCCTTGATGATGACGATGGTTCCCCGGGTAGCATTTGGTTGACCTTGTTGCCACTTAACGCGAAGTTGCAGTTGGTTCAAATATTCGCGAGACCATCGGCGCCAAAACTCGTTCTTCAACTGATTTATCCGCTTCCATCGGGTATGAAGTTCGCCTGCGACCGGCTCCACCCGAGCATCCACCATGGCCGTGAGGGGCTCACCGATAAGAAAATGGCCCAGAGTCAACGCCGCCAGGTCATTGGGATCGTCGGACATCGCAGTTAAAGGTCTGGAGTTGAGGATGGCCTCCACCTGGACCGCCAGGGTATGCAGTTCCTCGTACGTGAGTGTGGCTGATGAAGCGCCCCGGCGAAGCAGGTTATTGGCTGATTTGACGGCCGCCTCCCACAATCCACCAAAGTGGGGGGCGCGAGGGGGGATGAAGTGAAATTGTATTCCCCGTGTGCTGCAAGAGTCGGTCACCTTGTGTTGACCCTCGGCTGAATGAAGTGATAAAGACAGCTCGCGTAGTTGACGTTGCGCACCTACAAAATTGGTCGCATTGTCGCAATAGATGTCCTTGCAGAGACCTCGTCTCCCGATGAAACGCTTCAGAGCACCGATGAAGGCTTCTGTGCTGAGATCGCTCACCAACTCCAGATGGACGGCCTTGGTAGCGAAGCAGCAGAATATAGCGATGTATCCCTTCTGAGGCCGCACGCCTCTACCCCGGTAGTGTATCAGCATTGGCCCGCAAAAGTCGACGCCCGAACGGATGAAAGGGCGAGCCGCTTGCACGCGAGCACCTGGTAGATTTCCCATAGCTTGATTGAACAGTTGTGGCCTTGCCTTAACACATCGCACGCATTTTTGAACAACCGCCCGGGCCAGCTGCTTCCCCCTGATGGGCCAAAAGCGTTGTCTCGTGGTAGCAAGCAGTGCCTGAGCTCCGAGGTGGCAATTATTGCGGTGAATATCCGTCATCAGTAGTCTAGTAAGTGGATCCGCGAACGGCAGCAACATAGGATGCTTGGCCTCGAAAGCGAGTTGTGACGCTTCTAGCCTCCCGCCAACGCGCAGGATTCCGTCCGAATCCAGGAAGGGAGTCAGACTCGATAGGGGGCTGTTTTTGCTGACCTGCCCGTGTAGTTGGATGTCTCGCCGATCCTCACGAAAATCGTGTTGCTGAATACATTTTACGATCACTCTGGTTGCTGTGGAGAGTTCGTGAGTTGTTACTGCACGGCTGCGCGCCTGAGAAGACTAGGAGCTTGTCCTGCAATGCGTTACAAAACGCAGCATATAAACGATCACCCGTTGAAGCCTTCCAAATGAGTTGCCGTGTTGAATTTCGTAAACAAAATGGTTGCTTGCACTAGCTGTTGTTGTCATTGCAATCCTGATTTGCTTTCGCTTGACTTCGCAGGCCTCAGTGCCCTTGTATGGAGGCGGCCAGTCCGCCTCAGGTCCCGTCAAGAAGGAGGGCCCGTGTAACCAGAGCTTGCAGTCCCTTAGCGCAGCTGGCGCCAGGCCACGGGATAGGATGTCCGCAGAATTATCGTGGGACGCCACATGTCGCCACTGAGTTGATCGTGACAATGTTTGGATGGTCGAAACAAGATTGGCCACGAAAGTGCTGTAGGATGAAGCGGTTGAGTTAATCCACGCCAATGCGACCTCTGAATCGGACCAGAGAACGTGAAAAACATCCGGCAGACTGAGCGCTCTCTTGACTCGACTCGTCAATTCCGCTCCAAGCTTGGCGGCACACAACTCCAAACGCGGTACTGTCAACACCTTGATGGGGGCTACCCTGGATTTGGAACAGAGCAGTCGAACGTTGACTTGATCGCTCGGGGAAGTTGAGCGAACATAGATCACAGCACCATACGCCCTCTCTGAGGCATCGCAGAAGGTGTGTAGCTGCAGCTGAATTGGTTTCTCGCAGGCGATAACGTGTCGGGGAAAGCGAACCCTTTGCAATGATGGTAGCTCACTGCGGAACTTGGCCCACTGTGTATGTATTTCGAGTGGCAAAGCTGCGTCCCAGTCTAATTCCAACCGCCATAGCGCCTGCAGGAACAATTTTGCGGTTACGATAACCGGCGCTAGGATACCCAATGGGTCGAACATTCGGGCGATGTCTGAAGCGATCGTCCGTTTTGTGAACTTGACCTCAGCATGGTCCAAGTTAATGCCGATTTGGAAATCGTCCGTTTTCGGGAGCCAAATTACCCCCTAGGTTTTGATGTAGTCTTCCGACAAGCTACCAAAATCCAGCTGGACCTCCTGATCCTCGACACTGATTTGCTGTAGAAGATGCGGATGATTGGCACACCATTTGTGCAAATGCATCCCTGCACTGGTAAGAATCTGACGCAATTCTTCCTGTGTTCGGATTGCCTCCGTCAAGCTGCCTGCCCTGTCATGACGTCGTCTATGTAACAATCATGCTGCAAGGCGCTGCTGCCTAAGGGTGCTCGATTTTGTTCGGCTTGTGCCAGAACCTGGAGGCATTTAGTTGCCAAGTACGGGGCACACGTTGTGCCGTACGTAATGATCTTGAGTCGATAATATCGCAAAGGCTGGGTTGGACTTGTTCTCCAAATCACCAATTGAAAATTGCAATCGTCATACTGAAGCCTTATTTGCCGATACATTTTGACAATGTCGGCAGTGAAAACGAAGCGTGGCAAACGGAAACGGATCAAAATCGCAAATAGATCATCCTGAATCGTGGGTCCTGTATGTAGGATATTGTTCAGAGAAACGTTCGTTGATGTTCTGCTGGACGCGTCGAAAACCACCCTCAATTTAGTGGTACTACTACCTGGTTTCAGGACGCAATGGTGCGGCAAAAAATAATGTGCTTTCTTATTCGCTGACCATGTGATTTGCTCCATATGTCCCAGTCGTTCGTATTCGTCCATGAATTCGCAATACTGCCGTCTTAGGTCGGGGTTCTTCTCCAGTCTGAGCTCTATCGCCATGAATCTGCGTATGGCAACGTCCTGCGAGTCACCCAGCCCTTTGGGATCTTCCTTGAAGGGGAGCCGTACCAAGAACCGGCCATCGGATTCACGTTGAGTCGTCTGGGCGAAATGTACTTCGCACGCTCTTTCAGTCGCTGTGAGATTATGTTGTGGATCCGATACCTCCTCAACCTCCCAGAATCGCTTGATAGCTTGAGTCAGCTGAGTCTCTTCCGTGAGGACTCCACACGTTACTGGTAGCCCTTGAGGTGTTACTACCTTTCCGGCAACAATCCAACCGAGGAGCGTGTTCTGGAGCACCGGGAGTTCAGGGCCCAACTTGATTTGCCCGACGGCAAGGACTTCGTAGAAATGCTCCGCACTCAGCAGCATGTCGATTCGCCCCGTTCGATGGAATTCAGGATCCGCCAGCTTGATATTCCCAGGAACCTGCCATTCCGATGTGTCCAGACTCTGAGAAGGCTGAGGAGATATGATTTGATCGAGGACGTAGGCCTCCAACTGCGCGGCATATCCAGACACTCTGGATTTTAGGCCAAGCTCCACCTTACGATGCGCCTTCTCGATGTTTCCACCCACTCCCTCAATCAGTGCAAATTGCGGCGAAGCCGCTAGCCCTAGTTTCTTGATAATGCGCTCGGTTACTAGGTTGATTTGCGAGCCAGGGTCCAATACTGCTCAGCAGTCGGTCACTCTTCCATTGCTGGCAACCACCTTCACAACGGCTGTGCTCAACAGAACATTTTCCTCGCTCCAGGTTGCATGAGAGCCGTCAACGTGAGGGCGGGCGGCACAGGTGGCGGCTGAATGTTTGGCTTCTTGACTGTGGAGCCAGGCATGCGTTGCCGAATCCAATTTTCGCAGCAAAATGTGCAGTAGCAATAGATCCCAATCCCTTGTGGATATTTGCAGGTTTTCCAGGCCTCTGAGACACTCTTGTGTGGTGTCATGCAGCGACTTTATGGCTACCGCTGACGGTTTTTCACTGGCCTGAGATGGCTGCCCCATTAATTTGTTGATGAGGGCCGACACCAAGAGTCGTCGATTGTCAAATCTCTCATTAAGTGTCTTCCAGGCAGTTTGATAATTTTCGTCTGACAACGCAAAGTTTCTGATCAAGGATCCAGCCTCTCCTGTAAGGTTAACCTTCAGATACCACAGCTTCTGGCACGCGGACATCGGCTGGTTATGCACCATTTGCATAAACAAATCCCGGAAATGTCGCCAGTGGAGGTAATCTCCGTTGAAGGTGGGCAAAGCAATTTTTGGGAGCACCAAGCCTGGAGTCGCAGCAGGCGTAACAGACGAGGGCGGCATTTCGGTAGTGGCGTTGACCTTTACTTGCAAGCGAACAATGCAGTCCTGCACGTCCTCCTCCAACCGGATATGCTCTTCCAAATTAAAGCCCTGCGCTTCAGGATCCTCACAGGATTCATAGACTTGCTGATGAAGCTCATCCAATTGTTGCCAGCCTCGCTGCACCGCCTCCGCTCTAGCCTTACACCAAGTCTTCGTGTTTTCTGGCGGTTCTGGGCGAGCCATCGTCCTTCTCAGTGAATCTGCCGAGGCCCGATACCGTCACAACTTGCATGTGAAAACTGCATTTTTCTGTACCGAGACCAGTGCGGCTGAAGGCTTGTCATTGCTATCGTGTGCTGATGAGGGTGGCTGCAACATTGGCAGTGCCGTGCCCTTTAGAGCGTTGATCCTTTCGAGGAAGTGCTTCTGAAAAGTGTCGTAATTTATCTTGGTCGTTTCATACGTTTCGCCCTTGAAGTAGTCGTGTTCCGGTGTGATTTTGGGTAAGGATCGAACTTCGGTGTCCTTGCGTTCGAATTCCTCCCAGGCAGTTTCTAAACGCCGAAGCCGCTCTTCATAGTCGATGATTGACGTTTGGTTTTTGAGTAAGGAGTGCAGCTTGGTCTAATCTCCCTGCATCGTCTTAATGATTTGAGCCATTTGATTAGCGTACTCTTCGTCCAGAACTCCGAACAACGATCTGGCCAGTCCACCCACTGCGTTTATTGCGCCTCGCCTTGACCTGATCCTCAGCATCTGGTTTGCGCTAGAAAACTGATCGGTCAAGTGTCGGAACTGCTCATGCAGATGCGAGCAGTCGGTTTGTCGAGAATCATGATCACATAGTTGTTGCAGCCAAATCGTGCCGTTCTGCAGCGTGGCCAGCTCCGTCCAGTAGGCTTCTAGGTCATAGTAGACCAAGAGTTTCCACTCGCTTGTCGACAGGAAGGCATTTCCCAATGTTTGAAAATGCAGTCCTGGATGTGGTCCAGTTGATGACACCTTGATGGGGTTGGTTACTGTTAGAGGGCTCAGTAGGCAGACCAGCAGGAGCGATAGAAGAGGCGTCCTTCTCCTCCCGGATCGGAGCCCGGTGTGATAAGTATCGGGTGTGTCTGCTTGATGCGATGCCTCAGGTTGGTTTCGAGTATTCGCTTCAGGCCCAGCTGCTTCAGGTATAGTGTTCTCCGGCACTGGTAGTGGCGCTAGACAATGAATGGGCCTTCTTACTATTCCAGTGGCTGTTTTTACGTCTGCAACTCTGACAAAGTCATCAGCCCCTTGATGCGTGTCAATGATTCGTCCCAGAGGCCATTTCATAGTTGGTAGGTTGTCGTCCTTGATGATGACGATGGTTCCCCGGGTAGCATTTGGTTGACCTTGTTGCCACTTAACGCGAAGTTGCAGTTGGTTCAAATATTCGCGAGACCATCGGCGCCAAAACTCGTTCTTCAACTGATTTATCCGCTTCCATCGGGTATGAAGTTCGCCTGCGACCGGCTCCGCCCGAGCATCCACCATGGCCGTGAGGGGCTCACCGATAAGAAAATGGCCCGGAGTCAACGCCGCCAGGTCATTGGGATCGTCGGACATCGCAGTTAAAGGTCTGGAGTTGAGGATGGCCTCCACCTGGACCACCAGGGTATGCAGTTCCTCGTACGTGAGTGTGGCTGATGAAGCGCCCCGGCGAAGCAGGTTATTGGCTGATTTGACGGCCGCCTCCCACAATCCACCAAAGTGGGGGGCGCGAGGGGGGATGAAGTGAAATTGTATTCCCCGTGTGCTGCAAGAGTCGGTCACCTTGTGTTGACCCTCGGCTGAATGAAGTGATAAAGACAGCTCGCGTAGTTGACGTTGCGCACCTACAAAATTGGTCGCATTGTCGCAATAGATGTCCTTGCAGAGACCTCGTCTCCCGATGAAACGCTTCAGAGCACCGATGAAGGCTTCTGTGCTGAGATCGCTCACCAACTCCAGATGGACGGCCTTGGTAGCGAAGCAGCAGAATATAGCGATGTATCCCTTCTGAGGCCGCACGCCTCTACCCCGGTAGTGTATCAGCATTGGCCCGCAAAAGTCGACGCCCGAACGGATGAAAGGGCGAGCCGCTTGCACGCGAGCACCTGGTAGATTTCCCATAGCTTGATTGAACAGTTGTGGCCTTGCCTTAACACATCGCACGCATTTTTGAACAACCGTCCGGGCCAGCTGCTTCCCCCTGATGGGCCAAAAGCGTTGTCTCGTGGTAGCAAGCAGTGCCTGAGCTCCGAGGTGGCAATTATTGCGGTGAATATCCGTCATCAGTAGTCTAGTAAGTGGATCCGTGAACGGCAGCAACATAGGATGCTTGGCCTCGAAAGCGAGTTGTGACGCTTCTAGCCTCCCGCCAACGCGCAGGATTCCGTCCGAATCCAGGAAGGGAGTCAAACTCGATAGGGGGCTGTTTTTGCTGACCTGCCCGTGTAGTTGGATGTCTCGCCGATCCTCACGAAAATCGTGTTGCTGAATACATTTAACGATCACTCTGGTTGCTGTGGAGAGTTCGTGAGTTGTTACTGCACGGCTGCGCGCCTGAGAAGACTAGGAGCTTGTCCTGCAATGCGTTACAAAACGCAGCATATAAACGATCACCCGTTGAAGCCTTCCAAATGAGTTGCCGTGTTGAATTTCGTAAACAAAATGGTTGCTTGCACTAGCTGTTGTTGTCATTGCAATCCTGATTTGCTTTCGCTTGACTTCGCAGGCCTCAGTGCCCTTGTATGGAGGCGGCCAGTCCGCCTCAGGTCCCGTCAAGAAGGAGGGCCCGTGTAACCAGAGCTTGCAGTCCCTTAGCGCAGCTGGCGCCAGGCCACGGGATAGGATGTCCGCAGAATTATCGTGGGACGCCACATGTCGCCACTGAGTTGATCGTGACAATGTTTGGATGGTCGAAACAAGATTGGCCACGAAAGTGCTGTAGGATGAAGCGGTTGAGTTAATCCACGCCAATGCGACCTCTGAATCGGACCAGAGAACGTGAAAAACATCCGGCAGACTGAGCGCTCTCTTGACTCGACTCGTCAATTCCGCTCCAAGCTTGGCGGCACACAACTCCAAACGCGGTACTGTCAACACCTTGATGGGGGCTACCCTGGATTTGGAACAGAGCAGTCGAACGTTGACTTGATCGCTCGGGGAAGTTGAGCGAACAAAGATCACAGCGCCATACGCCCTCTCTGAGGCATCGCAGAAGGTGTGTAGCTGCAGCTGAATTGGTTTCTCGCAGGCGATAACGTGTCGGGGAAAGCGAACCCTTTGCAATGATGGTAGCTCACTGCGGAACTTGGCCCACTGTGTATGTATTTCGAGTGGCAAAGCTGCGTCCCAGTCTAATTCCAACCGCCATAGCGCCTGCAGGAACAATTTTGCGGTTACGATAACCGGCGCTAGGATACCCAATGGGTCGAACATTCGGGCGATGTCTGAAGCGATCGTCCGTTTTGTGAACTTGACCTCAGCATGGTCCAAGTTAATGCCGATTTGGAAATCGTCCGTTTTCGGGAGCCAAATTACCCCCTAGGTTTTGATGTAGTCTTCCGACAAGCTACCAAAATCCAGCTGGACCTCCTGATCCTTGACACTGATTTGCTGTAGAAGATGCGGATGATTGGCACACCATTTGTGCAAATGCATCCCTGCACTGGTAAGAATCTGACGCAATTCTTCCTGTGTTCGGATTGCCTCCGTCAAGCTGCCTGCCCTGTCATGACGTCGTCTATGTAACAATCATGCTGCAAGGCGCTGCTGCCTAAGGGTGCTCGATTTTGTTCGGCTTGTGCCAGAACCTGGAGGCATTTAGTTGCCAAGTACGGGGCACACGTTGTGCCGTACGTAATGATCTTGAGTCGATAATATCGCAAAGGCTGGGTTGGACTTGTTCTCCAAATCACCAATTGAAAATTGCAATCGTCATACTGAAGCCTTATTTGCCGATACATTTTGACAATGTCGGCAGTGAAAACGAAGCGTGGCAAACGGAAACGGATCAAAATCGCAAATAGATCATCCTGAATCGTGGGTCCTGTATGTAGGATATTGTTCAGAGAAACGTTCGTTGATGTTCTGCTGGACGCGTCGAAAACCACCCTCAATTTAGTGGTACTACTACCTGGTTTCAGGACGCAATGGTGCGGCAAAAAATAATGTGCTTTCTTATTCGCTGACCATGTGATTTGCTCCATATGTCCCAGTCGTTCGTATTCGTCCATGAATTCGCAATACTGCCGTCTTAGGTCGGGGTTCTTCTCCAGTCTGAGCTCTATCGCCATGAATCTGCGTATGGCAACGTCCTGCGAGTCACCCAGCCCTTTGGGATCTTCCTTGAAGGGGAGCCGTACCAAGAACCGGCCATCGGATTCACGTTGAGTCGTCTGGGCGAAATGTACTTCGCACGCTCTTTCAGTCGCTGTGAGATTATGTTGTGGATCCGATACCTCCTCAACCTCCCAGAATCGCTTGATAGCTTGAGTCAGCTGAGTCTCTTCCGTGAGGACTCCACACGTTACTGGTAGCCCTTGAGGTGTTACTACCTTTCCGGCAACAATCCAACCGAGGAGCGTGTTCTGGAGCACCGGGAGTTCAGGGCCCAACTTGATTTGCCCGACGGCAAGGACTTCGTAGAAATGCTCCGCACTCAGCAGCATGTCGATTCGCCCCGTTCGATGGAATTCAGGATCCGCCAGCTTGATATTCCCAGGAACCTGCCATTCCGATGTGTCCAGACTCTGAGAAGGCTGAGGAGATATGATTTGATCGAGGACGTAGGCCTCCAACTGCGCGGCATATCCAGACACTCTGGATTTTAGGCCAAGCTCCACCTTACGATGCGCCTTCTCGATGTTTCCACCCACTCCCTCAATCAGTGCAAATTGCGGCGAAGCCGCTAGCCCTAGTTTCTTGATAATGCGCTCGGTTACTAGGTTGATTTGCGAGCCAGGGTCCAATACTGCTCGGCAGTCGGTCACTCTTCCATTGCTGGCAACCACCTTCACAACGGCTGTGCTCAACAGAACATTTTCCTCGCTCCAGGTTGCATGAGAGCCGTCAACGTGAGGGCGGGCGGCACAGGTGGCGGCTGAATGTTTGGCTTCTTGACTGTGGAGCCAGGCATGCGTTGCCGAATCCAATTTTCGCAGCAAAATGTGCAGTAGCAATAGATCCCAATCCCTTGTGGATATTTGCAGGTTTTCCAGGCCTCTGAGACACTCTTGTGTGGTGTCATGCAGCGACTTTATGGCTACCGCTGACGGTTTTTCACTGGCCTGAGATGGCTGCCCCATTAATTTGTTGATGAGGGCCGACACCAAGAGTCGTCGATTGTCAAATCTCTCATTAAGTGTCTTCCAGGCAGTTTGATAATTTTCGTCTGACAACGCAAAGTTTCTGATCAAGGATCCAGCCTCTCCTGTAAGGTTGACCTTCAGATACCACAGCTTCTGGCACGCGGACATCGGCTGGTTATGCACCATTTGCATAAACAAATCCCGGAAATGTCGCCAGTGGAGGTAATCTCCGTTGAAGGTGGGCAAAGCAATTTTTGGGAGCACCAAGCCTGGAGTCGCAGCAGGCGTAACAGACGAGGGCGGCATTTCGGTAGTGGCGTTGACCTTTACTTGCAAGCGAACAATGCAGTCCTGCACGTCCTCCTCCAACCGGATATGCTCTTCCAAATTAAAGCCCTGCGCTTCAGGATCCTCACAGGATTCATAGACTTGCTGATGAAGCTCATCCAATTGTTGCCAGCCTCGCTGCACCGCCTCCGCTCTAGCCTTACACCAAGTCTTCGTGTTTTCTGGCGGTTCTGGGCGAGCCATCGTCCTTCTCAGTGAATCTGCCGAGGCCCGATACCGTCGCAACTTGCATGTGAAAACTGCATTTTTCTGTACCGAGACCAGTGCGGCTGAAGGCTTGTCATTGCTATCGTGTGCTGATGAGGGTGGCTGCGACATTGGCAGTGCCGTGCCCTTTAGAGCGTTGATCCTTTCGAGGAAGTGCTTCTGAAAAGTGTCGTAATTTATCTTGGTCGTTTCATACGTTTCGCCCTTGAAGTAGTCGTGTTCCGGTGTGATTTTGGGTAAGGATCGAACTTCGGTGTCCTTGCGTTCGAATTCCTCCCAGGCAGTTTCTAAACGCCGAAGCCGCTCTTCATAGTCGATGATTGACGTTTGGTTTTTGAGTAAGGAGTGCAGCTTGGTCTAATCTCCCTGCATCGTCTTAATGATTTGAGCCATTTGATTAGCGTACTCTTCGTCCAGAACTCCGAACAACGATCTGGCCAGTCCACCCACTGCGTTTATTGCGCCTCGCCTTGACCTGATCCTCAGCATCTGGTTTGCGCTAGAAAACTGATCGGTCAAGTGTCGGAACTGCTCATGCAGATGCGAGCAGTCGGTTTGTCGAGAATCATGATCACATAGTTGTTGCAGCCAAATCGTGCCGTTCTGCAGCGTGGCCAGCTCCGTCTAGTAGGCTTCTAGGTCATAGTAGACCAAGAGTTTCCACTCGCTTGTCGACAGGAAGGCATTTCCCAATGTTTGAAAATGCAGTCCTGGATGTGGTCCAGTTGATGACACCTTGATGGGGTTGGTTACTGTTAGAGGGCTCAGTAGGCAGACCAGCAGGAGCGATAGAAGAGGCGTCCTTCTCCTCCCGGATCGGAGCCCGGTGTGATAAGTATCGGGTGTGTCTGCTTGATGCGATGCCTCAGGTTGGTTTCGAGTATTCGCTTCAGGCCCAGCTGCTTCAGGTATAGTGTTCTCCGGCACTGGTAGTGGCGCTAGACAATGAATGGGCCTTCTTACTATTCCAGTGGCTGTTTTTACGTCTGCAACTCTGACAAAGTCATCAGCCCCTTGATGCGTGTCAATGATTCGTCCCAGAGGCCATTTCATAGTTGGTAGGTTGTCGTCCTTGATGATGACGATGGTTCCCCGGGTAGCATTTGGTTGACCTTGTTGCCACTTAACGCGAAGTTGCAGTTGGTTCAAATATTCGCGAGACCATCGGCGCCAAAACTCGTTCTTCAACTGATTTATCCGCTTCCATCGGGTATGAAGTTCGCCTGCGACCGGCTCCGCCCGAGCATCCACCATGGCCGTGAGGGGCTCACCGATAAGAAAATGGCCCGGAGTCAACGCCGCCAGGTCATTGGGATCGTCGGACATCGCAGTTAAAGGTCTGGAGTTGAGGATGGCCTCCACCTGGACCGCCAGGGTATGCAGTTCCTCGTACGTGAGTGTGGCTGATGAAGCGCCCCGGCGAAGCAGGTTATTGGCTGATTTGACGGCCGCCTCCCACAATCCACCAAAGTGGGGGGCGCGAGGGGGGATGAAGTGAAATTGTATTCCCCGTGTGCTGCAAGAGTCGGTCACCTTGTGTTGACCCTCGGCTGAATGAAGTGATAAAGACAGCTCGCGTAGTTGACGTTGCGCACCTACAAAATTGGTCGCATTGTCGCAATAGATGTCCTTGCAGAGACCTCGTCTCCCGATGAAACGCTTCAGAGCACCGATGAAGGCTTCTGTGCTGAGATCGCTCACCAACTCCAGATGGACGGCCTTGGTAGCGAAGCAGCAGAATATAGCGATGTATTCCTTCTGAGGCCGCACGCCTCTACCCCGGTAGTGTATCAGCATTGGCCCGCAAAAGTCGACGCCCGAACGGATGAAAGGGCGAGCCGCTTGCACGCGAGCACCTGGTAGATTTCCCATAGCTTGATTGAACAGTTGTGGCCTTGCCTTAACACATCGCACGCATTTTTGAACAACCGCCCGGGCCAGCTGCTTCCCCCTGATGGGCCAAAAGCGTTGTCTCGTGGTAGCAAGCAGTGCCTGAGCTCCGAGGTGGCAATTATTGCGGTGAATATCCGTCATCAGTAGTCTAGTAAGTGGATCCGCGAACGGCAGCAACATAGGATGCTTGGCCTCGAAAGCGAGTTGTGACGCTTCTAGCCTCCCGCCAACGCGCAGGATTCCGTCCGAATCCAGGAAGGGAGTCAGACTCGATAGGGGGCTGTTTTTGCTGACCTGCCCGTGTAGTTGGATGTCTCGCCGATCCTCACGAAAATCGTGTTGCTGAATACATTTAACGATCACTCTGGTTGCTGTGGAGAGTTCGTGAGTTGTTACTGCACGGCTGCGCGCCTGAGAAGACTAGGAGCTTGTCCTGCAATGCGTTACAAAACGCAGCATATAAACGATCACCCGTTGAAGCCTTCCAAATGAGTTGCCGTGTTGAATTTCGCAAACAAAATGGTTGCTTGCACTAGCTGTTGTTGTCATTGCAATCCTGATTTGCTTTCGCTTGACTTCGCAGGCCTCAGTGCCCTTGTATGGAGGCGGCCAGTCCGCCTCAGGTCCCGTCAAGAAGGAGGGCCCGTGTAACCAGAGCTTGCAGTCCCTTAGCGCAGCTGGCGCCAGGCCACGGGATAGGATGTCCGCAGAATTATCGTGGGACGCCACATGTCGCCACTGAGTTGATCGTGACAATGTTTGGATGGTCGAAACAAGATTGGCCACGAAAGTGCTGTAGGATGAAGCGGTTGAGTTAATCCACGCCAATGCGACCTCCGAATCGGACCAGAGAACGTGAAAAACATCCGGCAGACTGAGCGCTCTCTTGACTCGACTCGTCAATTCCGCTCCAAGCTTGGCGGCACACAACTCCAAACGCGGTACTGTCAACACCTTGATGGGGGCTACCCTGGATTTGGAACAGAGCAGTCGAACGTTGACTTGATCGCTCGGGGAAGTTGAGCGAACAAAGATCACAGCGCCATACGCCCTCTCTGAGGCATCGCAGAAGGTGTGTAGCTGCAGCTGAATTGGTTTCTCGCAGGCGATAACGTGTCGGGGAAAGCGAACTCTTTGCAATGATGGTAGCTCACTGCGGAACTTGGCCCACTGTGTATGTATTTCGAGTGGCAAAGCTGCGTCCCTGTCTAATTCCAACCGCCATAGCGCCTGCAGGAACAATTTTGCGGTTACGATAACCGGCGCTAGGATACCCAATGGGTCGAACATTCGGGCGATGTCTGAAGCGATCGTCCGTTTTGTGAACTTGACCTCAGCATGGTCCAAGTTAATGCCGATTTGGAAATCGTCCGTTTTCGGGAGCCAAATTACCCCCTAGGTTTTGATGTAGTCTTCCGACAAGCTACCAAAATCCAGCTGGACCTCCTGATCCTCGACACTGATTTGCTGTAGAAGATGCGGATGATTGGCACACCATTTGTGCAAATGCATCCCTGCACTGGTAAGAATCTGACGCAATTCTTCCTGTGTTCGGATTGCCTCCGTCAAGCTGCCTGCCCTGTCATGACGTCGTCTATGTAACAATCATGCTGCAAGGCGCTGCTGCCTAAGGGTGCTCGATTTTGTTCGGCTTGTGCCAGAACCTGGAGGCATTTAGTTGCCAAGTACGGGGCACACGTTGTGCCGTACGTAATGATCTTGAGTCGATAATATCGCAAAGGCTGGGTTGGACTTGTTCTCCAAATCACCAATTGAAAATTGCAATCGTCATACTGAAGCCTTATTTGCCGATACATTTTGACAATGTCGGCAGTGAAAACGAAGCGTGGCAAACGGAAACGGATCAAAATCGCAAATAGATCATCCTGAATCGTGGGTCCTGTATGTAGGATATTGTTCAGAGAAACGTTCGTTGATGTTCTGCTGGACGCGTCGAAAACCACCCTCAATTTAGTGGTACTACTACCTGGTTTCAGGACGCAATGGTGCGGCAAAAAATAATGTGCTTTCTTATTCGCTGACCATGTGATTTGCTCCATATGTCCCAGTCGTTCGTATTCGTCCATGAATTCGCAATACTGCCGTCTTAGGTCGGGGTTCTTCTCCAGTCTGAGCTCTATCGCCATGAATCTGCGTATGGCAACGTCCTGCGAGTCACCCAGCCCTTTGGGATCTTCCTTGAAGGGGAGCCGTACCAAGAACCGGCCATCGGATTCACGTTGAGTCGTCTGGGCGAAATGTACTTCGCACGCTCTTTCAGTCGCTGTGAGATTATGTTGTGGATCCGATACCTCCTCAACCTCCCAGAATCGCTTGATAGCTTGAGTCAGCTGAGTCTCTTCCGTGAGGACTCCACACGTTACTGGTAGCCCTTGAGGTGTTACTACCTTTCCGGCAACAATCCAACCGAGGAGCGTGTTCTGGAGCACCGGGAGTTCAGGGCCCAACTTGATTTGCCCGACGGCAAGGACTTCGTAGAAATGCTCCGCACTCAGCAGCATGTCGATTCGCCCCGTTCGATGGAATTCAGGATCCGCCAGCTTGATATTCCCAGGAACCTGCCATTCCGATGTGTCCAGACTCTGAGAAGGCTGAGGAGATATGATTTGATCGAGGACGTAGGCCTCCAACTGCGCGGCATATCCAGACACTCTGGATTTTAGGCCAAGCTCCACCTTACGATGCGCCTTCTCGATGTTTCCACCCACTCCCTCAATCAGTGCAAATTGCGGCGAAGCCGCTAGCCCTAGTTTCTTGATAATGCGCTCGGTTACTAGGTTGATTTGCGAGCCAGGGTCCAATACTGCTCGGCAGTCGGTCACTCTTCCATTGCTGGCAACCACCTTCACAACGGCTGTGCTCAACAGAACATTTTCCTCGCTCCAGGTTGCATGAGAGCCGTCAACGTGAGGGCGGGCGGCACAGGTGGCGGCTGAATGTTTGGCTTCTTGACTGTGGAGCCAGGCATGCGTTGCCGAATCCAATTTTCGCAGCAAAATGTGCAGTAGCAATAGATCCCAATCCCTTGTGGATATTTGCAGGTTTTCCAGGCCTCTGAGACACTCTTGTGTGGTGTCATGCAGCGACTTTATGGCTACCGCTGACGGTTTTTCACTGGCCTGAGATGGCTGCCCCATTAATTTGTTGATGAGGGCCGACACCAAGAGTCGTCGATTGTCAAATCTCTCATTAAGTGTCTTCCAGGCAGTTTGATAATTTTCGTCTGACAACGCAAAGTTTCTGATCAAGGATCCAGCCTCTCCTGTAAGGTTAACCTTCAGATACCACAGCTTCTGGCACGCGGACATCGGCTGGTTATGCACCATTTGCATAAACAAATCCCGGAAATGTCGCCAGTGGAGGTAATCTCCGTTGGAGGTGGGCAAAGCAATTTTTGGGAGCACCAAGCCTGGAGTCGCAGCAGGCGTAACAGACGAGGGCGGCATTTCGGTAGTGGCGTTGACCTTTACTTGCAAGCGAACAATGCAGTCCTGCACGTCCTCCTCCAACCGGATATGCTCTTCCAAATTAAAGCCCTGCGCTTCAGGATCCTCACAGGATTCATAGACTTGCTGATGAAGCTCATCCAATTGTTGCCAGCCTCGCTGCACCGCCTCCGCTCTAGCCTTACACCAAGTCTTCGTGTTTTCTGGCGGTTCTGGGCGAGCCATCGTCCTTCTCAGTGAATCTGCCGAGGCCCGATACCGTCGCAACTTGCATGTGAAAACTGCATTTTTCTGTACCGAGACCAGTGCGGCTGAAGGCTTGTCATTGCTATCGTGTGCTGATGAGGGTGGCTGCGACATTGGCAGTGCCGTGCCCTTTAGAGCGTTGATCCTTTCGAGGAAGTGCTTCTGAAAAGTGTCGTAATTTATCTTGGTCGTTTCATACGTTTCGCCCTTGAAGTAGTCGTGTTCCGGTGTGATTTTGGGTAAGGATCGAACTTCGGTGTCCTTGCGTTTGAATTCCTCCCAGGCAGTTTCTAAACGCCGAAGCCGCTCTTCATAGTAGCCGACATCTAGTTTGCGGCTGGCCGAATTCTTCTTATAGTTGGAGATTACGGCTTCTACCGCTCTGGCCAATACCTTCAGCTCCCGGAACACGACCTCCGTATCAACCATTTTATTTTACGCACGCACGACAGGCAAGTTGACCGGCACAACATCACCACCACTTGACACCACCACTTGACACTGGTAATCCAAATTCAGACGAGATTACGAGTGTTAATCTCGCCGGGGCCTCCAAATGTTTTGCTCCAGGACTCTTTTGTCCTGGCCTCTTTCCTCTAAATACAGTGCATTTATAACTTCACGCACAAATTCAAAATTCTTTTATTTCGTAGTATGAATTTCTGTTCGACTACAAGAGCGTGATTTTAAACAATATTGATATAATTAATTATACGAGTACGTTTTTAAGACTTCCAAGTAGCGACCTGTGTATCGCGACGATCTGATGATGACTGATGATTCCTTTCCCACTCGAGCAAAAGGCGCCAGCAGTTCCCACGCACGAAAATGCTGACGCTTGAGCGTCCACAACCATTCCATGCCCGGAAACCGCTGACGCCCGCGTCTGGTGTGGGGAAAGGAACTTTGGTTTCGCATTGCAATGCGATCATGCGGCCACATCATGCATGCAAATGCGGTGTTTGTGTCTTTCGATCGTTTCGCTGACGCATATAAGTCAAGAAAATGATCCGAACATCACGCGAAACTGCTGACACCCGCGTCTGTGGCGATGCAAAATGTGGCCACATGAGACATGCATGCATCGATCGTGGTTGGCAGCCTACATTTTTGGCTTTGCACCATAGGAAGGCGACAATAGCGAGAACTGCGACGAAGCTCAGATATCCTAGTGCATACTGGTGAACATCATGCACATCCAGCTGGTCCCTCCAGGATAGATCCTGCTCCTTGAGTTGATTTCGCAAATCGTTGAACTCCGAAGTGTGCGTCCGGAAAGGTGTGGGCTCAAGGTGCTGTTGTACATGTCCCAGGTTGTCGTGATCAGTGTAATAATAGGTCTTCGGCTGAGTCGTTTTGATTGAGAATTCATATATGCGGTGACCCTTGATAGTTACTGCATCGGATTTGAGCGTGCAGTCGGGAGTCAGCTGCGGAATTCCGGAGCCCTGCAGTGTCAGGATGGATGTGTTGCCACTGCACAAACGCTGAGCCACCAACGGTGTGGTGAAGGCATAGATCCACTCATTGGACTGTGGGATATTCGTCCACGAGAAGGATGTAAGCAGCTCAACTAGGTGACAGTTGGTCATCGTCGGCATTCCCCTTAGCAGCGTCACTTCGCAAGTGCTCATATTGGCGTCCTTGTGATACAACGGATGGGACTGTTGGCACAAGTGGGTGTTTGGCTCCATCCTGTTACAGGCAGCATAATCCATCTCGTTGAGCGGATAGTAGACGTCGCGATGTGGGCTGATGATCAGATAAGGAGCGGTTGGCTGTATAGCAACGAGATGGTTGCGTTTTGCCGTTGGAATTGGTAGGATTCGATAGAGCTCAAACGTTGATACATCGATGAGTGGCATCTTGAGCTCGAAAAGAATGAAGTTCGCATTTGCCTTGGCCTTGATAGATGTTAGCCCGAATAATTTCAGAAAGTCTTCTCGGCCAACAGGGAGACGCTGATTTTCCGGCAGGTGATCCCTGATGTCGGTCATTGCCGCATTAAGTTGCTGTTGAGACAACAGCAGAGGATTGAAGTTCTCATGGTGTGTGTCTGTGATTACGTCCAAGAGGCTGGATTGGATGCGCTGCAAATTGAGTGTTGCCAGGGTCATCTGGAAAGATAGAATTGAGATTAAATCTGGTACTCGGGCTGTGGTGCCTTCGAGTTGCGGACCCTTGACCTCGTTGGAGAGTTTTGTCAGTTCGTGCTCTATGGAGGCAAAACGTTTTTGAGCCATCTGTTCCGTTTGACCGAGGAGATTCAATGTCGAGTCGATGATTGACGTTTGGTTTTTGAGTAAGGAGTGCAGCTTGGTCTAATTTCCCTGCATCGTCTTAATGGTTTGAGCCATTTGATTAGCGTACTCTTCGTCCAGAACTCCGAACAACGATCTGGCCAGTCCACCCACTGCGTTTATTGCGCCTCGCCTTGACCTGATCCTCAGCATCTGGTTTGCGCTAGAAAACTGATCGGTCAAGTGTCGGAACTGCTCATGTAGATGCGAGCAGTCGGTTTGTCGAGAATCATGATCACATAGTTGTTGCAGCCAAATCGTGCCGTTCTGCAGCGTGGCCAGCTCCGTCCAGTAGACTTCTAGGTCATAGTAGACCAAGAGTTTCCACTCGCTTGTCGACAGGAAGGCATTTCCCAATGTTTGAAAATGCAGTCCTGGATGTGGTCCAGTTGATGACACCTTGATGGGGTTGGTTACTGTTAGAGGGCTCAGTAGGCAGACCAGCAGGAGCGATAGAAGAGGCGTCCTTCTCCTCCCGGATCGGAGCCCGGTGTGATAAGTATCGGGTGTGTCTGCTTGATGCGGTGTTTCAGGTTGGTTTCGAGTATTCGCTTCAGGCCCAGCTGCTTCAGGTATAGTGTTCTCCGGCACTGGTATTGGCGCTAGACAATGAATGGGCCTTCTTACTATTCCAGTGGCTGTTTTTACGTCTGCAACTCTGACAAAGTCATCAGCCCCTTGATGCGTGTCAATGATTCGTTCCAGAGGCCATTTCATAGTTGGTACGTTGTCGTCCTTGATGATGACGATGGTTCCCCGGGTAGCATTTGGTTGACCTTGTTGCCACTTAACGCAAAGTTGCAGTTGGTTCAAATATTCGCGAGACCATCGGCGCCAAAACTCGTTCTTCAACTGATTTATCCGCTTCCATCGGGTATGAAGTTCGCCTGCGACCGGCTCCGCCCGAGCATCCACCATGACCGTGAGGGGCTCACCGATAAGAAAATGGCCCGGAGTCAACGCCGCCAGGTCATTGGGATCGTCGGACATCGCAGTTAAAGGTCTGGAGTTGAGGATGGCCTCCACCTGGACCGCCAGGGTATGCAGTTCCTCGTACGTGAGTGTGGCTGATAAAGCGCCCCGGCGAAGCAGGTTCTTGGCTGATTTGATGGCCGCCTCCCACAATCCACCAAAGTGGGGGGCGCGAGGGGGGATGAAGTGAAATTGTATTCCCCGTGTGCTGCAAGAGTCGGTCACCTTGTGTTGACCCTCGGCTGAATGAAGTGATAAAGACAGCTCGCGTAGTTGACGTTGCGCACCTACAAAATTGGTCGCATTGTCGCAATAGATGTCCTTGCAGAGACCTCGTCTCCCGATGAAACGCTTCAGAGCACCGATGAAGGCTTCTGTGCTGAGATCGCTCACCAACTCCAGATGGACGGCCTTGGTAGCGAAGCAGCAGAATATAGCGATGTATCCCTTCTGAGGCCGCACGCCTCTACCCCGGTAGTGTATCAGCATTGGCCCGCAAAAGTCGACGCCCGAACGGATGAAAGGGCGAGCCGCTTGCACGCGAGCACCTGGTAGATTTCCCATAGCTTGATTGAACAGTTGTGGCCTTGCCTTAACACATCGCACGCATTTTTGAACAACCGCCCGGGCCAGCTGCTTCCCCCTGATGGGCCAAAAGCGTTGTCTCGTGGTAGCTAGCAGTGCCTGAGCTCCGAGGTGGCAATTATTGCGGTGAATATCCGTCATCAGTAGTCTAGTAAGTGGATCCGCGAACGGCAGCAACATAGGATGCTTGGCCTCGAAAGCGAGTTGTGACGCTTCTAGCCTCCCGCCAACGCGCAGGATTCCGTCCGAATCCAGGGAGGGAGTCAGACTCGATAGGGGGCTGTTTTTGCTGACCTGCCCGTGTAGTTGGATGTCTCGCCGATCCTCACGAAAATCGTGTTGCTGAATACATTTTACGATCACTCTGGTTGCTGTGGAGAGTTCGTGAGTTATTACTGCACGGCTGCGCGCCTGAGAAGACTAGGAGCTTGTCCTGCAATGCGTTACAAAACGCAGCATATAAACGATCACCCGTTGAAGCCTTCCAAATGAGTTGCCGTGTTGAATTTCGTAAACAAAATGGTTGCTTGCACTAGCTGTTGTTGTCATTGCAATCCTGATTTGCTTTCGCTTGACTTCGCAGGCCTCAGTGCCCTTGTATGGAGGCGGCCAGTCCGCCTCAGGTCCCGTCAAGAAGGAGGGCCCGTGTAACCAGAGCTTGCAGTCCCTTAGCGCAGCTGGCGCCAGGCCACGGGATAGGATGTCCGCAGAATTATCGTGGGACGCCACATGTCGCCACTGAGTTGATCGTGACAATGTTTGGATGGTCGAAACAAGATTGGCCACGAAAGTGCTGTAGGATGAAGCGGTTGAGTTAATCCACGCCAATGCGACCTCTGAATCGGACCAGAGAACGTGAAAAACATCCGGCAGACTGAGCGCTCTCTTGACTCGACTCGTCAATTCCGCTCCAAGCTTGGCGGCACACAACTCCAAACGCGGTACTGTCAACACCTTGATGGGGGCTACCCTGGATTTGGAACAGAGCAGTCGAACGTTGACTTGATCGCTCGGGGAAGTTGAGCGAACAAAGATCACAGCGCCATACGCCCTCTCTGAGGCATCGCAGAAGGTGTGTAGCTGCAGCTGAATTGGTTTCTCGCAGGCGATAACGTGTCGGGGAAAGCGAACCCTTTGCAATGATGGTAGCTCACTGCGGAACTTGGCCCACTGTGTATGTATTTCGAGTGGCAAAGCTGCGTCCCAGTCTAATTCCAACCGCCATAGCGCCTGCAGGAACAATTTTGCGGTTACGATAACCGGCGCTAGGATACCCAATGGGTCGAACATTCGGGCGATGTCTGAAGCGATCGTCCGTTTTGTGAACTTGACCTCAGCATGGTCCAAGTTAATGCCGATTTGGAAATCGTCCGTTTTCGGGAGCCAAATTACCCCCTAGGTTTTGATGTAGTCTTCCGACAAGCTACCAAAATCCAGCTGGACCTCCTGATCCTCGACACTGATTTGCTGTAGAAGATGCGGATGATTGGCACACCATTTGTGCAAATGCATCCCTGCACTGGTAAGAATCTGACGCAATTCTTCCTGTGTTCGGATTGCCTCCGTCAAGCTGCCTGCCCTGTCATGACGTCGTCTATGTAACAATCATGCTGCAAGGCGCTGCTGCCTAAGGGTGCTCGATTTTGTTCGGCTTGTGCCAGAACCTGGAGGCATTTAGTTGCCAAGTACGGGGCACACGTTGTGCCGTACGTAATGATCTTGAGTCGATAATATCGCAAAGGCTGGGTTGGACTTGTTCTCCAAATCACCAATTGAAAATTGCAATCGTCATACTGAAGCCTTATTTGCCGATACATTTTGACAATGTCGGCAGTGAAAACGAAGCGTGGCAAACGGAAACGGATCAAAATCGCAAATAGATCATCCTGAATCGTGGGTCCTGTATGTAGGATATTGTTCAGAGAAACGTTCGTTGATGTTCTGCTGGACGCGTCGAAAACCACCCTCAATTTAGTGGTACTACTACCTGGTTTCAGGACGCAATGGTGCGGCAAAAAATAATGTGCTTTCTTATTCGCTGACCATGTGATTTGCTCCATATGTCCCAGTCGTTCGTATTCGTCCATGAATTCGCAATACTGCCGTCTTAGGTCGGGGTTCTTCTCCAGTCTGAGCTCTATCGCCATGAATCTGCGTATGGCAATGTCCTGCGAGTCACCCAGCCCTTTGGGATCTTCCTTGAAGGGGAGCCGTACCAAGAACCGGCCATCGGATTCACGTTGAGTCGTCTGGGCGAAATGTACTTCGCACGCTCTTTCAGTCGCTGTGAGATTATGTTGTGGATCCGATACCTCCTCAACCTCCCAGAATCGCTTGATAGCTTGAGTCAGCTGAGTCTCTTCCGTGAGGACTCCACACGTTACTGGTAGCCCTTGAGGTGTTACTACCTTTCCGGCAACAATCCAACCGAGGAGCGTGTTCTGGAGCACCGGGAGTTCAGGGCCCAACTTGATTTGACCGACGGCAAGGACTTCGTAGAAATGCTCCGCACTCAGCAGCATGTCGATTCGCCCCGTTCGATGGAATTCAGGATCCGCCAGCTTGATATTCCCAGGAATCTGCCATTCCGATGTGTCCAGACTCTGAGAAGGCTGAGGAGATATGATTTGATCGAGGACGTAGGCCTCCAACTGCGCGGCATATCCAGACACTCTGGATTTTAGGCCAAGCTCCACCTTACGATGCGCCTTCTCGATGTTTCCACCCACTCCCTCAATCAGTGCAAATTGCGGCGAAGCCGCTAGCCCTAGTTTCTTGATAATGCGCTCGGTTACTAGGTTGATTTGCGAGCCAGGGTCCAATACTGCTCGGCAGTCGGTCACTCTTCCATTGCTGGCAACCACCTTCACAACGGCTGTGCTCAACAGAACATTTTCCTCGCTCCAGGTTGCATGAGAGCCGTCAACGTGAGGGCGGGCGGCACAGGTGGCGGCTGAATGTTTGGCTTCTTGACTGTGGAGCCAGGCATGCGTTGCTGAATCCAATTTTCGCAGCAATATGTGCAGTAGCAATAGATCCCAATCCCTTGTGGATATTTGCAGGTTTCCCAGGCCTCTGAGACACTCTTGTGTGGTGTCATGCAGCGACTTTATGGCTACCGCTGACGGTTTTTCACTGGCCTGAGATGGCTGCCCCATTAATTTGTTGATGAGGGCCGACACCAAGAGTCGTCGACTGTCAAATCTCTCATTAAGTGTCTTCCAGGCAGTTTGATAATTTTCGTCTGACAACGCAAAGTTTCTGATCAAGGATCCAGTCTCTCCTGTAAGGTTAACCTTCAGATACCACAGCTTCTGGCACGCGGACATCGGCTGGTTATGCACCATTTGCATAAACAAATCCCGGAAATGTCGCCAGTGGAGGTAATCTCCGTTGAAGGTGGGCAAAGCAATTTTTGGGAGCACCAAGCCTGGAGTCGCAGCAGGCGTAACAGACGAGGGCGGCATTTCGGTAGTGGCGTTGACCTTTACTTGCAAGCGAACAATGCAGTCCTGCACGTCCTCCTCCAACCGGATATGCTCTTCCAAATTAAAGCCCTGCGCTTCAGGATCCTCACAGGATTCATAGACTTGCTGATGAAGCTCATCCAATTGTTGCCAGCCTCGCTGCACCGCCTCCGCTCTAGCCTTACACCAAGTCTTCGTGTTTTCTGGCGGTTCTGGGCGAGCCATCGTCCTTCTCAGTGAATCTGCCGAGGCCCGATACCGTCGCAACTTGCATGTGAAAACTGCATTTTTCTGTACCGAGACCAGTGCGGCTGAAGGCTTGTCATTGCTATCGTGTGCTGATGAGGGTGGCTGCGACATTGGCAGTGCCGTGCCCTTTAGAGCGTTGATCCTTTCGAGGAAGTGCTTCTGAAAAGTGTCGTAATTTATCTTGGTCGTTTCATACGTTTCGCCCTTGAAGTAGTCGTGTTCCGGTGTGATTTTGGGTAAGGATCGAACTTCGGTGTCCTTGCGTTCGAATTCCTCCCAGGCAGTTTCTAAACGCCGAAGCCGCTCTTCATAGTAGCCGACATCTAGTTTGCGGCTGGCCGAATTCTTCTTATAGTTGGAGATTACGGCTTCTACCGCTCTGGCCAATACCTTCAGCTCCCGGAACACGACCTCCGTATTAACCATTTTATTTTACGCACGCACGACAGGCACGTTGACCGGCACAACATCACCACCACTTGACACCACCACTTGACACCACCACTTGACACTGGTAATCCAAATTCAGACGAGATTACGAGTGTTAATCTCGCCGGGGCCTCCAAATGTTTTGCTCCAGGACTCTTTTGTCCTGGCCTCTTTCCTCTAAATACAGTGCATTTATAACTTCACGCACAAATTCAAAATTCTTTTATTTCGTAGTATGAATTTCTGTTCGACTACAAGAGCGTGATTTTAAACAATATTGATATAATTAATTATACGAGTACGTTTTTAAGACTTCCAAGTAGCGACCTGTGTATCGCGACGATCTGATGATGACTGATGATTCCCTTCCCACTCGAGCAAAAGGCGCCAGCAGTTCCCACGCACGAAAATGCTGACGCTTGAGCGTCCACAAGCATTCCATGCCCGGAAACCGCTGACGCCCGCGTCTGGTGTGGGGAAAGGAACTTTGGTTTTGCATTGCAATGCGATCATGCGGCCACATCATGCATGCAAATGCGGTGTTTGTGTCTTTCGATCGTTTCGCTGACGCGTATAAGTCAAGAAAATGATCCGAACATCACGCGAAACTGCTGACACCCGCGTCTGTGGCGATGCAAAATGTGGCCACATGAGACATGCATGCATCTATGATTTTAGCAACTAAGTCAAACAATATTAGTCACATAAGGTGACGAAATTAATTATCCACCTTTGCAAATCCGATTTGTTAAAATAAATTTTAGCAACTAAGTCTAACGCCACTGATCGTGTGGACGGGCATTAACGACAGTGAACACGGACGAACAACGGAGAATATAGACTGAGATTCCTGCGGCGTTCGGGCGCAGCAAAAAAATGATGCGAACACCTGAGCGTCCTATTAAGGAGAAACGCGAAACTCTGCAGGACACTTCAGGTCTCCGAGCGGTGGGAGATAACATAAAGAGCACCAAAAATTCGATTGTCACTGCTACGATCGTTACCGAGGCGAACGATGCAAGGATCGCAAATCCCGACATTGCAACGAAAAACCCGGAAGCCAACGAGGAGATTACGGCACTAAAAGCAAAGAGTGACCAGACACCGCGTGAATGCACCGCCAAAGTTGATAATGTGGTGGAAGTACTGCACTCAGAAACGGAACGCGATAACCTCTCCCAAGGATGGTTGCAAGGTACAATTGCCACCCAGCGATATGAACAAGAAAGACTACTCCGAAAAGCGGGAGATGTTCTGAAAATGCGACTCCCCAAAAATCAGCAAAGCAGCAAAGGAAGGGCTCCTTGAACTAGAGGAGCTCCTGGATCGCATAGGGCACTATCGGAGAAGCTGGTTAAGAGCCGAAGACGAAGAGAAGGCTAAAGAGGCGCTTGGGGCAAAATCTAAAGGTGACACGCAGATAACTTCACCATTAAACGTCAATAAAAGAATGGCGTCTAGCCCAATCGAAGGAGATCGGGATAAAAGAAGGAAGGAAGAGGCACTTGACGGGCGTGGAGCACCAGATCAGAGGTTCCAGACAGTGCTTACAAAAGGAGCGAAGAAAGCTGCAAAGAAACTCCTTCAAAAAAAGCCAGAAAGTAAAGTTCGTACGGACGCCCAATTACAAAAAGGACCTGATGCAAAGCAGGAGAAGCAGAAGCCCCGACGAAGACCCCGGCAGCAGGCACTGCTTGTAAAGCCCCAAGATGGCCGATCCTACGCGGAAGTACTGCGGAACATCAGGGGAAACGTAAGGCCCGAAGACACCAATACTACCATTAAAGTAGTACGACCAACGCGGTCGGGGCACATACTGGTCGAATTCGGAGCAGAGGCCGGCAATAAAGAAGCATTCTGTGACGCAGTAAAGAAAGTCCTCCGCGAAAGCGTAACTATAACCCCGCTCGAGCCGATGGCAACGCTCAAAATATGAGACAAAGACTGCGTGACGGATCTGGCCGAGGTAGAAGAGGCCATCAAAAAGGAGTTCCCTAGCGTGGGAAGGATCAAAGCGAGACTGACATCAGAAAACAACAGGGGACAACGCATGGCGATAGTTGACTTGACCAAAAAGGACGCTGAACAATTCCTGAACAAGGGCAAAGTACGAATTGGGTGGGTTGTCTGTAGGATACGGCGAAGAGCAACGCCTCTTCAATGTTTCAAATGCCTTGGTTATGGTCACACCACACAAGTTTGCAAAGGACCCGATAGGAGTTCCCTATGTTACAAATGCGGTGAAATGGGACATAAAAGAAAAGAGTGTACGAAGGAGGCACACTGTATTCTTTGCAAGGATGCTGATCCAAAACCTGATTTTGGACACGTCTTGGGATCAGGAAACTGCCGGGTGTTCCAGGAAGCCCTAGCCAACGCAAAATCAGAGCTTCGATGACCCGCATCCTGCAGCTAAACCTACACCGCAGTTCAACCGCCCAAAATCTGCTTGAGCAGTTTGCGAGGGACATGAAAGCCGACTTCTTGCTGCTGAGTGAGCAACACCATAATAAAAGTCCTGCATTATGGTACTCTGATGAAACTGGTACTGCCGCTATCTGGGTTCGGAACAGTGACTTTCAAGCGGAGAGTTGTGGATGGGGGGATGGTTTCGTGTGGGTTCGGTGCTCAGGGATCACTTTCTTTAGTGTGTACCTAACGCCTAGCGAGTCAATATCATCTTTCCAAGCCAAGCTTAATGCTTTCGAGGGCACTGTCTCGAACGCAGAGGGTAGGGTGCTCGTTGGGGGCGACTTCAATGCTAAAGCAATCGAATGGGGCATGCCTCAGACGGATCCGTGGGGAAAACGAATCCTGGAAATGGCGGCCAGGACGGCCCTCGTCGTACTAAACTCTGGAAATACGCCGACTTTCCACTGTATTGGCTGTGAGGGAACCATACCGGACGTGACATTCGCCTCGGAGTCCTTAGTACGGAGGATACACAACTGGAAAGTATTAGAGGACTACTCAGCCAGTGATCACCAGTGCATTCTGCTTGAGATAAGTGATGCTGTCTCCCGACGTCCGTGCTCTCGGCCTTCTACAACTGGATGGAACATTGGAAGAATGGACGTCGAGAGGTTCGTCGAGGCGCTCACAGCAGGTGAGCCGCTGCAGGGAGCTTCGGAGGGGAAGGAAGAACTGGCAGCTCAAGACGTGGTGAACTCTACTATGAGCATAATTACGACTGCTTGCTGCGCTTCTATGCCCCGTCGAAGACCCCGGCACGGCAAGCCCCCAGTGTACTGGTGGTCTACTGAAATCGCTGAAAAGTGGAGGGAGTGTCACAAGCTTCAGCGTGAGGCTCAACGGGCGCGGAACCGTGACGAGGCATGCAACCAGGTGGCAGTATATAAGTCGGCCTTCGCAAACTGATCAACAGTAGCAAGGCTCGCTGCTGGCAAGACCTGGTGGACAATGTGAACAAGGATCCGTGGGGCCTTGGCTACAAGCTGGTCATGGGGAAACTTGGTGCCCTACGGAAGCCTTGTAAACATGACGCGGAAAAGATGGACGCAATAGTGCGGGGACTCTTCCCCACCCATCCCGTCCGTGTTGACGCTGTCCTTGGTGAAACAGCAGTCGAGTGCCCACTCTTCACACAGCTGGAACTGGAGGAGGCAGTCCTCTCCTTGAAAGCGAGGAAGGCTCCAGGTCCAGATGGTGTTCCAGCTGAGGTGTTGCGGCTCGTCTATCACCATTGTCCTGACTTGCTGCGCAGCACATTCAACGCCTGCCTACGGGACGGGGTTTTCCCGGTACGATGGAAGGTGGCGAGGCTCGCGCTGATCAGCAAGGGGAAGGGAAATCCCAAATCGCCATCTGCATACCGCCCGTTATGCATGCTAGACACGGCTGGGAAAGTGCTAGAGAAACTCATCAAGGGAAGACTCACTGACGCGATACGTGCTGCTGGGGACCTATCTCCTCGGCAGTATGGCCTTAGAGCAGGGCGTTCTACCATTGATGCGATTGCAGAGGTGGTGAACGCGGTCCAAAAGGCAGAGGCATATAGTCGCACCAAGCGACGGATCGTCCTGGTGGTGACACTCGACGTCAGGAATGCCTTCAACTCCGCTAGATGGGTGAATATTCTGGACACGCTAGAAAACTCTTTTCAAGTTCCAGAGTATTTAATGCGGCTTTTGAGGAACTACCTAAAGGACCGAAGCCTGCTCTACGACACGACACAAGGCCGACGAAGGATGGCTGTTACATCGGGTGTTGCCCAAGGATCTATCCTTAGTCCGGACCTGTGGAACGTGTCTTACGACGGGCTACTGAGACTTGAGATGCCAGATGAGTCACGCTTGGCCGGCTATGCGGATGATGTTGCGGTTCTGGTCGCCGGACGCACCGTTGAACAAGCGCAACTTAGGCTAGATATGCTAATGCGCCGAGTGAGGGACTGGATGACTGCTCGCGGGCTCAGTTTAGCACTGGAGAAAACCGAAGTGGTCATCTTGACAAAAAAGAGAATATCTAGAGTAAGGATGATCAGTATTGGAGATATACAAATCGAATCAAAGCCAGCGGTGAAGTACCTGGGGCTACTGATCGACTCGAAGATGAGTTTTTCTGAGCAAATCAGGGCAACGGCTGAGAAGGCTGCTTGGGGAATATCGGCTCTGAGTCGACTTATGGCCAACGTAAGGGGACCCAGCCCATCAAGAAGACGCCTCTTGATGAGTGCTGTAGGGTCAGTGCTACTGTATGGAGCAGAGGTATGGGGCGACGCTCTCAGCAAGGAGGTATACCGAAAACGATTGGCACAGGTACAGAGAAGAGGAGCACTGAGAATTGCATCTTCGTATCCAACAGTGAGTGATTGCAGGCGTGATACCTGTCGCCCTCCTTGCTAGAGAGCGCCGCGCTATTTACCTGAGCCGAAACGAGGCTGCGAGGGAGATAGTTGTCCGCGAGGAGAGACAACGCTCGCTCAACGATTGGCAGCAGTCTTGGGGGAATTGCACGAAGGGAAGGTGGACTGCGCGCCTCATCCCGGATGTGAGACCGTGGCTAAATCGAAGGCATGGTGAGACTGACTTCTATCTGACCCAGCTTTTGAGCGGGCACGGGTGTTTTCAGTCTTACCTGCACAAGATCGGTAAGTCACGGTCTCCCGATTGTCGGTTTTGCCCAGGAGAGGAGGACAATGCCTGTCACACATTTTTTGCGTGTACCAGGTGGCACATTATGCTCGGGCAGTCCTAAAATATAAAAGGGACTCACAGCAGCCAGAGGCGCTGGGGCTGGGGGATCGCTCTTCTGGCATTTCCTCATCCCCTTTCCCCTCCCGCTAGGAAAGGGACTCCCCAGCTTGAAGGCGCCCCACGGCGTAACAAAACGAGACCTGGCCCGAAATAATGTGTCAAACGGTTCCAGGCTGGGTTCTCAGATTGACAGGGGAGGTGTTTAGTGGGTAGTCCAGTCGCGCATAGGAGTCCCACACTCTGTGCATAAATAGCATTCACCTCCCTGCTACAAAAAAAGAAGCAGGGAGATGGGCTGGTCCCACTGCTATTCAATTTGGCTGTAGAGTACGTCATACGGAAGCTACCTGTCGATACGCAAGGTACATTACTATTCAAGTCAAGCCAAGTAGTAGTCTATGCGGGGGACATAAACATTTTGTCACGGTCATTGACAACTGCCAAAGAACTCTTCCTGAAACTCGACGGTGAAGCAAATCTTGTAGGGCTACAAATCAATGAAAGTAAAATAAATCTCATGACACAGTCAAGGAAAAATACCTCAAGTATACAAAATATTATACTTGGCGATTAAGTATCGAAAATGTTAGCAAATTTTGTGTATTTAGGCGTCAAAATAACGAAAATAGGCAATGAAAGAGACAAAATACGCCGAAGCATAAAGCTCGCAAAGAAAATCTTTTATTCAGTAATGACGATCTTGAAGACCAGCTGGATACACAGGAAAACAAAGCTCCAAGTATACCAATCTGTGATAATACCTGTGTTATGCTATGGGTGTGAAACATGGACCCTAACCCAAGCATCCGCAAATATATTGAACACCTTTGAGGGACGGGTGCTGAGGCAAATTATCGGAGCGAAGCTAGACGGGGACCAACGGCGAATTCGATACAACCATGAGCTGTATGAAATTTTTGACGAACTGGAGGTCTCAACGATTGTAAAATTGCGTAAGCTACAATGGGCTGGCCACATGAATCGTATGAATGAACAACGGATACCCTGAAAGGTATTCGCTGGGAGAACTGAAGCCCGGAGACCAGTGGGGAAACCAAGGAAACGCTGGTCTGACTCGGTCGACGAAGAGTTCATCGCTAGTTGGTTTTCGAAATTGGAGGACGCGGTCAATGGACCAAGACAGTTGTGGCGCTATTTGCAAAAGCGAAGGCCCGAGAAGAAGATATATATATATATATATATATATATATATATATATATATATATATATATATATATGTATATTTATATATGGTTATGACGTTATTATGTCAATTCCGTTATCAGGTGCGGAAGATTCGCCTTCAGTCTCTTACGTCCCCACAAAGGAGGTGTAAGTAGGACTTAGTAGCAGAGCTGTAGATATATTTACAGTAATTTGCATTTCTCGGCATTAAATGTCCAATTATTGGTGAACCAGTAAGCCCAATGTGCGGCCTCGAGAGCATTTACTACCATTTGATTGGGGGTTTTGGGATGAGGAATCATGTAAGCTATGGGTTGGGGAAACAAGAGGTTCCCTCCTACTTTCTCAAGTGGGCTTGGGACCGTAACTCGGATCATTAGTTGATCAAAGTAACCTATCGATGTCTTATATGATGGGCATAATTGGCGAAGACCACCTCGCTCCAAAAATTTGACATCAAAAGGATCCAAACGGTGTCGGTGGACAAAATTGCACGGAGATTGTCGACAATCAGCTGGCTCCCATATTATCAGACACAGCGCTAAGGACAAGCAACGGGCTCTGGATGGAAGTGAAAGCGGCTATTAGGACCGTGGCAGAACAGACGGTCCGAAATAGGCCCAGCGCAAGAGGAATGGTTGGTTCAATGATGAGTGCCAAAATGCGTTAGAGGCGTACAAAGAATACGTAGGTAGGAAAACCAGGACGAAGAGAGAACACTTTGAAAATCTCAGAAGAGTAGCGAATAAGATAATTAGGATTAAGAAAAGAAAATACTATGACAACCAATTGAGAAGTATAGATGCAAATTTAGCGAGCAACAACACAAGACAAGCATACAAAGTAGTGGAAAGCCTGACACATGGTTATAAGCCCAAACCCACGCTCTGCCGTGATAATATTTGCAATATCGTCGCTAATGAAACGAAGATTAAGGTAAGATGGGCATCATATTTCAGGAACCTGCTTAATCCTCCGCACAGCTCCAGAACATTGGAGCCTATAGATGTCTGATGTCTAAAATCTTAGAAAATAAAATTGGATCATATGCCAACAGTATTATTGGGGAGTATCAAGGTGGTTTTAGAGCAGGTTGATCGATAATAGACCAATTGTTTACAGTCAAGCAGGTAATGGGAGTTCAACATAGACGTACACCAAATTTTCATTGACTTTAAGCAAGCATAAGACAGTATTGATCGTAACGTACTGTCATGCTCATGCTTTACTTTGGCATCCCAGCCGAATTAGTCAGTCATACCAAAATGACAATAACGTCGACTACCTCCCAAGTCCGCATCAATAACCAACTCACCGATGCCTTTGACACAAATATCGGACTAAAGCAGGGACATGGGCTGGCCCCATTGCTATTCAATTTGGCTCTGGATTACGTCATAAGGAAGCTACCTGTCGATACGTGAGGTACATTACTATACAAGCCGAGCCAAGCAGTATCCTATGCAGATGACATCAAAATTTTGTCACGGTCATTAACAACTGCCAAAGAACTCTTCTTGAAACTCGACAGCGAAGCAAAACCAGCAGGGTTGCAAATCAATGAAAATAAAACCAAGCTCATGACGCAATCGAGGAAAAATACCTCAAATAAGCAAAACATCACACTTGACGAATACAGTATCGAAAATGTGAGCAAATTTGTGTATTTAGGCGCCAAAATAATGTAAACGGACAATGAAAGAGACGAAATAAGCCGAGGAATACAGCTCGCAAATAAAATATTTTATTCAGTGTGGGCGATCTTGAAGATCAGCTAAATACACAGGAAAACAAAGCTCCAAATATATAAATCTGTGATAAGGCCTGTATTATGCTGTGGGTGTGAAACATGGACACTAACCCGAGCACCCGCAAATATATTGAACACCTTTGAGCGACTGCGAATAATCGGAGCGAAGCTAAACGGGGACCAATGGCGAATTCGAAACAACCATGAGCTGTATGAAATTTTTGACGAACCGGAGGTCTCAAGGATTGTAAGACTGCGGAAGCTGCAATGGACTGGACACATGAATCGTATGGACGAACAACGGATACCCAAGAAGGTGTTAAGAAGAAGAAGATATATATGTATATATATATATATATATATATATATATATATATATATATATATATATATATATATATATATACATATATATATATTTATATTTATGTATATATATATATATATATATATATATATATATATATATATATATATTTAAATATGTATATATATATATAATTATATATCTATATATATATATATATATATATATATATATATATATATATATATATATATTGTTACCTCCAGTTACCCTCCGCGTGGGAGTTCCTTCGGCTAAGGACCTCGGACCTGGCTTGCCGTCGAAGACAGTCGTAGGTGGCGCCACTCGCTTATCCCCTGGTCCTAAAAAACCGCCAAGCGCGAACGCGGCCGCCGAATACCCCTCACACAACTCGGACTAACGCTCTTTAAGCTCTTCCCTAAACTGGGGCAGATTATTATCACCGGGTGATCAGTTGCACACTTGCGGGGCTCAGATTTTCTGGCGTAACTCACCCCGAGCAAAAGAAACTAAATACGGAACACTTCCGCTACAGAAATTCCTGAAAAACCCGCAAGGAAATTTAACTTAGAACACACCCGAGCCAAGTGCACAATTAAAATGTGCGGCAAACTTGCTCTTCCTGCAACACGCACACAAAAACTTCCACTATTTCACTAATTGATTGCGAAATGCGAATGAAGCTCAAAAAAAAAATATTCCACTATTTCACTAACATATATTTAACTGCGAAATGCAAATAAAGTTCTAAAAATATAATGTATTCAAAAGTACAAATTTCACTTACTCTACCTAAGCGGGGGCCCCCCGAAGTACTCTGCCTGCAATTTTCTGCCAGCGCGCTTATTATTGCCTGATGTCGCCAATCTTCCTTAGTTGGATCGCTGATAATATTTTTCTCCACTGTTGAATTTTCCTTCGTCGCAATTCCTTTCCTCGATTGATTTTTCCCAAGTTCCAGAGCGCTATCCTCGCTTAGTCCTCGTTGTCGTCTCGAACCCCCCCAGAAAAGAGAAAGAGCCGTTCTTCCTTATTGGATTTTTCATCGGCTCGGTTTCAACCGGCGAGCCGTTAACTTTTTCCCTGAGCGATTCGATGTTCAATTCAGATCCCCCAACTGGGGTGCATCGGGCAATTGAAATCTAAATTTCCCTTTTTAGTACACTCGTCCAACAGGTGTAGAATGTCAAAGTGACTGACACTCTGTCAATTTCGTGTTTATTTATATTGTGCCAAATGTTTGAATTTGGGAAAAACATTAGCAATTGTGGTCGCGTCTTCTTCCCTATGTGTTTGAATTCGTCGGTGATGTGTCGTTGGAACCATAACGCGGTAGTGTGAAAGTGAATTTCGTGACGCGGTAACATAGAGCAGAATGCCATAACGATTGGAGGTCTCTGGCGGTTGTACTTTCGGTAGGTATAAGAGACTCTTAGATGCTACTCGTTTGTGTAAACGTTCTTTTCCTGTTTTCTAGGCTTTTCCGGAAAGTGTACCAGCAACTAATTCAACCCGTTGGGAAACAAGGAGTGATTGAGTTTCTTCGACTCCTTGCGCCGGCCACAATGGAGTGGTATTTGGCATTTGATTCCAACGTTCGTATCATCCCTTCCTTACAGTAAGTATTACCAAACATTGATTACGATTTTTTTGCGAATATTTTCATTGATTTGCAAATTTGAACGAAAAATTGCTCTTTCTCCAAGAAGTGCATTTACGGGTCTAACATCAAAAGTTGGAGATTTGTTCTGATATCGTGCGCAGGGTCAGCAGATTTAGGTTCGGTAGAAAGTTGCGAGATCGCCAGCATCCAGAACTTGTATGAAGTGAAAAATGGTTTTTCTTCCAAAGCGATGACGATCCATATCAGGCAATTGTCCAGTGTTATTCAAGACCGTACAAAATCCCACATCGGCTTTTGATGACGACACAGTATGTATTGACTTCAATGTGGAGCTGATAGAAGATCATTGTGAATTTGATCCTGTCGTTTGTTGTGGTTCAGTTGACTCAGCCCAATCTCTGATGCCTCGTAAAAAGAGTTCATTGCATACTTCCGTTTGTCGCGATAAAATTTGAAAAGTTGTGCCATTCTTGTCCTATCGCTCAGCGATTGATTCGTTCCTTGGTAATGTTTGCGATCAGTTGTGCGTGATGGTGACCGGATTTTCTTTTCTTTTCTTTTTTTTGCCTACATTTTTCTTTTACTTTACATTTATATTCTAATCTTTTAATATTTTTATTCTAGTATTATAACATTTCGTTTTTCCCTATTTTTACGTTACATTTTTTTAACTTTAATCTTTTCACATTTCATTTTTTTGCCTATTTTTCTTTTACTTTACATTTATATTCTAAACTTTTAATATTTTTATTCTATTATTTTAACATTTCGTTTTTCCCTATTTTTACGTTACATTTTTACTTTAATCTTTTCACATTTCGTTTTTTTTTGCCTATTTTTCTTTTACTTTACATTTATATTCTAAACTTTTAATATTTGTATTCTATAATTTGAACATTTCGTTTCTCCCTATTTTCACGTTACATTTTTTTACTTTAATCTTTTCAACTTTCGTTTTTTTGCCTATTTTTCTTTTACTTTACATTCATATTCTAAACTTTTAATATTTTTATTCTATTATTTTAACATTTCGTTTTTCCCTATTTTCACGTTACATTTTCACTTTAATCTTTTCACATTTCATTTTTTTGCCTACTTTTCTTTTACTTTACATTTACATTCTAAACTTTTAATATTTTTATTCTATATTTTGAACATTTCGTTTCTCCCTATTTTGACGTTACATTTTTTTACTTTAATCTTTTCACATTTCGTTTTTTTTTGCCTATTTTTCTTTTACTTTACATTCATATTCTAAACTTTTAATATTTTTATTCTATTATTTTAACATTTCGTTTTTCCCTATTTTTACGTTACATTTTCACTTTAATCTTTTCACATTTCATTTTTTTGCCTATTTTTCTTTTACTTTACATTTACATTCTAAACTTTTAATATTTTTATTCTATTATTTGAACATTTCGTTTTTCCCTATTTTTACGTTACATTTTTACTTTAATCTTTTCACATTTCGTTTTTTTTTTGCCTAATTTTCTTTTACTTTACATTTATATTCTAAACTTTTAATATTTTTATTCTATTATTTTAACATTTCGTTTTTCCCTATTTTTACGTTACATTTTTACTTTAATCTTTTCACATTTTGTTTTTTTGCCTATTTTTCTTTTACTTTACATTTTTATTTTAATCTTTTGACATTTTTATTTTATTATTTTAACATTTCTATTTTTAATATTAACCTTGGCTCGGGTGGTATTTTAACAACCGCTGAGAAAAGAAAAAAAAAACAACAAGGTGCAAATCGTTCCCGTGACAATTCCCCCCCTCCTTTAAGTGAATTTCCCTGAAATTCACTCAAAGTCCTGCCTTAGTCCCTACTTCATTCCGCATCGTCCTATTTACTCACTACCTTCTTCTGGGTTCGTAGCCTACACCCCTTATTTCAGTGTTTACAATAATTCCCTGACTCTGATGTGTTTTTTATTTCCCTTTTAGCTATCCTAACCTCACGCTAATCTCGGAAGGAAAAAAACAGTGAGGAGAAAAACGAGCAAGAATAAAACGGGGAGCAGAAATATGCAAATGCAAATGAAGTAGGTTTCGCCGAAATCCACTTTTCTAATACATTATCTTCCCTGCTTGGGGTTTAGTTAGCCGTTTGAGAAGAGACTAGTTCAACCTTACTTGCCCCGATTCTTCTTAATCTACTCAAAGTTAAAATACCTAGCTGCTGGAGAAATAAGGGTTCACTATGAGCTACGTTATTCTTCCAACCATTCTAACCGTATTCCTTAGCAAGCAACCAATGAATTCCCGAGTTTTGGGGTGTTTTCGCGCATCACTACGAGTATTATCTAACAACCCTAATGTTCGATTGCTACACGCGTCGACCGCACAGCGTGGTGTTGCGAGTCGGATCAGTCACCCTACCGACAATATGCGTAGGGTAGATGTATGCCTCGCAATTCTACGCCAAGAAAATGATTGAGGCTACTGAAAATAGCAACCGACTATTGGAAATACCACTAAAAAACCTAACTACTACTAAACTCACTACACTATTCTAGGAGGGAAACAAGGAAATTGTTCCACTTGACCTTATTGTGCTATAAATCCTATTCAACTAGTTTTTGCTTACTTTCTAACTCTCTGAAACCCGCTTTTGCTTACCTGCTAATATTCACCACCATGCTACGCGACTCAACTATTTTAAGCTATTATTCCTACCCCTAACAACTTCACTAGACCATTATTCTACTATTTCATATTTCAATACATGTAACTGATTTGAATCCAAAGCTAATCTATTCTCACCCTCTTGATTTTAGCCCCATCATCTACGACACGCGAACTCAGAAGTCGTGATGGAAGTGGCTCGTCAGAAATATAATAAAGAAAGAGGAAAAATATGAAAAGAGAAACATCTTCGAAACTCTGGTAAGTACCTTTTTTTCCTTTTGTTAGGGTATTAACTCCTACTATGAAAATTTACTCTAATAACCTCTGACATTTTACTCCATTAATCCAGCCTATCTCTAAACCCTAAGTCAATTGAAGGAAAATTCCCCTCCAAGTTGCCCCGATTACCCTGTTCGACCTCCCGATCACGAGAAAACACAGGTGCAATAATCCGATTCTACTCTCTTTTAGCAACCGACCAAACAACTGGAGGCGTACACCCAAAACAACTGCGAACCGTACCGCCACGATACAACAAAAAAAACGCAACTTCAGGAGGACTTAAGTAGTTTACCGTCGATCCCTCTTCAAAGGTAACTCTTTCATTTACTTTTCCATGTCTTTTCTTGTGATGTCCATTTAATTCTTAATTTAATCTTATCTGGGTACCTTACTACCACCCCGAACTTCCACTTTTCCGTCGCTATAAGATACGAGCCCGACTCAGATGCGCTATGCTACGTAAGGTTTCAGATCCTTAGCGTGCCATGGACCCACTTCATCTCCTTCTTGAGTAACGAGCCGATAGGTAGACGCTGACTCCTTCCTTTGGATTCTGAAAGGTCCTAAATATTCCGGTGCTAGCTTCGTGGAAAAATAGTTCGTGGCATCCGACTGAGTGAAGTTTCGTCTCCAAACCATATCGTTCACCTGGAATGGTGGAGTCCACTTCCGAAGGTTGTATCTTTGTGAGCTTTGCTCCGCCGCCTTTCTCATGCGTTCCTTAACTTCCTCCCGCATTTTGACCATCAAGCTCTCTCGTAACCTTGGATCATTTTGAACCTCCTCTTCCTCTATTGGGTGAAGGTCTTCCCTCGAAGTCACCATTTTGCGTCCAAAGTTTACAAAATACGGGGTCACCTCCATTGTTTCGTGAGTATACGTTCGCAGTGCACAGCCGATCTTTGATATTGCCCTATCCCATAACTTATGGTTATCCCCTACGTACGATCTCAGCATCCTTTTGATAGTTTGGTTCACTCGTTCTGCGGGATTAGCCTGGGGGTGATAATAAGCCGTATACTGAATCTTGGTACCGTACGTGGTGACCAATCTTTGCAACTCTTTAGAGCGGAACTGTACTCCGTTGTCGCAGATCACTACCGCTGGTACTCCAAATAATAAAAATACTTGTTCCTCCAATATCCGTGCGATTGCTTTTCCGTGTGCTTGACGGAGTGGGAAGATAAGCGGGAACTTGCTGAAGCAATCCACGACGGTTAATACGTAGCAATTCCCTAGGGTTGAACGAGGTAAAGGACCTATCAGATCAACGGATATTATCGTCCACGGCTCCTTCGCCTGGCCTTCCCTAGAGACCATTGGGCCATACGGACGTCTTCGTTCCACTTCAGTCGACTGAGAGATCTGGCATTTTGCGACATATCGTTTAATATCGGCTCTCATTTTGGGCCAAAAGTACCTTTGCAGCACACGATCGTATGTCCTGCCAGCTCCCATATGACCCGCCTTTGGATCGTCGTGACACTGTCGGAGTACTTTCCCCTGCTCACCCTTGGGTATAACTCGTTTCCAGCTATTGCCACTTAATTCTGGGTACCCGCCCGTGAGGTGTTTCCGCAGTTGTCCGTTTTCCACCCTCCAGTCCGGAAAGTTTTGTGGCTCTCTCTCCACATCTGCCGCCACAACACCGCTAAGCATTCTTTTTCCGTGGTCGAGTACTTCTTCTCTGCTTTTGTCAAGCTACGGCTGAGGTAGCAGACTACCTTCTCCCCCTCTGCATCCTCCTGACTCAACACTGCCCCCAGCCCTGTGTCAGAAGCATCGGTTTGAACTTTGAAGGGCTTGGTGAAATCAGGGCATGTGAGGATTGGTGCTGTGGATAGCTTGGTTTTGCAACGCAGAAAGGCCTCCTCGCATTCGGCAGTCCACACGAATTTCCGATTTTTCCGCAGCAAATCAGTCAGTGGAGCAGTTAGTGTGGCGTGATCCGGTATAAACCGACGGTACCACGATACCATGCCCAAGAATTGCCGCACTTTCTTCACGTTGTTAGGTTGTGGGATGTTCAGCAAACAATCGACTTTGTCTGGATCTACATGTAGCCCTCTGTCATCCACCACGTACCCAAGATATTTAAGTTGCGGGCGACAAAACTCACATTTTTCCCGAGATACTCGAAGTCCTGCTTCACGCAACCGGCGTAGCACTTCTCGCAAAACCTCGAGATGTGTCCTAAACTCTGCGGTGACCACAATCACATCATCTAGGTAGACGAATACATAAGGCTCCAACTCCGGTCCCAGTATTTGGTCTACCAATCGTTGCCATGTAGCAGGGGCATTATGAAGACCAAACGGCATGCGTTTGAAGTGAAACAGACCCCTCCCTGGAATAGTGAATGCCGTGTAAGTAAAAGAAAAATAGGCAAAATCTAATTTTCCCTTTTTAGTACACTCGTCCAACAGGTGTAGAATGTCAAAATGACTGACACTCTGTCAATTTCGTGTTTATTTATATTGTGCCAAATGTTTGAATTTGGGAAAAACATTAGCAATCGTGGTCGCGTCTTCTTCCCTATGTGTTTGAATTCGTCGGTGATGTGTCGTTGGAACCATAACGCGGTAGTGTGAAAGTGAATTTCGTGACGCGGTAACATAGAGCAGAATGCCATAACGATTGGAGGTCTCTGGCGGTTGTACTTTCGGTAGGTATAAGAGACTCTTAGATGCTACTCGTTTGTGTAAACGTTCTTTTCCTGTTTTCTAGGCTTTTCCGGAAAGTGTACCAGCAACTAATTCAACCCGTTAGGAAACAAGGAGTGATTGAGTTTCTTCGACTCCTTGCGCCGGCCACAATGGAGTGGTATTTGGCGTTTGATTCCAACGTTCGTATCATCTCTTCCTTACAGTAAGTATTACCAAACATTGATTACGATTTTTTTGCGAATATTTTCATTGATTTGCAAATTTGAGCGAAAAATTGCTATTTCTCCAAGAAGTGCATTTACGGGTCTAACATCAAAAGTTAGAGATTTGTTCTGATATCGTGCGCAGGGTCAGCAAATTTAGGTTCGGTAGAAAGTTGCGAGATCGCCAGCATCCAGAACTTGTATGAAGTTAAAAATGGTTTTTTTTCCAAAGCGATGACGATCCATATCAGGCAATTGTCCAGTGTTATTCACGACCGTACAAAATCCCACATCGACTTTTGATGACGACACAGTATGTATTGACTTCAATGTGGAGCTGATAGAAGATCATTGTGAATTTGATCCTGTCGTTTGTTGTGGTTCAGTTGACTCAGCCCAATCTCTGATGCCTCGTAAAAAGAGTTCATTGCATACTTCCGTTTGTCGCGATAAAATTGTAAAAGTTGTGCCCTTCTTGTCCTATCGCTCAGCGATTGATTCGTTCCTTGGTAATGTTTGCGATCAGTTGTGCGTGATGGTGACCGGATTTTCTTTTCTTTTCTTTTTTTTTGCCTACATTTTTCTTTTACTTTACATTTATACTCTATTCCTTTAATATTTTTATTCTAGTATTATAACATTTCGATTTTCCCTATTTTTACGTTACATTTTTTTAACTTTAATCTTTTCACATTTCATTTTTTTGCCTATTTTTCTTTTACTTTACATTTATATTCTAAACTTTTAATATTTTTATTCTATTATTTTAACATTTCGTTTTTGCCTATTTTTACGTTACATTTTTACTTTAATCTTTTCACATTTCGTTTTTTTTGCCTATTTTTCTTTTACTTTACATTTATATTCTAAACTTTTAATATTTTTATTCTATAATTTGAACATTTCGTTTCTCCCTATTTTCACGTTACATTTTTTTACTTTAATCTTTTCACATTTCATTTTTTTGCCTATTTTTCTTTTACTTTACATTCATATTCTAAACTTTTAATATTTTTATTCTATTATTTTAACATTTCGTTTTTCCCTATTTTTACGTTACATTTTCACTTTAATCTTTTCAGATTTCATTTTTTCGCCTATTTTTCTTTTACTTTACATTTACATTCTAAACTTTTAATATTTTTATTCTATAATTTGAACATTTCGTTTCTCCCTATTTTCACGTTACATTTTTTTACTTTAATCTTTTCACATTTCGTTTTTTTTTGCCTATTTTCCTTTTACTTTACATTCATATTATAAACTTTTAATATTTTTATTCTATTATTTTAACATTTTTACGTTACATTTTCACTTTAATCTTTTCACATTTCATTTTTTTGCCTATTTTTCTTTTACTTTACATTTACATTCTAAACTTTTAATATTTTTATTCTATTATTTGAACATTTCGTTTTTCCCTATTTTTACGTTACATTTTTACTTTAATCTTTTCACATTTCGTTTTTTTTTGCCTAATTTTCTTTTACTTTACATTTATATTCTAAACTTTTAATATTTTTATTCTATTATTTTAACATTTCGTTTTTCCCTATTTTTACGTTACATTTTTACTTTAATCTTTTCACATTTTGTTTTTTTTGCCTATTTTTCTTTTACTTTACATTTTTATTTTAATCTTTTGACATTTTTATTTTATTATTTTAACATTTCTATTTTTAATATTAACCTTGGCTCGGGTGGTATTTTAACAACCGCTGGGAAAAGAAAAAAAAAACAACAAGGTGCAAATCGTTCCCGTGACAATATATATTTATATATATATATATACATATATATATATATATATATATATATATATATATATACATATATATATATATATATATATATACATATATATATATATATATATATATATACATATATATATATATATATATATATATATATATATATATATCTTCTTCTTAACACTACAGCTCCTCTCGGGCCTTGCTTCCTGCAAATGGTGCCTCCAACTGTCTCGGTCCATAGACCGCGTCCTTCAATTTTGAAATCTGGGCAGCGATGAACTGTCTTCATCGACCGCGTCAGACCAGCGTTTCTTATATATATATATATATATATATATATATATATATATATATATATATATATATATATATATATATATATACATATATATATATATATATATATATATATATATATATATATATATATATATATATATATATATATTTATATTATATATATTTATATATATGTTCAGAATTATAATCAATTTGAAATCTATCCATAAAATTAATTATACAGCAAAGCATTCATTATTGAAAACATTGACCTCTTGATTCATTGAACTATGTAATTTGCTTGCTTCTCCATATTTCAAATAGTCAGCATTTTTTGTCTTCATCGAACATCGTTCAATTATTTGAAACATGTACACATATGTGCAACAGTAAGCACATTCTTTGCTCGATAATTGAACTCTGTTCTGGTTAACATAATTGATGAGCATGTTGTTTTAGAATATAAATACAATTGAATGTTGAATAAAGGGGTTCAGTTTTGGAATCAGATCAGTGCGTGTTTTATTCGTGACCTTTCAAAGCGTGTTATTTTTATTTGTGACTTTCACAGTTTGAGGAACAAGTATTAGTTTCTCAACATTTTTGCTCAGCATTTTTGGTCCGTCGAGCCGGATTACGAATTGGACATTTGTGGATCCGGATACGAATCTTTTAGTGGCAAAGCATCGGAGACAATAATGATTTGGTTCTGGTGATATTTGATAAAATCGATTCTTAGCGCAACCATTGCTCAAAATCTCCACCGTTGAATTACTTTATACAAGTTGGTGCAGACGAGTTTTTGGCTCCGCTGTTATAAGAATCTGAAAGTAATCAACACCAGTGCTGAACTACATCCTGAGGAGGGTCTTTGCCAATATGCCGGAAACAAGGGGCGACAAATCCACAACTGCATCTGCTGCCACGAAAGATGATAAGGGAACTTCATCGACCACGGTCACACAATACGACCATTTTTGCAACATTGCGAGGCTGAAGAAAAACTTCGGGAAGGATAGCAAGGATCGTCATAATCTTGGGTATTTTGAGGCAAGGCTGCAACGACTGCAGGAGTTATGGACAGCATGTCAGGAGCATCATACTCTCATGCTCGATGAGACGGCCGACAATCCTGCGCGACGCAACTCGTATCTTGAAGATTTCGAGACCAGCGAGAACCAATATTTGGACCTGCTAGGGGCGTTCAAAGGTGGCATCAGGCAACATCAGGGTGAATCGAGCATCAGTATTACTGAGAAACCTGCATCTGGAACTACAAAGGTTCAGCTTGAG
The DNA here is from genome assembly GCA_963969285.1 of Odontomyia ornata. Lineage (NCBI taxonomy): Eukaryota > Metazoa > Arthropoda > Insecta > Diptera > Stratiomyidae > Odontomyia > Odontomyia ornata. The sequence continues at coordinate 223,187,140 of OZ017740.1, read as the reverse complement.
CGTTTGGTAATTCCCAAGTTCGACGGGAGTTACAGACAATGGCGGATGTTCATCGATTTGTTCACGTCAATGGTGCACAATAATGAGTCATTATCTGCAGTAGAGAAGATGCAGTACTTAAAGACTCATCTGACTGGAGAGGCGACACGTGTCATCCAGCATATGGACATCAACAGCGAGAATTACGAGGCAGCATTGGAAATGCTTCGTAAACGATACGACAACAAACGATCCATCGCGTGGAGCTATCTACATTCGTTCCACAAACTACCGGCAGTTAAGGAGGAACGCGACTTTAACATTAAGCAATTCATGGACACTACGGCTGAGCTCATTGCCAATATGAAGAGCATTGGTGTAAATACGGAGCATTGGGATATACTGATCATTTATTCAGTTACACAAAGACTAGACCATGAAACAAGAAGATTATGGGAGACGTCCATTGGAGCATCATCAGAGATACCAACTCTACCAACGTTCATAGATTTTTCAACAAGCCGTTTCAGGACATTAGAAGCGTTGAATGGTCCTAAGAAACCCCAAAAAGTGGATGCACTCACGGTTCGTGACGTAACGACTTGCGACATTTGCAGCGAAAGTCATCACATAAATCAATGCGATACCTTCAAGGCATTAAAGTTGGAACAGTGACAAGAGGCTGTGAAACGAAATAAATTGTGCTTTAATTGCTTAAGGAAAGGACATGTCATCAGTAAATGTCTATCTAAATCCAGATGTTGAACCTGCTCCAAACAGCACCATACATTGCTCCACGACAGCAATAAGAGATTGTCTGCAGTATTATCTAGTGACGCTAAATCATTTACACCATCAACAAATTCACTTTTTGCCGAAGCCAGCAAGTGCTATTGGCGACAGCCCGAATCAAGGTGAAAAACGCATCATCGGAGTTGGTAACATTAAGAGCACTTGTTGATTCTGGTTCACAACGGACATTCATCACGAAATCAGCTGCTCAACTGCTCGGACTGAAACGCGAATACGCTAAAATTACGATATGTGGTCTAGGAGCAACCTCAAAGGTTCAAACAAAGGGAAGCGTGCTGCTGAATATCAACCCAAGATGTGGAGATAACGCTTTCACTGTATCAGCTTTGGTGATACCCAACATTACTAATATATGTCCTTCAATCGACACTAAACTGAAGCTTCCAAAGACATTGTCACGTGCTGACTTAGCGGACCCATTATGTGGCACACCTTCACGTATTGATATGTTGCTTGGTGCAGATGTTTACAATTCTGTAGTTCTGCTGGGATTCAAGAAAGGATCGCCTTGCGCTGTCAATACTGTATTCGGATGGATTTTACTCGGACCGACATCCATGGCAGCAACTTCAAATTCTTTGGCAGGAATTGTATCATTGGTCAGTATTGAAGAAGAAACAGACCAACTTGTGAAACGGTTCTGGGATCTTACAGAGGCACCAGTCAATCCTATCCTAAAGCCTGAAGAAACTGCTGCTGCGGAATGGTACTAGAAAACAACCAGACGAGACGACTTTGGAAGATATATCGTGAGGCTTCCATTCAAGGAGAATGTTGAGCCTGCAAAAATTCTACGCGATTCTCAACGAAACGCTCATATTAGGTTTTCACAGCTAGAAAGGAAACTAGCCAACGACGGAAAGCTACGGCAGCAATATATAGAGTTCATGGAAGAGTACAGGAGACTAGGACATATGGTAGAGGTACCTGCTCAAGAGAAACACTCGAAGTACAGTTACTATTTGCCGCATCACGCTGTGGTTAAGGCAGAGAGCACAACTACGAAATTGAGAGTAGTCTTCAACGCGTCTGCAAAAACGCCATCAGGGAAATCACTCAACGACACACTCTTAACTGGGCCGAGCTATCAAAATAACATCATTCACATATTGATGAAGTGGAGGACATACAAATATGTTGTACAACTGACATCGAAAAGATGTACAGGCAAATAATCATAGACCTCAGAGACCAAGATTATCAACGAATTCTGTGGCGACACCATCCTTCGCATCCAATGAAACACTACAAATTGACAACAGTTACGTATGGAACAGCTAGTGCTCCATTCCTGGCCATGCGGACGTTACATCAACTCGCTGATGACGAGAAGTTGTTTGATCCCCAGGCGTGCCATTCGATAAAACACGATTTCTACGTAGACGATGTACTTACCGGTGGAGACACGATTGATCAAGTGAAATGCCTTTAACAAGACTTAATCACAGTACTCAACAAAGGAGGTTTCAACTTGCGGAAGTGGACTGGTAATGACGACACTCTTTTGAATGCAGTTCCCGTTTCTGACCGAGAAACAAACGTACCGCTTAATATTCACGAGGATGCTCATATTAAGACACTTGGTGTGCGATGGCATCCAGCCAGAGATTCGTTTTCATTCAAAGTAAACCTTGAACCAATGACCGATGACCCACCAACTAAACGACAGCTTCTGTCAGAGATAGCCAAATTCTTTGACCCAGTAGGATGGTTGCAGCCCTGCATCATTTTTGGCAAAATCATCATGCAACAACTGTGGCTTGAAGGAACGGAATGGGACGAGCCCGTACCAAATCAACTCTCGGGAAAATGGCGGAATTTTCATGCCCAACTGTCGGCAATCGAAGAAATTTCGATTCCCCGCTGGCTAAATTATACCAGCATCGAGTCGATCCAGGTTCATGGATTTTGTGATGCATCCGAATCGGCATATGCAGCAACTATCTACTTGCGTGTGCAAGAGAATGGTGGAAAATCACTCGTTAAACTTATAACAGCGAAATCAAAAGTGGCCTCCTTGAAAGTACGATCAATACTACGTCTCGAACTGTGTGGTGCAGCCTTGTTATGCGAACTTATGAACAGCACTCTGAAAGCGCATGGATGGGATTGTCTCAGACCGTACTACTGGACTGACTCTACAATTGTGTTGCAATGGTTACGTCAACCGGCAACCAAATGGAAAGTCTTCGTAGCGAATAGAGTTGGAGAGATACAATCAAGCTCAGAGCCAAAACAGTGGCGACATGTGGGTAGCAAATCAAATCCTGCAGATATCGCATCCCGTGGAGCACTACCTCAGGCTCTTGTCAACGACAAGTTGTGGTGGAATGGGCCAGACTGGTTGAGTGAAGACCCCAGTAAATGGCCAAAAGGGAATTCGTTTACCAACAGTGCTATGATTGACATCGAAAGGCGAAACAATGACGCGTGTTTGACGAGTGTCTCAGCTCAAACCATCACACCTGAGCAAACGCCCGACATCTTCCAAAGATTCTCATCTTTTACAAAGTTAGTTCGAGTAACTGCGTATTGTCGTAGATGGAAAACCAAAAATAGTAGAACCTTCTTGACCAGCGACGAACTAAAGGAAGCGGAAATCATCTGCGTTCGCATAGCTCAACGAGAAGCATTCTCAGATGAAATTGAGCAACTGGAGAATCACAAGCCTCTGCGTAAGTCAAGTCGCCTTATAAGGCAGCGACCATTCTTGGATTCGGAAGGACTGCTGAGAGTAGGTGGAAGGACTCAACAGAGTGCATTGAGCTATGACACTAAGCACCAAATTATTTTACCTAGGGGACACTTAGCAAACCTAATTATCAAACACTACCATCATCTTACGTTGCATGGAGGTCAACAGCTGGTTCACGCTAAAATCCGAACGAAATTTTGGATAATAGACGGAGCAACAGCAGTTAAGGCATTAACTAGAAAATGCGTCACATGTTTTAAAGTCAACGCAAAGCCAAGTCAGCAGATAACGGGTCAGTTACCATATGAACGAGTTCAACCAGGCAAGCCATTTGCTCGCACGGGAATTGATTATGCTGAACCCATTTACATTAAATGGAGTAGTGGTAGAGGCAGCAAAACAACAAAAGCGTATATTGCCGTCTTCGTATGTCTTTCAACAAAGGCAGTACATTTGGAGTTAGTGAGTGACTTAACGGCAAAGGCTTGCATCGCGGCAATAAGAAGATTCATTGCAAGAAGGGGCATGTGTCACACATTGATAAGCGACAATGGTATTAACTTCGTCGGAGCAAATAAACTGCTGAAAGCAGCCGCCAAAGAGATGATTAAGGAAGCACAACAAACACTCATTATCAATAACATTGACTGGAAATTCATGCCACCAGGAAGTCCGCACTTTGGAGGAATTTGGGAGGCAGCGGTGAAATCAATGAAGCGGCATTTGACGAAAATAATAGGATCACATTTACTTAATGTCGAAGAGATGTACACGTTGCTTGCCCAGATTGAAGCCTGCTTAAACTCGCGACCATTGACACCAATAAGCACTGACTCGAACGATCTAAACGCTTTAACCCCTGGACATTTCCTAACTGGAGAAAACCTATTCGAATTACCTGATGAAAATACACAAGATAACCCAACTAAGAAATGGCAACTCGTCCAGAAATTGAAACAACAATTTTGGCAACGATGGAGCTTAGAATACCTTACGCAGCTACAAGAACGTGCAAAGTGGTTTACCGAAAACCGAAACATAAAGGTTAATGACCTCGTGCTCGTCAAACTTGAAAATTGTGCCGCTACTCAATGGCCTCTGGGCAGAATTTTGCCTCTCCATCCCGGAGAGGATGGGTTAACGAGGGTTGTAACAATAAAGACGAGTGGCAGAACTATGAAGCGACCCATATCAAAAATCTGTCCACTACCAATAGATGAGGGACACAAGGAGCCTAAAACATCTGGAAACTCCACTATCGATCCTCACTGTACTACTAGAGAGCGAAAAACTGGCATTTCGAAGAAATCATCAACTCTATCGAAACTCATGGTTTGCTTACTGGCAGTTCTAGTTTGCGTAACACGAACTAAGGCAAATTTTACTATAAAACACCCTGAGTCTGGTCTGTACATAGAGCATATCGGTCAAGTACACTTGATGAAAGGACAAATACGAATGGATATTCACATTTCACCTGAAGAAATCAAACAAGACCTTTCCAATCTTCAACAAGTACGTCAGAACACATCGTACATTTGCGAACAAGGTGTTCGACTTCATCAGGATACACGATACAAGGAGCTACTGGAGCGACTGAATCAGGGAGTCAATAGTACCTTTGAGTCAATCACCTCATGGATTCAAAATCGATCACGGCGTGGAATTCTGGGAAACATCCTGCAAGGAATATTCGGAGTGAACGATGAAGTCTACACAGATATCGACAACTTAATTGAAAACCAGAAACACCTTATTGACACCATACAACATCAAGGACATTTGCTATTAACCACGACTGCTAGGGTCAACGATACTCAACATGCACTGACAACCAAACTAAATGCCATCATTGAGAAATTCAATCACGTGTCCAAAACATTGACAAAAATGTCCTCATGGTACAATTCCTTGATTTCTTAACCACATATCAATTAGCGTTTGAATGGCTAGAACAGATTCAGAATCGTTACAATGGCTTATATAAATTTCAATCAGGAATTGGAAGTCTTGCAGAAATATGCTCACCAACCACCATGCATAAAACACTGGCACTAGTACAGTCAAAGTTAGAAAAGGGGTTATTTATCGAACCGAGGGAGATACAGAGGACACAAATTACAAAAACACAAAACGGCATACTCATATCAGGGTTCTTCCCAATAGTCGAACAAAGGAACTTCGAGCTTCTACATTGTACAGGCATCCCACATAGTTTAAACGATGGAAATTACTCAGTCCCTGACGTCTCCACGAATTATTTTGGAGTAAATTACGATGACCAACTGTATTTTGAACTGAGCCCTAAACAATTTGACCAATGTGAAACAGTTTCAAACAACAGGCGTCATTGCTTAGTCAGCATACTCCAGAGTATTAGCGAGCATCCTAATTGCATCTTAGACGAGATTTGCGAGCGAACCAATAAGATCTCATGCCCACTCAACAGACTACACGTGAAGGATTTGCTATGGAAGCAGCTAACCCGAGCTAACAACTGGCTATTTTTATCCTCTAAAAAGCAATCAATCGCCATAACATGCAGTGGACATCGACAAGATGTTAAAATCCAAGGAGTGGGTATAATAGAAATGGGCTCTCATTGCAGCATCAAGAGTTCAACCGCCATAATTCGCGCTAACTCTCAAATTATGGAAACCGTACATGTGCAGTCAACCTACATTAAACCCATACGATTGATGCAAGACACCGTAAAAAACACAAATCTGTCGTATCTTTACATCGCCACGGAACCACTACTTAAACAAGACGATAGATTTATTCATGAAACCCAACAGCAAGAAGCGCTCCTGCGATCCGAGTTTTCGGCTACCATTTGGCATCAGACGCGACATCACATCATTATCAGCGTCCTAATGTGGAGATTGCGGAGACCACCAGTTACAAACAATGCTAATCCGAAGACGAGATGGTACGAAAGATAACAAACTATCCTCTGTTAGAAGAACCAGCGGTTCTTGGCGGGCAGAATGTTTAGAATTATAATCAATTTGTAATCTATCCATAAAATTAATTATACAGCAAAGCATTCATTATTGAAAACATTGACCTCTTGATTCATTGAACTATGTAATTTGCTTGCTTCTCCATATTTCAAATAGTCAGCATTTTTTGTCGTCATCGAACATCGTTCAATTATTTAAAACATGTACACATATGTGCAACAGTAAGCACATTTTTTGCTCGATAATTGAACTCTGTTCTGGTTAACATAATTGATGAGCATGTTGTTTTAAAATATAAATACAATTGAATGTTGAATAAAGGGGTTCAGTTTTGGAATCAGATCAGTGCGTGTTTTATTCGTGACCTTTCAAAGCGTGTTATTTTTATTTGTGACTTTCACAGTTTGAGGAACAAGTATTAGTGTCTCAACAATATATATATATATATATATATATATATATATATATATATATATATATATATATATATATATATATATATATTATATATATTTATATATATATATATATATATATATATATATATATATATATACATATATATATATATATATAATATAAATATATATACACATATATATATATATATATATATATATATATATATATATATATATATATATATATAAATAAAGGAAACGCTGGTCTGACGCGGTCGATGAAGACAGTTCATCGCTGCTCAGATTTCCAAATTGGAGGACGCGGTCAATGGACCGAGACAGTTGGAGGCACCATTTGCAGGAAGGAGCTGTAGTGTTAAGAAGAAGATATATATATATATATATATATATATATATACATATATATATATATATATATATATATATACATATATATATATATATGTATATATATATATGTATATATATATTTATATATATATATATATATATATATATATATATATATATATATATATATATATATATGTATATATATATATATGTATATATATATTTATATATATATATATATAATTATATATATATATATATATTATATATATATATATATATATATATATATATATATATATATATATATATATATATATATATATATATATATATATATTTAAATATATATATATATATATATATATATATATATATATATATATCTTCTTCTTCTTAACACTACAGCTCCTCTCGCGCCTTGCTTCCTGCAAATGGTGCCTCCAACTGTCTCGGTCCATTGACCGCGTCCTCCAATTTTGAAATCTGAGCAGCGATGAACTGTCTTCATCGACCACGTCAGACCAGCGTTTCCTTTATATATATATATATATATATATATATATATATATATATATATATATATATATATATATATATATATATATATACATATATATATTTATATTATATTTTATATTATATATATATATGTATATATATATATATAAATATAAATATATATATAATATAAATATATATACCGCGTCCTCCAATTTTGAAATCTGAGCAGCGATGAACTGTCTTCATCGACCGCGTCAGACCAGCATTTCCTCGGTTTCCACACTGGCCGCTGGCCTTCAGTTCTCCCTACGAATACCTTCTTGGGTATCCGTTGTTCGTCCATACGATTCATGTGTCCAATCCATTGCAGCTTCCGCAGTCTTACAATCCTTGAGACCTCCGGTTCGTCAAAAATTTCATACAGCTCATGGTGGTTTCAAATCCGCCATTGGTCCCCGTTTAGCTCCGCTCCGATTATTCGCAGTCGCTCAAAGGTGTTCAATATATTTGCGGGTGCTCGGGTTAGTGTCCATGTTTCACACCCACAGCATAATACAGGCCTTATCACAGATTTATATATTTGAAGCTTTGTTTTCCTGTGTATTTAGCTGATCTTCAAGATCGTCCACACTGAATAAAATATTTTATTTGCGAGCTGTATTCTTCGGCTTATTTCGTCTCTTTCATTGTCCGTTTACATTATTTTGGCGCCTAAATACACAAATTTGCTCACATTTTCGATACTGTATTCGTCAAGTGTGATGTTTTGCTTATTTGAGGTATTTTTCCTCGATTGCGTCATGAGCTTGGTTTTATTTTCATTGATTTGCAACCCTGCTGGTTTTGCTTCGCTGTCGAGTTTCAAGAAGAGTTCTTTGGCAGTTGTTAATGACCGTGACAAAATTTTGATGTCATCTGCATAGGCTACTACTTGGCTCGACTTGTATAGTAATGTACCTCGCGTATCGACAGGTAGCTTCCTTATGACGTACTCTACAGCCAAATTGAATAGCAATGGGGCCAGCCCATGTCCCTGCTTTAGTCCGATATTTGTGTCAAAGGCATCGGTGAGTTGGTTATTGATGCGGACTTGGGAGGTAGTCGACGTCATTGTCATTTTGGTATGACTGACTAATTCGGCTGGGATGCCAAAGTAAAGCATGAACATGACAGTACGTTACGATCAATACTGTCTTATGCTTGCTTAAAGTCAATGAAAATTTGGTGTACGTCTATGTTGAACTCCCATTACCTGCTTGACTGTAAACAATTGGTCTATTATCGATCAACCTGCTCTAAAACCACCTTGATACTCCCCAATAATACTGTTGGCATATGATCTAATTTTATTTGCTAAGATCTTAGACATCAGACATCTATAGGCTCCAATGTTCTGGAGCTGTGCGGAGGATTAAGCAGGTTCCTGAAATATGATGCCCATCTTACCTTAATCTTCGTTTCATTAGCGACGATATTGCAAATATTATCACGGCAGAGCGTGGGTTTGGGCTTATAACCATGTGTCAGGCTTTCCACTACTTTGTATGCTTGTCTTGTGTTGTTGCTCGCTAAATTTGCATCTATACTTCTCAATTGGTTGTCATAGTATTTTCTTTTCTTAATCCTAATTATCTTATTTGCTACTCTTCTGAGATTTTCAAAGTGTTCTCACTTCGTCCTGGTTTTCCTACCTACGTATTCTTTGTACGCCTCTAACGCATTCTGGCAATCATCGTGGAACCAACCATTCCTCTTGCGCTGGGCCTGATTTCGGACCGTCTGTTCTGCCACGGTCCTAATAGCCGCTTTCACTTCCATCCAGAGCCCGTTGCTTGTCCTTAGCCAGCTGGTTGTCGACAATCTCCGTGCAATTTTGTCCACCGACACCGTTTGGATCCTTTTGATGTCAAATTTTTGGAGCGAGGTGGTCTTCGCCAATTATGCCCATCATATAAGACATCGATAGGTTACTTTGATCAACTAATGATCCGAGTTACGGTCCCAAGCCCACTTGAGAAAGTAGGAGGGAACCTCTTGTTTCCCCAACCCATAGCTTACATGATTCCTCATCCCAAAACCCCCAATCAAATGGTAGTAAATGCTCTCGAGGCCGCACATTGGCCTTACTGGTTCACCAATAATTGGACATTTAATGCCGAAAAATGTAAATTACTGTAAATATATCTACAGCTCTGCTACTAAGTCCTACTTACACCTCCTTTGTGGGGACGTAAGAGACTGAAGGCGAATCTTCTGCACCTGACAACGGAATTGACATAATAACGTCATAACCATATATAAATATATATATATATATATATATATATATATATATATATATATATATATATATATATATATATATATAAATAGATATATATATATATATATATATATATATATATATATATATATATATATATATATATATATATATATATCTTCTTCTTCTTAGCACTACAGCCCCTCTCGGGCCTTCGCTTTTGCAAATAGCGCCCCAACTGTCTTGGTCCATTGACCGCGTCCTCCAATTTCGAAAACCAACTAGCGATGAACTCTTCGTCGACCGAGTCAGACCAGCGTTTCCTTGGTTTCCCCACTGGTCTCCGGGCTTCAGTTCTCCCAGCGAATACCTTTCAGGGTATCCGTTGTTCATTCATACGATTCATGTGGCCAGCCCATTGCAGCTTACGCAGTTTTACAATTGTTGCACAATATCAGTATACCCTATGTATACTGGAATGCGCTGGGAGCTTGATATGATGTGTATCCTATATACACATCAAGGCTCCCGGGGAGAGAGAGAGATATTCCTGTATGATACTTATCTGCTACTTTATACTCGCCAACTAGATCAGTAAAAGAGTGTTTTTGTTTAATGTTTTAAGTTTTATTTTATTCTTTGTTTGGTCATATAATAACAAGTTCAGTTGGCTATATCAATTTTAATAACATATTTACTAGGGAATTCTTTCAATAATTAATTTATTGCAGAGACGTATAAAGTTGGGCATTTATGGAGCGATCAATGAATGAAATTTTCTGAAGTGATTAATTTATTAAAGAACTAGTTAATGAGGTTTTATATTTACATATTTATGAGTTTAGAGTGTTAATGGAGCCGTTAATTCGCACGATTATTATTTTCTTTCTGTTACCAGAGGAAAATAAACCAATTCAATTAAGACTTTAACTGTTGCTCGGGCTAACGCCTTGAGCACGCAGTTATATACGCGAATCGATTGATTATAATCCAACTGCTAGCCCCGGGCACAAAGCCTTGGGATGCTAATACTCGGGCTGATGCCTTGAGTACGCAGTCAGATTGATAAATCAATCAATTACTAGTTCAACTGCAGGCCCCGGGCATAACTGCCTTGGGGCGCTGATACTCGGGCGGATGCCTTGAGTACGCAGTTGAACGTATCACACTATTCACTTATCTCGGGCTAAGTGCCTTGAGATAGAATAAGCTCGGGCGCACGCCTTGAGCCAGTGAATGGAGAAATACTTCTCGATTGTCTTGTGTCTTTAAGTTTCTTTTATACTATAATTATGCTGACTTTATTGCTTACCAACTAAAACAATGAAGAAAATTTACCATTTCAAAAAAGATCAAAGTTCAACAACAAAACAGTTTAACGTATTTAGTGCCATCTCTCTGTGACTGGTGCAACCACAAAGCTAAAGCTTTCACTCGATTTGCAATGCATGTAACCAATTCGTTCCGCTGGGCGGTACGTTCGATTGCGAAGTCTTGTGTGTATATGTTTGATACTTAATACGAGTATGGATACACACCCACTTCTGCTAATCCATGATACGAAACCGTGCCCACAGATGCATTGATTACAATTCGCAGCTTTTCGTATGTATGTTGTCATTTACAGTACACAGAGAGGAACGACGGAACACGAACCGAGCAATATTTGGACTGCGGTTCCCGTAACAGTGCATTCACGCGGTGTCTGGTCACTCTTTGCTTTTAGTGCCGTAATCTCCTCGTTGGCTTCTGGGTTTTTCATTGTAATGTCGGGATTTGCGACCCTTGCATCGTTCGCCTCGGTAACGATCGTAGCAGTGACAATCGAATTTTTGTTGCTCTTTATGTTATCTCCCACCGCTCGGAGACCTGAAGTGTCCTGCAGAGTTTCGCGTTTCTCCTTAATAGGACGCTCGGGTGTTCGCATCATTTTTTTGCTGTGCCCGAACGCCGCAGGAATCTCAGTCTGTATTCTCCGTTGTTCGTCCGTGTTCACTGTCGTTGTGGTAGTCTTCGTTTTTATCGTTGTTAGTACCGTTCGCGATGTACTGTTGACATCGTGGCTGCAACCGCTGGTTGCGTCGTCGTTGTTATTCTTCGTTTCTTTTTCTGGGTATTTGTGGTCTTTTGATTTTGTTTGCTCCAGTTTTGTTGGGTCCCCCCTCGGAGCCGCTATCTCCGTTCGTGTGTGTAGTCACCTTTTTGGTCCCATGGTTATCTTTGCAGAGCAGGGAGGCCATGCAAGGGTTGGCACAAGCCCTTATGGGGACAAGTGCTCAGAGCCAGACCAGCGCTAATCGGGAGTCCGTCTCAACCGAACCTACACCACCAACCCAATGGTGCGAACTTCGAACGTATTCCGAGGCCTGCCAAGGTTTTACCGGAACGGAGACGGTATGATAGTTGCCATTCACACACGAGTTTCACCTCGACGCTACTGTGCAAAGCAACTAGGTCCAAACCATCACATCCGCCATTCCAAAGCGTCATTTCCAGTTCGTTGTCCAAAGCGTAGTCCAGATCCAATCAGAGTCGTTACCTGTCATCCCAGGAGGGAACCTCACGGCGCCCCCCATTTCATCGGGTCCATGGGGGCGGCGCTCCCCAAAGAATGCTAGCCTGCATGAGTGCTCTTGTTGACCGGCATTCTCCCTGCGGGAATGTCCTCGGGTACGTGGGGGCGGAACTCCCCAAAGAATGCTAGCCTCCAAGAGTGCTCTTGTCGACCGGCACTCCCCCTGCGGACTCTTCGGGTACGTGTGGTTAGAACTCCCCAAAGAATGCTGGTCTAACGTCGATCTGCCTGCTCTAAAAGCACCTTAATACTCCCCAATAACACTTTTGCTGTAGGATCCGATTTTATTTTCTAATATTTTAGAAAATATTTTGTACGCCATACAAAGTATGTTAGTGATATGCCTCTATAATTTTCGCACTGTAGCTTGTCACCTTTTTGTAGACAGGGAATGTAATTGATTGGCTCAACTCTTTCGGCATATGTTCTTATTGCCAAATGTGCTGGATGACTTTGTGAATAGCTTGATAAACACTGCTGCGACTATATTTGCTGAGCTTCACTGGAATCACATCAATTACTGGCGCTTTATTATTCTTTTGGGCTTTGATGGCGAAGCAAACTTCATCCAGAGTTGGTCGGGCCAATGGTTGCTCTCCACAGACATCTAAGGGCTCTGATGTTCTGTAATTGTGTGGAGGATTACGGACGTTATTGAATAATTATGCCCATCTTTCCTTAATCTTCGTTTCATTAGCAATGAAATTGCTGATATCATCACGATAGAGCTTGGTTTTGGGCTGGTAACCATGTTTCAGGCTTTTCACTACTTTGTATGCTTGTCTTGTGTTGTTGCTCGCTAAATTTACATCTATACTTCTCAATTGGTCGTCATGATATTTTCTTTTCTTAATCCTAATTATCTTATTCGCTACTCTTCTGAGATTTTAATAGTGTTCTCTCTTCGTCCTAGCTTTCCTACCTACGTATTCCTTGTACGCTTAATTCTTTTCGCCTAAAGCATTCTGGCACTCATCATCAAACCAATCATTCCTCTTGCGCCGGGCTTGATATCCGATCGTCTGTTCTGCTACGGTCCTGACAACTGCTTTCACTTCCATCCAAAGCTCGTTGCTCGTCTTTAACGATGCGTCTAATAAAATGGGAACCAGCTGGTTGTTGAGGCTCTCCGTGAAATTTTTGGCCGCAGCAGCCGTTCGGAGCCCGTTTTTTGTGGTAAGGAGGTGAATCCCATTTATGCACAAAGTATGGGTCTCCCAAGCTCCCCTGTCAACATGAGAACCCAGCCTGGAACCGTTTGACACATTACTTCGGGCCAGGTCACGTTTTGTTATGCCTTGAGGTGCCTTGAAGCTGGTGGATCCCTTTCCTAGCGGAAGGGGAGAGGGGAAGAGGAAAAGCCAGAAAAGCGATCTCCCAGCCCCAGCACCCCCGGCTGCTGTGAGTCCTTTTTATATTTAACGACTACTCAAGCCTAATGTGCCACCTGGTTCCATTTGTTAACCGATTCGAGCATCACCGCAACCACATTATCCGGGGTGAGCTCCTCCGTTTCCCTGTAGAGTTCCCTTCGCAGCCTGGCCCATTTTGTAAACACAAAAAATGTGTGGCAGGCATTGTCCTCCACTCCTGGGCAAAACCGACAATCGGCAGACCGTGATTTACCAATCTTGTGCAGGTAAGACTGAAAACACCCGCGCCCGCTCAAAAGCTGGGTCAGATAGAAGTCAGTCTCACCATGCCTTCGATTTAGCCACGGTCTCACATCCGGGATGAGGCGCGCAGTCCACCTTCCCTTCGTGCAATTCCTCCAAGACTGCTGCCAATCGTTGAGCGAGCGCTGTCTCTCCTCGCGGACAAGCATCTCTCGCATCCTCGTTTCGATGCAGGTAGATGGCGCAGCGCTCTCTAGCAAGTAGGGCGATAGGTATTGCGCCAGCAATAACTCTCACCGCCGAATCAGACTGTCGGATACGAAGATGCAATTCTCAGTGCTCCTCTTCTCTGTACCTGTGCCAAACGTTTTCGGTATACCTCCTTGCTGAGAGCGTCGCCCCATACCTCTGCTCCGTACAGTAGCACTGACCCTACAGCACTCATCGAGAGGCATCTTATTGATGGGCTGGGTCCCCCTACGTTGGCCATAAGTCGACTCAGAGCCGATACTCCCGAAGAAGCCTTCTCAGCCGTTGCCCTGATTTGCTCAGAGAAACTCATCATTGAGTCGATCAGTAGCCCCAGGTACTTCACCGATGGCTTCGAGTTGATTCGTGTGTACCCAATACTGATAATCCTTACTCTAGGGATTCTCTTTTTTGTCAAAATCACCACTTTGGTTTTCTCCACTGCTAAACTGAGCCCGCAAGCAGTCATCCAGTCTCTCACTCGGCGCATTAGCATACCTAGCCTAAGTTGCGCCTGTTCCACAGGTCCGGACCAAGGATGGATCCCTGGGCAACACCCGATGTAATTTCCATCCTTCCTTGGCCCTGTGTCGTATCGTAGAGCAGGCTTCGGTCCTTTAGGTAGTCCCTCAAAAGCCGCATTAGATATTCGGGAGCTTGAAAAGAGTTTTCCAGCATATCCAGAATATCCACACATCTGGCGAAGTTGAAGGCATTCTTGACGTCGAGTGTCACCAACAGGACGATCCGTCACTTGGTGCGACTATATGCCTCTGCCTTTTGGACCGCGTTCACCACCTCTGCAATCGCATCACTGGTAGAACGTCCTACTCTAAAGCCATGCTGCCGAAGAGATAGGTCCCCAATAGCCCGAATCGCGTCGGTGAGTCTTCCCTTGATGAGTTTCCCTAGCACTTTTCTAGCCGGTATGCAGACGGCGATTCCCCTTGCTGATCAACACGAGCCTCGCCACCTTCCATCGTACACGGAAAACCCCGTCCCGTAGGCAAGCGTTGAATGTGCTGAGCAGCTAGCCAGGAAAATGGCGATAGACGAGCCGCAACACCTCAGCCGGAACCCCATCTGGGCCTGGAGCCTTCCCCACTTTCAATGAGAGGACTGCCTCCTCCAGTTCCGGCTGCGTGAAGAAGAGCCTTTGGATGTCAAATTTTACCGCGGCCTGGTCTTCGCCAATTATGTCTTTGACATACGACATCGATAAGTTAATTTGATCAAGTAATGATCTGAGTTACAGTTGGCCCCTCGGTATGTACGGACGTCAAGTATGCTCGAGGCCCAACGTTGTTGGATTTGGACATGATCGATCTGGTTTTGTGTGTTGCCATCCAGTGATACCAAGGTCATTTTATGAATGCGTCGATGTGGGAAGCAAGTCGAACGTATAACTAGATTTCTGCTACATGTAAAGTCAATCAGGCGCTGGCCGTTGTCATTTGTTTCATTGTGGAGGCTATATCCTCCAGTAGTTCCCCGATGAGATAGCTCATTGCCAACCTTAGCGTTGAAGTCACCCAGAATTATTTTTGTGTCGTTTTGAGGCAATGAGTCGACCAGTCTTTCCAGGTGGTTGTGGAGCGTTTCCTTCGTTTCCTCGTCCTTTTCTTTGGTCGGGACGTGAACATTAATCAGCCAGATTTTAAAGAATTTTGCTTTTATACGGGTCGCACAAAACCGTTCGTTTATTGCATTAAAATCAATAACGTGCGATTTGAACTCCCTATCCACAATGAAGGCCACTCCGGATTCTCGTTTTCCAGTAGGCTTTCCACTTTTGAATATTGTGTGCGATCTCATGTCTTGAATATCGTCTCCAGTCCAATTCATTTCCTGGACTGCCAGTATTTTTAATTGATATTGACTGGCCTGTTGTAAAATGTCCTTAACAGCGCCAGGGTGATTGAGTGATCTGACATTCCAGGATCCAATGCCATAGTCCTTTTTTCGTTTGCGAGGTAGTTACCGTGAGTCCAACCCATTCCGACGCCCATCTGCAGGCTTCAAAATATTTAAAGGTTTTCCAGGGACAGGGAGTTAGCTCGTCGCCCAACCTCCATTCCGGCGGCATGGTTATTACGTCGATTCCGTTATCAGGCGCGGAGGATTCGCCTTCTCCCTCTTACGCCTTCACAAAGGAGGTGAAAGTAGGATTTAGTAGCAGAGCTGTAGATGTATTGACAGTTATTAGCATTTCTCGGCATTTAATGACACATTATTGGGGAACCAGTAAACCCAATGTGCGACTCCGAGAGCATTTACTACCATTTAACTGGGGGGTTTGGGATGAGGAATTACGGAAGCTATGAGTTGAGGAAACAAGAGGTTACCTCCTCCTTTCTCAAACGGGCGTGGGACCGTCTAGGGCGGAGTTATATATATATATATATATATATATGTATATATATATATATATATATATATATAAATACATATATATATATATATATATATATATATATATATATATATATATATATATATATATATATATATATATATATATATATATATAGATATATATATATATATATATATATATATATATATATATATATATATATATATATATATATACATATATATATATGTATATATATATATATATATATATATATATATATATATATATATAATAACATATATATTTGTTTATATATATTGTTACATGCACGAATAATTTTGGAGCTACTGTGGCAATTGTTTTCACATCCATTAAGAACATAATGATCAACAAGCGAATGTATTCGAAAACTCACCAAGCATGATGAACATCTGAGTCACCGCCCCATTCATTAAGCTGCTCGAATATTCCAGGTAATTCGCCAATGTACGAGAAATGAATTGAATGACCCTCTATAAAGCCGCGCTGAATGAATGGGGGGATTCATTACAACCGCGATAGTAAACTGCGATATAGTGGAGCGCGAAGTAAAGGCGATATTGATTGTTTGATTGTGAAGTGATTTTTAGTTAAGACAGTTGAAGTAGAAAGTTGAGAGACAAGTAAAAATTGGATTTAAATGCGATTTGTAAAATTAGTGGAAGTTACCTTAATGATTGTGCATATTTTTAAGTAAATAAACTCTTTTAACTTAATTTGAAAGACAGTGCGTTTTCATTTTCCCGGAACATGAAAATTATTATCCGCGGACCATAACACGCGACAATATATATATATATATATATATATATATATATATATTGTTACATGTACAAATAATTACATGTACAAATAATTCTGCGAGCTACTGTCGCAATTGTTTTCATCATCATTCATTCGACCGCGATAAGAAAACTGCGATATAGTGGAACGCGAAGTAAAGACAATTGATTGTTTGAGTGCAAAGTGTGTTTCGTAATAGTGAAGTAATTTAGAAGTCAATTGCGATAAAAAAAATTTATGGACAAGTGTTAGATTTTAATTTTAATAGTGAAAATTAAAATTAGTGAAAGTGTTAACGGATTATTGTGCATTTTAGTTAATTAAATAAACTCTTTTAACTTAAATTAAAAGACATTGCGTTTTCACTTTCCCGGAACATTAAAATTATAGGCCGCGAACCAAATAACACGCGACAGTGGTGTCGAGAAGTGGGATAGAAAATTTCGAAAAGTGAAAACATTTAAACATTTTTAAACTGCACAGTTGTGAAATCTAACGTAAAAACTGTTGAAAAAAAAAAACAAAAAGCTAATACAATAAAAATGCCACGAAACTTGCATCTAAGAATCAATGAATTGACCATGTCGGAGCTCAATGAAGAGTTAGAACAGCGAAATCTGGCTACGCAAGGTACAAAGGCCACATTGATTGCACGCTTGCGCGACGCGATCGAATCGGAAGGTGTGAATCTGGATTCGGGTGAGTTCTCAGATGCGGAAAAAGGCGCAGAAGGTGGAGAAGTAGAAACACCAAGATCAAAGGAGCCAGAAAATGCGCTAATGCAAATGTTAATGCTGATGTCATCGAGTCTGACTGCGAAGCTAGATGAACAATCAGCGAAGCTCAATGAACAGTCATCCAATTTAACTGCGAAGCTCAATGAACAGTCATCGAATTTAACAGCGAAGTTAAATGAACAATCAACGAAGCTAAGCGAACAATCAGCGCAGCTAAATGAACAGACATCCAGTTTAGCTGCGAAGCTAAACGAACAATCAGCGAAGCTGGACCAACAAGCGATCGAAATCAAGGCAGACATCACACAGAAGCTGGAGAAACAGTCAACCGAAATAAAAGCGGAGCTCGGTCATCTGAACAAACAAATTAAAGGCGTCGAGGAAAAGGTTGACCAGGTCGAGGAAAAGGTTTACCGGGTCGAGGAGAAAATTAACCATGAGATCAGCCAGGTCGAGGGGAGAATAAACCATGATATCAGCCAGGTAGAGGAGAGAATCAACCATGAGATGGGGAACATGAAAAAGGAATTGGAAGCAGCAAAGGCAGTAGTAACCTCTTCACCAGCCTCGCTTATAACCGCAGCGCAAAGCACATTCAGAAATGTCCAAGCACCAATATTCGATGGGCAAACGGTCTAGAGTATTTACAAGACCCAGTTTGAAGCAGACCATCCCCGATGAATTGCACTCAAACCCGAATGATATAATGAATGCGCTCGACATGCGTTATGGAGACGATCATCTAAAGCAGATTTATCGGTCACAGCTAAGGCATCGGATGCAGAAGTCTGGTGAAACCCTACAGCAGCTAGCCCAAGACATTGAGCGACTGGCACTTTTGGCTTACCCGGCCTACGACCCAGAACATCGAGATGATGCAGCGACAGAAGCATTCATCAGCGCACTAAAGGACCCGGAATTGCAACAAGCCGTGCGTTTAGCCCAAAAGCAAACGGTTAAGGACGCATTGGCTTACAGTCTGAACTTTGAGGCAGCGAAAAATGTGACTCGTACCACTGCCCGGGTTCGTGAAGTAGTGACAGACGAGTGCAGGTGTGAACGCGTGGAAATTGAGCGAGACCCGCATGTAAATGGTGCGCCTAGATGCTGGAATTGCGGAGAGAAGGGGCACCTGCAAAGAGACTGCAAGAAGCGAAGAAAACCGAGCTATTGTCCAGGGTGTGCAGCTAGGAGATTCAGACCGAGTCAGGAGCCCAAAATGGAAGCCCTTCAAACAGAGGGGTCGGGAAACATGTAAGAGCCAACTTCGTGGGGCAGAGGTTGGCTAGGAGGATCGACGTCCCCAGCACCACCATCACTGTGTCAAGACTACACCGTGGAGAAGCAGACTTATGCCTTCCGGGTCAAATTGACGGAGAAAACTGCACCATAACAATCGACACTGGTGCAACCCGATCGATTATCCGACCAGACCTAGTTAGACAGCAACAACGTCACAAGGGCAGAATTTTCTCACTACGGACAGCTACGGGAGAAACTGCACCTGTTCATGGAGAGGTCAACCTCCAGATACTGTTGGGAGACCTTGTGTTCCGACATAATTTTCTGGTCGCAAACATTATGGATGACTGCATTCTCGGAATGGATTTTCTGCGACCACATGGAATCACGTTGGACTTGGGAAAACGTGTCTTGAAATGGCAGAATGTCGAAGTACTGATGGAGGATCCCAGCGTCCAAATCCCCAAGATGAATGTAGTGGTATGTACTGACACTGATGTACCGAATTCTTCCGAAAGCATTGTATGGGCCAAGCTTGATGGTGACCACCGATCTTATCTGATAGAGCCAATGAAGACATCCGCATTGCGCAGTTTGATTGTAGGACGAAGCCTTGTAAGATCTTTAGGGAACGGATATGTGCCGGTTAGAGTCCTTAACACCGCAGACTCAACCACGAGCATCAAAGCGGGAGAAGTCATCGGCAGCTGCCAGCCTGTTTCCACCATCACCTCTTTGGAAGCTACTCACAACCATCATTGGAAAAGGAGGCAAGACACAGAAAAAGCCAGGGAATCCACGTCTGCAATATTGAAGCAAGTCAAATTGCCGGTGCAGCTATTCAAACGAGCCTCTGATCTGGTCACCAAGTACAGTGACACCTTCTCAACAAGCCCGGATGACCAAGCCCGAACGAGTTTGGTAACTCACGTCATAGACACACAGGGAGCCAAGCCGATTCGACAAGCACCAAGACGTCTCCCTATAGCCAAACAAGGAGAAGTGAGCGCGCTGATCTCGGACATGGAAAAACAAGGCATTATCGAACCTTCTGTAAGTCCATGGGCCGCGCCTGTAGTTCTAGTAAAGAAAAAGGATGGTAGCACTCGCTTTTGTGTCGACTATAGGCAGCTTAACGACGTCACTAAGAAAGATAGTTACCCGCTCCCACGCATCGATGACATCATGGACACTTTAGCCGACGCAAAATGGTTTTCTACACTCGATCTCAAGAGTGGCTACTGGCAGGTAGAAATTGACAAGAAGGACCGAGAGAAGACCGCATTTTCAGTTGGGACCGGATTGTGGCAATTTGTGGTGATGCCGTTTGGGCTTTGCAATGCTCCAGCCACTTTCGAACGCTTGATGGAATACGTGCTACGTGGTCTAACCTGGAAAACCTGCTTGGTGTACCTAGATGACATCATCGTCATCGGGAGAACGTTCGAAGAGCATGTGCGGAACTTAGAAGAGGTTTTCTCCCGACTGCGACTCGCAAATTTGAAACTTAGTCCCGACAAGTGTACCCTTTTCGCAGCGGAAGTAAAATACCTGGGACATGTCGTATCAGCTGAAGGGGTCAAAACAGACCCTGAGAAAATTGAAGCCGTGAAAAGCTGGCCAACACCAAACAACAAGCGCCAACTACGAAGTTTCCTGGGCCTGGCAACCTACTATCGAAGATTTGTCAAAGACTTTGCCAAAATAGCTAAGTGTCTTCATCAGCTAACCGAGAAAAATCGTCCGTATGTCTGGAATGAACAATGCCAGACAGCCTTTGAGACCCTGAAGGAAAAGCTATGTGAATCACCCGTACTGGCGTATCCGAAACCCGGAAAAATGTTTGTGGTTGACACCGATGCAAGCAACGGCGGTATTGGAGCTGTACTCTCCCAGCAGATCAATGGCGAAGAAAGAGTCCTCTCGTATTACAGTCGAGTTCTTTCAAAAAGTGAGAGGAACTACTGTGTGACCAGGAAGGCGCTATTGGCTATAATAGAGGCCACCAAGCAGTTCCACAAGTACCTATATGGCCAAAAATTTGTTCTTCGAACGGACCATGCATCATTGAGATGGCTACTTAACTTCAAAAACCCCGAGGGACAAGTTGCGAGGTGGATCGAAAGATTGCAGTCATACGACTACGAAATTGTTCATCGAAAGGGCGGAGTTCATGGAAATGCTGACGCCCTATCTCGTCGCCCATGTCCAGCTAACTGCAAGCATTGCCGACGGATTGAGGAAAAGGAACCGCCCGTTGATCTGCGACTGATAACGGCTGAATTCGATGAAGGTTGGTCATCGGAGGAGATTCGAAATGCCCAGCTAGCCGATGAAGACATCGGACCATTGCTCGTATGGAAGGAGACGACTGGGCGACCTGAGTGGAAGGACGTTTCAACGCATGGCGCAACCCTGAAAAGCTATTGGGCAGAATGGAACTCCCTTCAGGTGGAGGGTAGTGTACTCAAGCGGAAATGGGAAACGGCGGATGGCAGCTCCTATAGGATGCAAACTATACTACCCAAAAGCCGAATCCACGATGTGGTAAAGGAAATGCATGAAGGATCCTCGGGAGGCCATCTTGGTGTTAACAAAACCTTAGCGAAATTGCGGGAAAGATTCTACTGGCTCCACGCTCGAGAAGACGTAGAGGACTGGTGTCGCAGATGCACAATTTGCGCTTCCGTCAAAGGCCCAAAGCGACGACTGAGAGGACAAATGCAAACCTATAACGTAGGCGTGCCATTCGAAAGGATTGCTGTTGACATCGCTGGACCCTTTCCTGAATCTGAATGGGGAAATCGATACACGCTGGTTGAAGCTGATTATTTCAGCAAGTGGCCCGAGGTCTACCCCATTCCCAACCAGGAAGCAACTACTGTAGCCGAACAGCTAGTGTTAAATTGGGTCAGCAGGTACGGCGTGCCTTGTGAACTACATTCGGATCAAGGCCGAAACTTTGAGTCACTAGTTTTTAGCGAAATGTGCGAGCAGCTGGGAATACGGAAAACGAGGACAACACCGCTGCATCCCCAATCCGATGGAATGGTCGAACGTTTCAACGGCACGCTCAATAAACACCTTGCCAAGATGGTTGACGAGAACCAAAGGGACTGGGACCGACATATCCCACTATTTTTAATGGCGTATAGAGCCGCTGAACATGCGTCGACGGGCCAAGCCCCAGCCAAAGTCATTTTTGGAAAGACTATTCGTTTGCCAGCCGATATAAAGTTCGGAACACCCTCTGAGAAACCCCAAACGGTCTCGGAGTACGCAAGTGATCTAAGACAAAGGTTGAACCAGATACATCGGACAGTGCGAAAACACCTCGAATCGGCTACTGACCGCATGAAGACCAGGTATGATCTAAAGGCTAATTCGACTGGCTTCCAGCAAGATGACTTGGTGTGGCTTTATAACCCGCAACGGCGAAAGGGTAGGTCTCCAAAGTTGCAACATAATTGGGAGGGACCATACCGAGTTACAAAGCGAATCAACGACGTCGTATACCGAATACAGGAGCATCGTAAGCCGAGAGCTAAAATGAAAATCGTGCATCTGGACCGTCTTGCCCCATATTACACCCAGGGAGAATTGACTACAAATAGCGACACATCTTTTTGGGGCGAAAAGAACTGAGGTGGGGGCAGTGTTACATGTACAAATAATTACATGTACAAATAATTCTGCGAGCTACTGTCGCAATTGTTTTCATCATCATTCATTCGACCGCGATAAGAAAACTGCGATATAGTGGAACGCGAAGTAAAGACAATTGATTGTTTGAGTGCAAAGTGTGTTTCGTAATAGTGAAGTAATTTAGAAGTCAATTGCGATAAAAAAATTTATGGACAAGTGTTAGATTTTAATTTTAATAGTGAAAATTAAAATTAGTGAAAGTGTTAACGGATTATTGTGCATTTTAGTTAATTAAATAAACTCTTTTAACTTAAATTAAAAGACATTGCGTTTTCACTTTCCCGGAACATTAAAATTATAGGCCGCGAACCAAATAACACGCGACAATATATATATATATATATATATATATATATATATATATATATATATATATATATATATATATATATATATATATATCTATACGAGTATATTTATATATATATATATATATATATATATATATATATATATATATATATATATATATATATATATATATATTTATATATATATATATATATATATATATATATATATATATATATATATATATATGAGGTGTGTTCAAAAAATATCCCGAATTTTGTTTTTTTTCAAAAATTATTTATTTATTCATGAATATCTATTTTGTCCCCTTCAAAGTAATCCCCATGAGACATTATACACTTGTGCCAACGGTTTTTCCAATCTTCGAAACACTTCAAAAAAATCATTTTTTTTTAATCTTGTTCAGCTCCTCCTTCGATGCCGTCTTTATCTCGTCAAGCGTAGCGTAACGTCGTCCTTTCATGGGCTTCTTCAGTTTAGGAAACAAGAAAAAGTCACAGGGGGCCAGATCTTTTTTTTTTTTTTTTTTTTTGTTTTTTTTTTTTGTGGTAGGGAGGTGAAGGCATTTATGCCCGCCGAGTCTGGCAGTGTGGGACTCCCATGGAGGATACCTTTGGACTACCCACTAAACACCTCCCCTGTCAATCTGAGAACCTAGCCTGGAACCGTTTGACACATTACTTCGGGCCAGGTCTCGTTTTGTTACGCCGTGGGGCGCCTTCAAGCTGGGGAGTCCCTTTCCTAGCGGGAGGGGAGGGGGGAAGAGGAATTGCCAGAAGAGCGATCCCCCAGCCCCAGCGCCCCCGGCTGCTGTGAGTCCCTTTTATATTTTAGGACTGCCCGAGCATAATGTGCCACCTGGTTCCATTTGTCAACCGATTCGAGCATCACCGCAACTATATTATCCGGGGTGAGCTCTCCCGTCTCCCTGTAGAGTTCCCTTCGCAGCCTGGCCCATTTCGTACACGCAAAAAATGTGTGACAGGCATTGTCCTCTTCTCCTGGGCAAAACCGACAATCGGGAGACCGTGACTTGCCGATCTTGTGCAGGTAAGACTGAAAACACCCGTGCCCGCTCAAAAGCTGGGTCAGATAGAAGTCAGTCTCACCATGCCTTCGATTTAGCCATGGTCTCACATCCGGGATGAGGCGCGCAGTCCACCTTCCCTTCGTGCAATTCCTCCAAGACTGCTGCCAATCGTTGAGCGAGCGTTGTCTCTCCTCGCGGATAACGATCTCCCTCGCATCCTCGTTTCGGCGCAGGTAAATAGCGCGGCGCTCTCTAGCAAGGAGGGCGACAGGTATCACGCCTGCAATCACTCTCACCGCCGAGTCGGAGACTGTTGGATACGAAGATGCAATTCTCAGTGCTCCTCTTCTCTGTACCTGTGCCAATCGTTTTCGGTATACCTCCTTGCTGAGAGCGTCGCCCCATACCTCTGCTCCGTACAGTAGCACTGACCCTACAGCACTCATCAAGAGGCGTCTTCTTGATGGGCTGGGTCCCCCTACGTTGGCCATAAGTCGACTCAGGGCCGATATTCCCGAAGCAGCCTTCTCAGCCGTTGCCCTGATTTGCTCAGAGAAACTCATCTTCGAGTCGATCAGTAGCCCCAGGTACTTCACCGCTGGCTTCGATTCGATCTGTATATCTCCAATACTGATCATCCTTACTCTAGGGATTCTCTTTTTTGTCAAGATGACCACTTCGGTTTTCTCCAGTGCTAGACTGAGCCCGCGAGTAGTCATCCAGTCCCTCACTCGGCGCATTAGCATACCTAGCCTAAGTTGCGCTTGTTCAACGGTGCGTCCGGCGACCAGAGCCGCAACATCATCCGCATAGCCGACCAAGCGCGACTCATCTGGCATCTCAAGTCTCAGTAGCCCGTCGTAAGACACGTTCCACAGGTCCGGACCAAGGATAGATCCCTGGGCAACACCCGATGTAACCGCCATCCTTCGTTGGCCCTGTGTCGTGTCGTAGAGCAGGCTTCGGTCCTTTAGGTAGTTCCTCAAAAGCCGCATTAGATATTCTGGAACTTGAAAAGAGTTTTCCAGCGTATCCAGAATATCCACCCATCTAGCGGAGTTGAAGGCATTCCTGACGTCGAGTGTCACCAACAGGACGATCCGTCGCTTGGTGCGACTACATGCCTCTGCCTTTTGGACCGCGTTCACCACCTCTGCAATCGCATCAATGGTAGAACGTCCTGCTCTAAAGCCGTACTGCCGAGGAGATAGGTCCCCAGCAGCACGAATCGCGTCAGTGAGTCTTCCCTTGATGAGTTTCTCTAGCACTTTCCCAGCCGTGTCTAGCATGCATAACGGGCGGTATGCAGACGGCGATTCGGGATTTCCCTTCCCCTTGCTGACCAGCACGAGCCTCGCCACCTTCCATCGTACCGGAAAAACCCCGTCCCGTAGGCAAGCGTTGAATGTGCTGAGCAGCAAGTCAGGACAATGGTGATAGACGAGCTGCAAAACCTCAGCTGGAACACCATCTGGACCTGGAGCCTTCCTTGCCTTCAGGGAGAGGACTGCCTCCTCCAGTTCCAGCTGTGTGAAGAGTGGGCACTCGACTGCTGTTTCACCATGGACAGCGTCAACACGGACGGGATGGGCGGGGAAGAGTCCCCGCACTATCGCGTCCATCTTTTCCGCGTCATGTATACAAGGCTTCCGTAGGGCACCAAGTTTCCCCATGACCAGCTTGTAGCCAAGGCCCCACGGATCCCTATTTACATCGTCCACGAGGTCTTGCCAGCATCGGGCCTTGCTCTTGTTAATAAGCCTGCGAAGATATTTCCTGCCGGACCTGTATGCTGCTAGCCTAGTGTCTGCCTCCTCCCGTGTTCGCGCCCGCTGGGCCTCTCGCCGGAGTTTGTGACACTCGCTTCTTTGTTCGGCGATCTCGTTTGACCACCAGTATACTGGAGGCTTACCATGTCGGGGTCTCCGGCGGGGCATGGAAGACTCGCAAGCAGCTATGATGGTACTCATAGTTGAGTTCACCAAGTCCTTGGCTGTAGGCCCTCCACTCCCTGGCGGAGCTCCCAGCAACGGTGCGCCTGCCGTAAGCGCGTCAGTGAACTTCTCGACGTCCATCCTCCCAGTCCTCCATCCGAGGATTGAAGTTTGGGCATATGCACGCAGAGTGGCACCGTCGTGAATCTCAACAGCTATATACTGGTGATCACTAGCCGAGTAGTCCTCTAGTACTCGCCAGTTGTGTACTCTAGGTACCAGGGACTCCGAAGCGAGTGTCACATCGGGTATGGTTCCTACGCAACCCCAGCGGCGGAAAGTAGGGGTGTTACCAGTATTTAGGACAAAAAGCGCTGTTCTGGCCGCCATGTCCAATATTTGCTTTCCCCTTGGGTCGGATTGTGGCATACCCCATTCGATGGCTCTAGCGTTGAAGTCTCCCCCGACCAGCATGTGGCCCTCTGTGTTCGAGACAGCGTCCTCCAGGGCATCGAGTTTGGTTCGAAAGGATCGCATTGCCTCGTTAGGCGTCAGATAAACACTGAAATATGTTATCCCTGAACACCGCACCCACACAAAACCATCCCCGCGTCCATGGCCCTGCACCTGAAGGCGGGCGCTGTCTCGAACCCAGATGGCCGAGGTACCAGTTTTGTCAGGGTACCACGCTTGCGAGTCCTTGTTATGATGTTGCTCGCTCAGCAACAGGAGGTCAGCTTTCTTATCCCTCGCAAACTGCTCAAGTAGGTCCTGGGCGTTTGTGCTTCGGTGCAAATTGACCTGCAGGATACGGATCATTTGAGTATCGATTTGGCTTTAGTTAGGGCCTCCTTGAAAACCCGGCATCTCCCTGTCCCCGGCTCATGTTTGAGGTCGCCGGGTGCTAGCTTAGCGTCCTTGCAAAGAATGCATTTTGCCTCGTTCGTGCACTCCTTCCTTTTGTGCCCCGTTTCACCACATTTGTAGCACAGAGATCTCCTGTCGGGTCCCCTACAGCCATACGCGGTGTGTCCGTATTCGAGGCATCTGAAGCAGCGGATAGGGATCGCTCTTCTCCGTATCCTGCAGATCACCCAACCTATCTTAATTTTGCCCTTCGCCAGGATTTGCTGGGCGTCTTTATCAGCTAGTTCGACAATAGCCATGCGTTGCCCCCTTGTGTTTTCACGCGTCAATCTTGTCTTGACTTCACTTAAGCTGGGGAACTCCCTCCTAATGGCACCCTCTACTTCAGCTTTGTCCGTGACGCAGTCGAGGTCCCTGATTTCCAGGGTGGCCATTGGTTCGAGCGAGGCAACCGTTGCCGCATCTCCAAGAACCTTTTGAACCGCGTCACGGAATGCATCTTTGTTTGTGGCCTCTGGCCCGAATTCCACCAGCAAGCCGCCGGTCCGGGTTGGTCGAACTGCTTTGATGGCAGTTTTGGTGTCGTCTGGCTTGACCGCTCCTTTAATTTCACGGAGGACATCTGCGTAGGTTCGGCCCTTAGTGGGTTTAATAAGCAGTGCCTCTCGCAAGGGTTTGTGCCGCGGTTTGCTTTTTGTTTTCTGCGGTATAGCGGGGGGCTCCTTGTTCTCTTCGTGGTTGAGCTCTTTGTCTTTTTTTTCTAGGAGTAGCTTTTTGGCCGCTTTTTTCGCTGCCTTGTTTCGCACCACATGAAACTCCTCGCCTGGAGTGTCAACTTCGTTTATGGTCTCATCCTTCCTCCTTTTCTCACAGTCGCCTTCAATTGGGCTACCGGCCATTCTTTTGCTGCTGCTAGGACCCACTGATGCCTCGAGGGAGAGCGTGTCTTTTTGGTGCTTTTCGGTTGCAAGCCACCTCCGCCTGTAGTGCGTTATGCGGCCAAAAAGCTCCTCCAGTTCAAGAATGCCATTCTTGACACTCTTGCCTATGTTTTTCTGCACTTCGCAGGCAGCCCTCAGTTGTTTGACGATATTCCCCGCTTTCCGAGTAAGCCGCTCCTCTTCGGCGCGGTCAAGGGCGATTGTGTTATTTTGCGCCACCTCTTGGGAGAGGCCCCCGTTTCCTAGCCCTTTTGCTTCTATCGCTTGGATCGCGTTTGAAGTGGCGTCGGCCAACGGCAAAACTTCTCCCTCCCCCAGTCTTACACTGGCCTCCGTTGGTGTCGCAACTTGATCCGGATTGTGTACGTCTTGCACTGGGCGCTCCGGGGTGCGCATAGTCCTTCTACTGCGCCCAAAGGCTGCAATGATGCCAGGTTGCACAACGCACTCTGCCTTCTTTCGTTCGTTAGTCCGTCTGTGGTCTGTCTCCGATGATTTAACCTGTGATGTTGACTTTGACAGTGTTTCTGGGGTTTGCTGCCTCCCCCCGCAACCGGTGACTTGTTTTATCGGTGTTCTTGCCAACAGCGGTTTTTGCCTGAAAGGGTTCTCCGTGCTAGCGTCCTGTTTGCTTGTGGTTTCATTTGTTTGCTCCATTTTATTGGGTCCCCCCTCGGAGCCGCTATCTCCGTTCGTGTGTGTAGTCGCCTTTTTGGTCCCATGGTTATCTTTGCAGAGCAGGGAGGCCATGCGAGGGTTGGCACAAGCCCTTATGGGGACAAGTGCTCAGAGCCAGACCAGCGCTAATCGGGAGTCCGTCTCAACCGAACCTACACCACCAACCCAATGGTGCGAACTTCGAACGTACTCCGAGGCCTGCCAAGGTTTTACCGGGACGGAGACGGTATGATAGTTGAATTGGAGCCGTTCACACACGAGTTTCACCTCGGCGCTACTGTGCAAAGCAACTAGGTCCAAACCATCACATCCGCCAGCCCAAAGCGTCAATTCCAGTTCGTTGTCCAAAGCATAATCCAGATACAATAAGAGGGAACCTCACGGCACCCCCCATATCCTCGGGTCCGTGGGGGCGGCACTCCCCAAAGAATGCTAGCCTCCAAGAATGTTCTTGTCGACCGGCTTTCTCCCTGCGGGAATTTCCTCGGGTACGTGGGGGCGGAACTCCCCAAAGAATGCTAGCCTCCAAGAGTGGTCTTGTCGACCGGCATTCAGGGGGCCAGATCTGGGGAATACGGTGGCTGCGGCATCATTAGTGTGTTGTTTTTGGCCAAAAAGTCGCGCACAAGCAACGATGTGTGAGCAGGGGCGTTATCGTGGTGCAAAAGCCAATTTTTGTTCTCCCACAAATCCGGGCGTTTCTGGCGGATAGCTTCGCGCAAATTGCGCATAACTTGCAGGTAATATTCCTTATTGACCGTTCTTTCCTGTGGCAAGAACTCATGATGCACCACGCCCCTGCCATCGAAGAAAACTGTCAGCAAAACTTTCACATTCGACCGAACTTGGCGCGCTTTTTTCCATTGAGATGATTGAGCTTTGGTTTCCACGTCATAACCATAAACCCACGATTCGTCACCAGTTATGACCCTCTGGAGCAAATTTGGTTCGTCGCGGACAGAGTTTAAAATTTCATTAGCAATGTTCATGTGTTGCTGTTTTTGGTCGCAATTGAGCAATTTTGGTACGAATTTCGCGGCGACCCACCTCATGCCCAAATCGTTGATAAAAATCGAATGGCACGAGCCAATCGATATGTTTAGGTCCTCAGCAACTTTTCTAACGGTGATTCGACGATTGGCCAATACCATTTTCTCCACTTCATTAATTTTTTCGTCTGTTGTTGAAATGCTCGGGCGTCCGGCACGCTCTTCGTCGTTCACATCTTCTCGGCCTTCTAAAAACATTTGTACCACCGATAAACGTTGCTTCGGTCCAAGGTAGCTTCTCCGTATGCCACAGTCAACATTTGGAATGCATCCGCGCACTTAATTTCGTTTTTCACACAAAATTTGATACACGTTCTTTGATCCATTTTTTTGAATAAGTAAAAATCGAAGACGATTGAAAACACGTGCAAGTAAAGCAGCTATCACCAATCAAGTGAACATTAAAAAGGGCCGAGCTTGTCGGCATAAGTGACAGACATGAGTACCAACATAACGCCACAAAAAAATCGAAATTCGAATATACGTAACCCGCGAAAATTCAAAATTCGTGATACTTTTTGAACACACCTCTATATATATATATATATATATATATATATATATATGTTTATTTATCTGTATGTATGTATTAATATGTATTTATATATAAATAAATAAATATCTATTTATATATGTATATATATATATATATATATATATATATATATATATATATATATATATATATATATATATATATATATACATATATTTATGTATCTATGTATATATATATATATATATATATATATATATATATATATATGTATAAGTATAAGTACACATACACTTACCAATATCCGTACAACATCAAAAGAAAGCAACATATTAGGAAATTCATGCTAAAGAAAGCTGCTGCATTTAAATATTTAAGCGGCAAAATTTATTCATTAATGAAACTATCAATGTGTGATTCGATTTCCATAAAGTCAAGAATAATGAAAGAGAGAAATGTCGTCATTAAAAATTCCTACCCAGCGTTTTCACGCCGATCTGTAATGGCTTCGCTTTGCAGCTGAGCCGTAATTTCTAAAAGAAAAAGATCAAGTTATATTCTTCTACTTACGGTGCTCTAT
This sequence comes from Odontomyia ornata, assembly GCA_963969285.1. NCBI lineage: Eukaryota > Metazoa > Arthropoda > Insecta > Diptera > Stratiomyidae > Odontomyia > Odontomyia ornata. The sequence continues at coordinate 223,155,973 of OZ017740.1, read as the reverse complement.
TGAGTGCACTCGTAAAGTTTTGTATTCATGAGAAAAGGGTCAGCGCCGTGTGCGATCCAATGTAATATAGAACAAGTGAGTAGTATAAATAGTCTTAAGAAAAATGTAAATGTTATCAGTTTGAATACAAAACTGATAACATTTACATTTTTCTTAAGACTATTTATACTACTCACTTGTTCTATATTACATTGGATCGCACACGGCGCTGACCCTTTTCTCATGTTCCTAAATGACTCAAAAATCTATAAATCAATACGTCACTAATTTCCAAACAAAAAGATTGACCCTATGCAATTTCACATCTCATATATCTTGGTCACAATTGCATTGACTCATTCATAGTAAAAACAATGAAGTCAAGGACAATGCAATTGTATCGCTTTAACTTTATTGTTTGGTGCGATACATGACACCCTTTGGCTCGTGCCGATAAACATTCCACATGACTCATGCTGTGACTTACGTTGATGTAGGTCGTGCTAAAGAACATGGATTATTATGTCACGGTACATGTAAAGAAATACGATATGTATGCGTTCATGACATTGAACATGTGGGAAAATACTTAATGTGTGGACAGATATGAGTCATTGTGAAATATAATACTATGCACATGATTGTAGGTATGGTTTTGATGATGATATCATTGCTATAGTATGATAATGGTGATATCATTGCTAATTAGTATATTGACCTAAGGTTTTTACATTAATAATAATTCATACACATAATTGTGGGAATAATTATTAATATATACATATACCGATATGTAGTACACTATCTTTTGTATAAATTTTTCCTGTGGTATTCCTTTAAAAACTAGATTTTATAAAATATAAACATAAGAGCCTCACTTCAACGAACCAGAAAAAGTATCCGTATATGACAATATTAATTTGAAATATTCAAATATTTTATTCCACATCAGGGCTAAATAACTTGTCGCATATCCTTTTCTCTTAAGGACCTGCTAGAGTCGATTTGGCATGGAGTGAACCAATTTGGTTGTGTCCTAACTGGTAATTTTTCCCCATTCATCGACGATGAGGTTTTTCGGCATATCCTTCGAGGTTCTGCTGTGCTGATGGATCCTGCGCTCCCACAAGTCCCACAAATGCTCAATGGGATTAGGGCGACGTATATATATATATATATATATATATATATATATATATATATATATATATATATATATATATATATATATATATATATATATGTGTGTGTGTGTGTGTGTGTGGGTGTGTGCATACATTTATATATATGCATATACTTGCCAGAAAAAGTATCCCTACATGCAAGATAGAAAAGTTATCGTTGTATTAAGAAGGTTATGTAAACTTAATTTGAATACTTTCTTTTATAATATCATAAAATCTACATTTTTGTATGCTTCCCAGTATGTTTCATAATACTTGCGATTTAAAAACACTTGGAACTCAAACAAAATCAATTTATGGCAACACAATGGACCAGAAAAAGTATCCGTACAGAACAAACCGGGAGATTCACCGTATTACGCGATGACATATGCAGATGCATATTAATGGTACATAATAGTTCTGCTCTAAGTTCCGATAGGTTGAGAAGTTAGTGAAAATTTTTTAAATTTTTTGTGGACTAGAATACATGATGACGCCCAGAATTAGCGAAATCAGTGCTGAGGAGAGGAAAATTATGCTGAAAGTTAAGAGTGAAGGGAAAAATTACCGTGAAATTGGTCAAATAGTAGGCAGAACTCATTCCTCTGTCCAGTATGTGGTGAAAACATTTAATACAACTGGTTCGATTATGTCAAAGCCTAGTTGTTGTTGACCCTCCATACTGATTAAACGCGAAAAAGAAACGTTTTGCAGGCAGTTAAAAAGAATTCTCGAGTAACTGCTTACTAAATTGTTCCAAATATAAAAGATTCTTTAAGCAAGATTCTCCATGAAGATACCATACGAAAAGTACTAAAGAAAGATGGATATCGCCCACGCATAGCACCTAAGAAGCCATATGTTTTGGAAAGAAACAGGAAGAAACGTGTGGATTTCGCAAAAAAAAAAATATATATAAACAAGCAACTAGAGTTTTGGGAACAGATCTTATGTTCTGACAAAAGCAAATTTTGCTTATGTGGCATTGAAGGAAGAAAGTTAGTGCGGCGGAAGAGCGATACTGCCCTCGAAAAACAAAATCTCATACCAACTCTAAAACATGGTGGAGGTGGTGTGATGGTCGTGGGGTGTATGGCAGCAGAAGGAGTTGGCGAACTTGTATGGATCAATATGGTTACCTTAATATTTTGAAGGCAAATTCGAAGCAAAGCGTTCAGCAGTTGAGGCTTGGTGACGATTTTTGGTTCCAGCAAGATATAGATCCCAAGAACACAGCACAGAATGTGAAGCTTTGGTTGCTCTACAACACTAAACATCAACTGTGTACGTCGCCCTAATCCCCAGGCCTTAATCCCATTGAGCATTTGTGGGACTTGTGGGAGCGCAGGATCCATCAGCACAGCATAACCTCGAAGGAAATACCGAAAAACGTCATCATCGATGAATGGGGCAAAATTACCAGTCAGGATACAGCCAAATTGGTTCACTCCATGCCAAGTCGACTCTAGCAGGTCTTTAAGAGATAAGGTTATCCGACAAGTTATTTAGCCCTGATGTGGAATAAAATATTTGAATATTTCAAATTAATATTGTCATACACAGATACTTTGTCTGGTTCGTTGAAGTGAGGCTATTTTATAATATCTAGTTTGTAAAGGAATACCACAGGAACAATTTATAGAAAAGATAGTTTCATTAATGAATAAATTTTGTTGCTTAAATATTTAAATATAGCAGCTTTCTTTAGCATGAATTTCTTAATATATTGCTTTCTTTTGATGTTGTACGGATACTTTTTCTGGTAAGTGAATGTGTACTTATACTTATACATATATATAAATATATCTATATATATATACATATATATATATATATACATATATAAATAAATATATATTTATGGATATATATGTATATATATATATATATATATATATATATATATATATATATATATATATATATATATATATATATATATATATATACGAGATATATATCTATATATAGTTATATATATATATATATATATATATATATATATATATATATATATATATATATATATATATATATATATATATATATACATATATAAATAAATATATATTCATATATATATATATATATATATATATATATATATATATATATATATATATATATGACAAAATGAATTTACTCGAAACCCCGAGAACCCACCAAGCATGATAAACATCTGAAAGTGGCGTCAGTCGACAAACAGATTTACCGGGCACAGCTACGGCATCGGATGCAAAAGTCTGGCGAAACCCTACAGCAGCTAGCCCAAGACATTGAGCGCCTGGCACTTTTGGCTTATCCAGCTTACGACCCAGAACATCGAGATGACGCAGCAACAGAGCATTCATCAGCGCCTTAAAGGACCAGGAATTGCAGCAAGCCGTGCATTTAGCGCAACAGCTTATAGTCTGAACTTTGGGGCAGCGAAAAAGCGACTCGTACCACTGCCCGGGTCCGTGAAGTAGTGGCAGACGAGTGCAGGTGGAATCGCGTGGAAAATGTGCGAGAGCCACAGGTGAATGGTGCGCCTACATGCTGGGATTGTGGAGAGAAGGGGCACCTGCAAAGAGACTGCAAGAAGTGAAGAAAACGGAGCTATTGTCCAGGATGGTGGAGATCCAGACCGTGTCAGGAGCCTGAATGGAGGCCCATCAAACTAGAGGGGCCAACTTCGTCGGGCGGACGTTGGCTAGGAGGATCGACATCCCCAGCACTCCCATCACTGTGTCAAGGCAACATCGTGGAGAAGCAGACTTATGCCTTCCTAGTCTTTTTGACCTTCTCAGCCGTTGCCCTGATTTGCTCAGAGAAACTCATCATTGAGTCGATCAGTAGCCCCAGGTACTTCACCGATGGCTTCGAGTTGATTCGTGTGTACCCAATACTGATAATCCTTACTCTAGGGATTCTCTTTTTTGTCAAAATCACCACTTTGGTTTTCTCCACTGCTAAACTGAGCCCGCAAGCAGTCATCCAGTCTCTCACTCAGCGCATTAGCATACCTAGCCTAAGTTGCGCCTGTTCCACAGGTCCGGACCAAGGATGGATCCCTGGGCAACACCCGATGTAATTTCCATCCTTCCTTGGCCCTGTGTCGTATCGTAGAGCAGGCTTCGGTCCTTTAGGTAGTCCCTCAAAAGCCGCATTAGATATTCGGGAGCTTGAAAAGAGTTTTCCAGCATATCCAGAATATCCACACATCTGGCGAAGTTGAAGGCATTCTTGACGTCGAGTGTCACCAACAGGACGATCCGTCACTTGGTGCGACTATATGCCTCTGCCTTTTGGACCGCGTTCACCACCTCTGCAATCGCATCACTGGTAGAACGTCCTACTCTAAAGCCATGCTGCCGAAGAGATAGGTCCCCAATAGCCCGAATCGCGTCGGTGAGTCTTCCCTTGATGAGTTTCCCTAGCACTTTTCTAGCCGGTATGCAGACGGCGATTCCCCTTGCTGATCAACACGAGCCTCGCCACCTTCCATCGTACACGGAAAACCCCGTCCCGTAGGCAAGCGTTGAATGTGCTGAGCAGCTAGCCAGGAAAATGGCGATAGACGAGCCGCAACACCTCAGCCGGAACCCCATCTGGGCCTGGAGCCTTCCCCACTTTCAATGAGAGGACTGCCTCCTCCAGTTCCGGCTGCGTGAAGAAGAGCCTTTGGATGTCAAATTTTACCGCGGCCTGGTCTTCGCCAATTATGTCTTTGACATACGACATCGATAAGTTAATTTGATCAAGTAATGATCTGAGTTACAGTTGGCCCCTCGGTATGTACGGACGTCAAGTATGCTCGAGGCCCGACGTTGTTGGATTTGGACATGATCGATCTGGTTTTGTGTGTTGCCATCCAGTGATACCAAGGTCATTTTATGAATGCGTCGATGTGGGAAGCAAGTCGAACGTATAACTAGATTTCTGCTACATGTAAAGTCAATCAGGCGCTGGCCGTTGTCATTTGTTTCATTGTGGAGGCTATATTCTCCAGTAGTTCCCCGATGAGATAGCTCATTGCCAACCTTAGCGTTGAAGTCACCCAGAATTATTTTTGTGTCGTTTGGAGGCAATGAGTCGACCAGTCTTTCCAGGTGGTTGTGGAGCGTTTCCTTCGTTTCCTCGTCCTTTTCTTTGGTCGGGACGTGAACATTAATCAGCCAGATTTTAAAGAATTTTGCTTTTATACGGGTCGCACAAAACCGTTCGTTTATTGCATTAAAATCAATAACGTGCGATTTGAACTCCCTATCCACAATGAAGGCCACTCCGGATTCTCGTTTTCCAGTAGGCTTTCCACTTTTGAATATTGTGTGCGATCTCATGTCTTGAATATCGTCTCCAGTCCAATTCGTTTCCTGGACTGCCGGTATTTTTAATTGATATTGACTGGCCTGTTGTAAAATGTCCTTAACAGCGCCAGGGTGATTGAGTGATCTGACATTCCAGGATCCAATGCCATAGTCCTTTTTTCGTTTGCGAGGTAGTTACCGTGAGTCCAACCCATTCCGACGCCCATCTGCAGGCTTCAAAATATTTAAAGGTTTTCCAGGGACAGGGAGTTAGCTCGTCGCCCAACCTCCATTCCGGCGGCATGGTTATTACGTCGATTCCGTTATCAGGCACGGAGGATTCGCCTTCTCCCTCTTACGCCTTCACAAAGGAGGTGAAAGTAGGATTTAGTAGCAGAGCTGTAGATGTATTGACAGTTATTAGCATTTCTCGGCATTTAATGACACATTATTGGGGAACCAGTAAACCCAATGTGCGACTCCGAGAGCATTTACTACCATTTAACTGGGGGGTTTGGGATGAGGAATTACGGAAGCTATGAGTTGAGGAAATAAGAGGTTACCTCCTCCTTTCTCAAACGGGCGTGGGACTGTCTAGGGCGGAGTTATTTATATATATATATATGTATATATATATATATATATATATATATATATATATATATATATATAAATATATATATATATATATATATATATATATATATATATATATACATATATTTATATATATATATATATATATATAGATATATATATATATATATATATATATATATATATATATATATATATATATATATATACATATATATATATATATATAATAACATATATATTTGTTTATATATATTGTTACATGCACGAATAATTTTGGAGCTACTGTGGCAATTGTTTTCACATCCATTAAGAACATAATGATCAACAAGCGAATGTATTCGAAAACTCACCAAGCATGATGAACATCTGAGTCACCGCCCCATTCATTAAGCTGCTCGAATATTCCAGGTAATTCGCCAATGTACGAGAAATGAATTGAATGACCCTCTATAAAGCCGCGCTGAATGAATGGAGGATTCATTACAACCGCGATAGTAAACTGCGATATAGTGGAGCGCGAAGTAAAGGCGATATTGATTGTTTGATTGTGAAGTGATTTTTAGTTAAGACAGTTGAAGTAGAAAGTTGAGAGACAAGTAAAAATTGGATTTAAATGCGATTTGTAAAATTAGTGGAAGTTACCTTAATGATTGTGCATATTTTTAAGTAAATAAACTCTTTTAACTTAATTTGAAAGACAGTGCGTTTTCATTTTCCCGGAACATTAAAATTATTATCCGCGAACCATAACACGCGACAATCAATATATATATATATATATATATATATATATATATATATATATATATATATATATATATATATATATATATATATATATATATTTATATATATATATATATATATATATATATATATATATATATATATTTATATATATATATATATATATATATATATATATATATATATATATATATATATATATATATATATATATGAGGTTTGTTCAAAAAATATCCCGAATTTTGTTTTTTTTCAAAAATTATTTATTTATTCATGAATATCTATTTTGTCCCCTTCAAAGTAATCCCCATGAGATATTATACACTTGTGCCAACGGTTTTTCCAATCTTCGAAGCACCTCAAAAAAATCATTTTTTTTAATCTTGTTCAGCTCCTCCTTCGATGCCGTCTTTATCTCGTCAAGCGTAGCGTAACGTCGTCCTTTCATGGGCTTCTTCAGTTTAGGAAACAAGAAAAAGTCACAGGGGGCCAGATCTGGGGAATACGGTGGCTGCGGCATCATTAGTGTGTTGTTTTTGGCCAAAAAGTCGCGCACAAGCAACGATGTGTGAGCAGGGGCGTTATCGTGGTGCAAAAGCCAATTTTTGTTCTCCCACAAATCCGGGCGTTTCTGGCGGATAGCTTCGCGCAAATTGCGCATAACTTGCAGGTAATATTCCTTATTGACCGTTCTTTCCTGTGGCAAGAACTCATGATGCACCACGCCCCTGCCATCGAAGAAAACTGTCAGCAAAACTTTCACATTCGACCGAACTTGGCGCGCTTTTTTCCATTGAGATGATTGAGCTTTGGTTTCCACGTCATAACCATAAACCCACGATTCGTCACCAGTTATGACCCTCTGGAGCAAATTTGGTTCGTCGCGGACAGAGTTTAAAATTTCATTAGCAATGTTCATGCGTTGCTGTTTTTGGTCGCAATTGAGCAATTTTGGTACGAATTTCGCGGCGACCCACCTCATGCCCAAATCGTTGATAAAAATCGAATGGCACGAGCCAATCGATATGTTTAGGTCCTCAGCAACTTCTCTAACGGTGATTCGACGATTGGCCAATACCATTTTCTCCACTTCATTAATTTTTTCGTCTGTTGTTGAAATGCTCGGGCGTCCGGCACGCTCTTCGTCGTTCACATCTTCTCGGCCTTCTAAAAACATTTGTACCACCGATAAACGTTGCTTCGGTCCAAGGTAGCTTCTCCGTATGCCACAGTCAACATTTGGAATGCATCCGCGCACTTAATTTCGTTTTTCACACAAAATTTGATACACGTTCTTTGATCCATTTTTTTGAATAAGTAAAAATCGAAGACGATTGAAAACACGTGCAAGTAAAGCAGCTATCACCAATCAAGTGAACATTAAAAAGGGCCGAGCTTGTCGGCATAAGTGACAGACATGAGTACCAACATAACGCCACAAAAAAATCGAAATTCGAATATACGTAACCCGCGAAAATTCAAAATTCGTGATACTTTTTGAACACACCTCTATATATATATATGTATATATATATATATATATATATATATATATATATATATATATATATATATATATATATATATATATATATATATATATATATATATATATATATATATATGTTTATTTATCTGTATGTATGTATTAATATGTATTTATATATAAATAAATAAATATCTATTTATATATGTATATATATATATATATATATATATATATATATATATATATATATATATATATATACACATATATTTATGTATTTATGTATATATATATATATATATATATATATATATATATATATATATAAATATATATATATATATATATATATATATATATATATATATATATATATATATATATATATATATATATATATGTATAAGTATAAGTACACATACACTTACCAATATCCGTACAACATCAAAAGAAAGCAACATATTAGGAAATTCATGCTAAAGAAAGCTGCTGCATTTAAATATTTAAGCGGCAAAATTTATCCATTAATGAAACTATCAATGTGTGATTCGATTTCCATAAAGTCAAGAATAATGAAAGAGAGAAATGTCGTCATTAAAAATTCCTACCCAGCGTTTTCACGCCGATCTGTAATGGCGTCGCTTTGCAGCTGAGCCGTAATTTCTAAAAGAAAAAGATCAAGTTATATTCTTCTACTTACGGTGCTCTATTGAGTGCACTCGTAAAGTTTTGTATTCAAACTGATAACATTTACATTTTTCTTAAGACTATTTATACTACTCACTTGTTCTATATTACATTGGATCGCACACGGCGCTGACCCTTTTCTCATGTTCCTAAATGACTCAAAAATCTATAAATCAATACGTCACTAATTTCCAAACAAAAAGATTGACCCTATGCAATTTCACATCTCATATATCTTGGTCACAATTGCATTGACTCATTCATAGTAAAAACAATGAAGTCAAGGACAATGCAATTGTATCGCTTTAACTTTATTGTTTGGTGCGATACATGACACCCTTTGGCTCGTGCCGATAAACATTCCACATGACTCATGCTGTGACTTACGTTGATGTAGGTCGTGCTAAAGAACATGGATTATTATGTCACGGTACATGTAAAGAAATACGATATGTATGCGTTCATGACATTGAACATGTGGGAAAATACTTAATGTGTGGACAGATATGAGTCATTGTGAAATATAATACTATGCACATGATTGTAGGTATGGTTTTGATGATGATATCATTGCTATAGTATGATAATGGTGATATCATTGCTAATTAGTATATTGACCTAAGGTTATTACATTAATAATAATTCATACACATAATTGTGGGAATAATTATTAATATATGCATATACCGATATGTAGTACACTATCTTTTGTATAAATTTTTCCTGTGGTATTCCTTTAAAAACTAGATTTTATAAAATATAAACATAAGAGCCTCACTTCAACGAACCAGAAAAAGTATCCGTATATGACAATATTAATTTGAAATATTCAAATATTTTATTCCACATCAGGGCTAAATAACTTGTCGCATATCCTTTTCTCTTAAGGACCTGCTAGAGTCGATTTGGCATGGAGTGAACCAATTTGGTTGTGTCCTAACTGGTAATTTTTCCCCATTCATCGACGATGAGGTTTTTCGGCATATCCTTCGAGGTTCTGCTGTGCTGATGGATCCTGCGCTCCCACAAGTCCCACAAATGCTCAATGGGATTAGGGCGACGTATATATATATATATATATATATATATATATATATATATATATATATATATATATATATATATATATATATATATATATATATGTGTGTGTGGGTGTGTGCATACATTTATATATATGCATATACTTGCCAGAAAAAGTATCCCTACATGCAAGATAGAAAAGTTATCGTTGTATTAAGAAGGTTATGTAAACTTAATTTGAATACTTTCTTTTATAATATCATAAAATCTACATTTTTGTATGCTTCCCAGTATGTTTCATAATACTTGCGATTTAAAAACACTTGGAACTCAAACAAAATCAATTTATGGCAACACAATGGACCAGAAAAAGTATCCGTACAGAACAAACCGGGAGATTCACCGTATTACGCGATGACATATGCAGATGCATATTAATGGTACATAATAGTTCTGCTCTAAGTTCCGATAGGTTGAGAAGTTAGTGAAAATTTTTTAAATTTTTTGTGGACTAGAATACATGATGACGCCCAGAATTAGCGAAATCAGTGCTGAGGAGAGGAAAATTATGCTGAAAGTTAAGAGTGATGGGAAAAATTACCGTGAAATTGGTCAAATAGTAGGCAGAACTCATTCCTCTGTCCAGTATGTGGTGAAAACATTTAATACAACTGGTTCGATTATGTCAAAGCCTAGTTGTTGTTGACCCTCCATACTGATTAAACGCGAAAAAGAAACGTTTTGCAGGCAGTTAAAAAGAATTCTCGAGTAACTGCTTACTAAATTGTTCCAAATATAAAAGATTCTTTAAGCAAGATTCTCCATGAAGATACCATACGAAAAGTACTAAAGAAAGATGGATATCGCCCACGCAAAGCACCTAAGAAGCCATATGTTTTGGAAAGAAACAGGAAGAAACGTGTGGATTTCGCAAAAAAAAATATATATATAAACAAGCAACTAGAGTTTTGGGAACAGATCTTATGTTCTGACAAAAGCAAATTTTGCTTATGTGGCATTGAAGGAAGAAAGTTAGTGCGGCGGAAGAGCGATACTGCCCTCGAAAAACAAAATCTCATACCAACTCTAAAACATGGTGGAGGTGGTGTGATGGTCGTGGGGTGTATGGCAGCAGAAGGAGTTGGCGAACTTGTATGGATCAATATGGTTACCTTAATATTTTGAAGGCAAATTCGAAGCAAAGCGTTCAGCAGTTGAGGCTTGGTGACGATTTTTGGTTCCAGCAAGATATAGATCCCAAGAACACAGCACAGAATGTGAAGCTTTGGTTGCTCTACAACACTAAACATCAACTGTGTACGTCGCCCTAATCCCCAGGCCTTAATCCCATTGAGCATTTGTGGGACTTGTGGGAGCGCAGGATCCATCAGCACAGCATAACCTCGAAGGAAATACCGAAAAACGTCATCATCGATGAATGGGGCAAAATTACCAGTCAGGATACAGCCAAATTGGTTCACTCCATGCCAAGTCGACTCTAGCAGGTCTTTAAGAGATAAGGTTTTCCGACAAGTTATTTAGCCCTGATGTGGAATAAAATATTTGAATATTTCAAATTAATATTGTCATACACAGATACTTTGTCTGGTTCGTTGAAGTGAGGCTATTTTATAATATCTAGTTTGTAAAGGAATACCACAGGAACAATTTATAGAAAAGATAGTTTCATTAATGAATAAATTTTGTTGCTTAAATATTTAAATATAGCAGCTTTCTTTAGCATGAATTTCTTAATATATTGCTTTCTTTTGATGTTGTACGGATACTTTTTCTGGTAAGTGAATGTGTACTTATACTTATACATATATATAAATATATCTATATATATATACATATATATATATATACATATATAAATAAATATATATTTATGGATATATATGTATATATATATATATATACGAGATATATATCTATATATAGTTATATATATATATATATATATATATATATATATATATATATATATATATATATATATATAAATAAATATATATTCATATATATGTATATATATATATATATATATATATATATATATATATATATATATATATATATATATATATGACAAAATGAATTTACTCGAAACCCCGAGAACCCACCAAGCATGATAAACATCTGAAAGTGGCGTCAGTCGACAAACAGATTTACCGGGCACAGCTACGGCATCGGATGCAAAAGTCTGGCGAAACCCTACAGCAGCTAGCCCAAGACATTGAGCGCCTGGCACTTTTGGCTTATCCAGCTTACGACCCAGAACATCGAGATGACGCAGCAACAGAGCATTCATCAGCGCCTTAAAGGACCAGGAATTGCAGCAAGCCGTGCATTTAGCGCAACAGCAAACGGTTAAGGACGGATTGGGTTATAGTCTGAACTTTGGGGCAGCGAAAAAGCGACTCGTACCACTGCCCGGGTCCGTGAAGTAGTGGCAGACGAGTGCAGGTGGAATCGCGTGGAAAATGTGCGAGAGCCACAGGTGAATGGTGCGCCTACATGCTGGGATTGTGGAGAGAAGGGGCACCTGCAAAGAGACTGCAAGAAGCGAAGAAAACGGAGCTATTGTCCAGGATGGTGGAGATCCAGACCGTGTCAGGAGCCTGAATGGAGGCCCATCAAACTAGAGGGGCCAACTTCGTCGGGCGGACGTTGGCTAGGAGGATCGACATCCCCAGCACTCCCATCACCGTGTCAAGGCAACATCGTGGAGAAACAGACTTATGCCTTCCTAGTCTTTTTGATGAAGAAAATTGCACCATAACAAACGGCGCTTGTGCAACCCGATCGACGATCCGACCAGACCTAGTGAGGCCCCAACTACTTCACAAGGGTAGAGTTCATGGAAATGCTGACGCCCTATCTCGTCATCCATGTCCAGCTAACAGCAAACATTGCCAACGAATTGAAGAAAGAGCCGACCGTTGATCTGTAAGTGATAACGGCTGAATTTGATGAAGGTTGGTCATCGGAGGAGATTCGAAATGCCCAGTTAGCCGATGAAGGTGTACCGTTTGAAAAGATTGCCGTTGACATCGCAGGACCCTTTCCTGAATCCGAATGGGGAATTCGATACACGCTGGTTGTGGCCGATTATTTCAGCAAGTGGCCCGAGGTCTACCCCGTTCCCAACCAGGAAGCAACTACTGTAGCTGAAAAGCTAGTGTTAAATTGGGTCAGTAGGTACGGTGTACCTTGTGAACTACCTTCAGATCAAGGCCGAAACTTCGAATCACTAGTTTTTGGCGAAATGTGCGAGCTGCTGGAAATACGGAAAATGAGGACAACACCGCTGCATCCCCAATCTAATGGAATGGTCGAACGTTTCAACGGCACTCTAAATAAACAACTGGCTAAGATGGTTGACGAGAACCAAATGGACTGGGACCGACATATCCCACTATTTTTGATGGCGTACAAAGCTGCCGAACATGCATCGACAGGCCAAGCCCCAGCCAAAGTCATTTTTGGAAAGACTATTCGTCTGCCAGCTGATATGAAGTTTGGAACACCCCCCGAGAAACCCCAAACCATCTCGGAGTACGCAAGTGAGCTAAGGCAACGGTTGGACCAGATACATCGGACAGTGCGAAAACACCTCGAAGCGGTTACTGACCACATGAAAACCAGGTATGATCTAAAGGAAAATTCTACTGGCTTCCAGCAAGATGACTTGGTGTGGCTATATAAGCCGCAACGGCGAAAGGGTAGGTCTCCAAAGTTGCAACATAATTGGGAGGGACCATACCGAGTTACAAAGCGAATCAACGACGTCGTGCACCTGGACCTGGACCGTCTTGCCCCATATTACATCCAGGGAGAATTGACTACAACTGGTGACACATCTTTTTTGGGTGGCGAAAAGAACTGAGGTGGGGGCAGTGTTACATGTACAAAGAATTCTGTGAGCTACTGTAGCAATCATTTCCACAACCATTAAGGACATCAACAAAATGAATTTACTCGAAACCCCGAGAACCCATCAAGCATGATCTACATCTGAAAGTGACGTCACTCCATTCATTAGGTTGCTCGAATCTACCAGGTACCTCTCGGCAGAACATTCGCCAATGTACGAGAAATGGGTTGAATATGTAAAGACCCTATATAAAGGCGAGCTGAATGAATCATTCATTTAACCCCGATAAAAACTGCGATAGTGTGTGGAAAGCGAATTGAAAAGCGATGTAGTTGTAGTTATGTGATTTTAGAACACAATTGCGATAGAAATTTATGGACAAGTGGAAGGTAGAATTTTAATAGTGAAAATTAAAATTGTGAAATAAGTGATTGTGCATTTTTAAGTGATCAAATAAATTCTTTTAATTTAATTTAAAAGACATTGCGTTTTCACTTTCCCGGAACATTAAAATTATTGGCCGCGAACCAAAACACGTGATATATATATATATATATATATATATATATATATATATATATATATATATATATAGAGAATTGATATATATATATATATATATATATATAGAGAGAATTGACTACAAATTGCGACACATCTTTTCGGGGGGAAAAGAACTGAGGTGAGGGCAGTGTTACATGTACAAATAATTCTGCGAGCTACTGTCGCAATTGTTTTCACAACCATTAAGAACATCAACAAAATGAATTTACTCGAAACCACGAGAACCCACCAAGCATCAACATCTGAAAGTGAGTCACTGCTCCATTCATTCACGCTGCTCGAGTGTTCCCGCTAATTCGCCAATGTACGAGAACTGGGTTGAATGACTGCAGACCCTATATAAAGGCGAGCCAAATGAATGGGGGAATCATTCATTCAACCACGATAGTAAACACGGCGATAGTGTGTGGAGTGTGAATAGTGATCAAGTAATAGTGAAGTGATTTTAAAAGACAATTGCAATAGGAATTTATGGACAAGTGGAAGTTTTAATTTTAATAGTGAAAATTAAAATTGTGAAATAATTAATAAGTGATTGTGCACTTTTAAGAACTGAAATAAACTCTTAACTTAAATTAAAAGACATTGCGTTTTCACTTCCCCGGAACATTAAAATATTGGCCGCGAACCATAACACGCGACAATGGTGTCAAGAAGTGAGAAAGAAAATTTTGGAAGTGAAAACGTTTAAACAGTTTTATAGTGCACAATAGTGAAAATTAACGTGAAAACTGGTGAAAAAAAATAAATAAATAAAAGCCGAAATAATAAAAATAAATGAATTTACCATGGCAGAGCTTAAAAAAGACGCAGAAACGCGAAAATCAAAGGAACCAGAAGATGCACTGATGCAAATGTTAATACTGATGCAGCAAGAGCAGTGACAACAGTCATCCAATTTAACTGCAAAGCTCAATGAACAGTAATCTAATTTAACTGCAAAGCTAAGTGAACAGTCATATAATTTAACTGCGAAGCTAACTGAACAATCAGCCAAGCTGGACCAACAAGCGATCGAAATCAAGGCAGACATCACACAGAAGCTGGAGAAACAGTCAACCGAAATAAAAGCGGAGCTCGGTCATCTGAACAAACAAATTAAAGGCGTCGAGGAAAAGGTTGACCAGGTCGAGGAAAAGGTCAGCCACGTCGAAGAGAGAATGAACCATGAGATGAAAAAAGTGAAAAAAGAATTGGAAACAGTAAAGGCAGTAGTAACCACTTCACCAGCCCCGGTTATAGCCGCAGCGCAAAGCACATCCAGAAATGTGCAAGCACCAACATTCGATGGGAAAACGGTCTGGAGTATTTACGAATCCAGTTTGAAGCCATCGCTAGAATAAATCTCTGGAATGAACAGGAACGAGCAACTACATTGATTCTTGCTCTAAGAGGCCCAGCTGCCGAGCTTTTGCAGACTATCCCCGTTGAGCTGCATTCAAACCCGGCTGCTATAATAAATGCGTTGGACATGCGTTATGGAGACGATCATCTGAAGCAGATTTACCGAACACAGCTACGGCATCGGATGCAGGAGTCTGGTGAAACCTTACAGCAGCTAGCACAAGACATTGAGCGAGTGGCACTTTTGGCTTACCCAGCGTATGACCCAGAACATCGAGATGACGTAGCAACAGAAGCATTCATCAGCACCTTAAAGGACAAGGAATTGCAACAAGCCATGTGGTTAGCCCAAAACCAAACGGTTAAGGACGCATTGATTTATAGTCTTAACTTCGAGGCAACACAAAAAGTGACTCGTACCACTGCCCGGGTCCGTGAGGTAGTGGCAGACAAGTGCAGGTGTGAGCGCGTGGAAAATGAGCGAGAGCCGCAGACAAATGGAGCGCCTAGATGCTGGGATTGCGGTGAGAAGGGGCACCTGCAAAGAGACTGCAAGAAGCGAAGAAAACGGAGCTATTGTCCAGGATGGTGGAGATTCAGACCGTGTCAGGAGCCTAGAATGGAAGCCCATCAAACTGGAAGGGCCAACTTCGTCGGACGGACGTTGGCTAGAAGGACCGACATCCCCAGCACCTCCATCACCGTGTCAAGGCAACATCCTGGAGAAGCAGACTTATGCCTTCTGGGTCAAGTTGATGGAGACCATTGCACCATAACAAACGACGCTTGTGCAACCCGATCGACTATCCGACCAGACCTAGTGAGGCCCCAACTACTTCATCAGGGTGGAGCTCATGCAAATGCTGACGCCCTATCCTGCCGTCCATGTCCAGCTAACTGCAAGCATTGCCGACGGATTGAGGAAAAGGAACCACCCGTTGATCTGCGATTGATAACAGCTGAATTCAATGAAGGTTGGTCATCGGAGGAGATTCGAAACGCCTAGTTAGCCGATGAAGACATCGGACCATTGCTCGTATGGAAGGAGACGACTGGGCGACCTGAGTGGAAAGATGTTTCAATGCATGGTGCAACCCTGAAAAGCTATTGGGCACAATGGAACTCCCTTGAGGTGGAGGATGGCGTACTCAAGCGGAAATGGGAAACCGCGGATGGCAGCTCCTATAAGATGCAAACTATACTACCCAAAAGCCGAATCCAGGATGTGATTAAGGAAATGCATGGAAGAACCTCGGCAGGCCACCTTGGCGTTAACAAGACCGTAGCGAAATTGCGAGAAAGGTTTTACTGGGTCCATGCTCGAGAAGACGTAGAGGACTGGTACCGTAGATACACAATTTGCGCTTCCGTCAAAGGTCCAACGCGATGACTGAGAGGACAAATGCAAACCTACAACGTGGGTGTACCGTTTGAAAGGATTGCTGCTGACATCGCAGGACTCTTCCCTGAATCCGAATAGGGAAATCGATACATGCTGGTTGTAGCCGATTATTTCACCAAGTGGCCTGAGGTCTACCCCATTCCCAACCAGGAAGCAACTACTGTAGCTACTGTAGCTAGTGTTAAATTGGGTCAGTAAGTACGGCGTACCTTGTGAACTACCTTCAGATCAAGGCCGAAACTTCGAGTCACTAGTTTTTAGCGAAATGTGCGAGCTGCTGGGAATACGGAAAATGAGGATAACACCGCTGCATCCCCAATCTAATGGAATGGTCGAACGTTTCAACGGCACTCTCAATAAACAACTGGCCAAGATGGTTGACGAGAACCAAAGGGACTGGGACCGACACATTCCACTATTTTTGATGGCGTACAGAGCTACCGAACATGCATCGATGGGCCAAGCCCCAGCCAAAGTCATTTTTGGAAAGACTATTCGTCTGCCAGCTGATATAAAGTTCGGAACACCCCCCGAGAATCTCCAAACCATCTCGGAGTACGCAAGTGAGCTAAGGCAACGGTTGAACCAGATACATCGGACAGTGCGAAAACACCTCGAATCGGCTACTGACCGCATGAAGTCCAGGTATGATCTAAAGGCAAATTTTATTGGCTTCCAGCAAGATGGCTTGGTGTGGTTATATAACCCGCAACGGCGAAAGGGTAGGTCTCCAAAGTTGCAACATAATTGGAAGGGACCATACCGAGTTACAAAGCGAATCAACGACGTCGTATACCTAATACAGGAACATCGTAAGCTAAGAGCCAAAATGAAAATCGTGCACCTGGACCGTCTCGCCCCATATTACACCCAGGGAGAATTGACTACAAATGGCGACACATCTTTTCGGGGGGGAAAAGAACTGAGGTGGGGGCAGTGTTACATGTACAAATAATTCTGTGAGCTACTGTCGCAATTGTTTTCACAACCATTAAGAACATCAACAAAATGAATTTACTCGAAACCACGAGAACCCACTAAGCATCAACATCTGAAAGTGAGTCACTGCTCCATTCATTCACGCTGCTCGAGTGTTCCCGCTAATTCGCCAATGTACGAGAACTGGGTTGAATGACTACAGACCCTATATAAAGGCGAGCTGAATGAATGGGGAATCATTCATTCAACCGCGATAGTAAACACGGTGATAGTGTGTGGAGTGTGAATAGCGATCAAATAATAGTGAAGTGATTTTAAAAGACAATTGCGATAGGAGTTTATGGACAAGTGGAAGTTTTAATTTTAATAGTGAAAATTAAAATTGTGAAATAATTAATAAGTGATTGTGCACTTTTAAGTACTGAAATAAACTCTTAACTTAAATTAAAAGACATTGCGTTTTCACTTCCCCGGAACATTAAAATATTGGCCGCGAACAATAACACGCGACAATACTCGTATATATATATATAAATATATATATATATATATATATATATATATATATATATATAGATATATATAGATATATATATATATATATATATATATATATATATTTTTATATATTTATATGTATATATATATACATATGTACATATTAATACATACACACAGATATATATATATATATATATATATATATATATATATATATATATATATATATATATATATATATTTATATATCTATATATTTATATGTATATATATATATATATCCATATGTACATATTAATACATACACACAGATATATATATATATATATATATATATATATATATATAAATGTATGCATATATATATATATATATATATATATATATATATATGTATATATATATATATATATATATATATATATATATATATAGATATATATATATATATATATATATATATATATATATATATATATATATATATATATGTATATATTGTCTCGTGTTATGGTTCTCGGAAAATAATTTGAATGTTCAGGGAAAATGAAATCGCACTGTCTTTTAAATTATGCTAAAAGAGTTTATTTACTTAAAAAAATGCACAATCATTAAGGTAGCTTTCACTAATTTTACATATCGCATTTAAATCTAATTATTACTTGTCTCTCAACTTTCTATTTCAACTATCTTAACTAAAAATCACTTCACAATCAAACAATCAATACCGCCTTTACTTCGCGCTCCACTATATCGCAGTTTACTATCGCGGTTGTAATGAATCCCTCCATACATTCAGCTCGGCTTTATAGAGGGTCATTCAATTCATTTCTCGTACATTGGAGAATTACCTGGAATATTCGAGCAGCTTAATGAATGGAGCAGTGACTCAGATGTTCATCATGCTTGGTGAGTTTTCGAGTACATTCACTTGTTGATCATTATGTTCTTAATGGTTGTGAAAACAATTGCCACAGTAGGTCGCAAAATTATTCGTGCCTGTAACAATATATATAAACAAATATATATGTTATGTGGATAAATACATACATATATATATATATATATATATATATATATATATATATATATATATATATATATATATATATATATTTATATATATATATGTATATATATATATATATATATATATATATATATATATATATATATATATATATATATATATATATATATGTATATATATAAACAACGACTAAATCGAAAGAATCACTACAGGCACCTTCATACGCTCCAGAATCGGAATTTGTGTATAAACTGGGAACTTTCTGGTCGGAACAAGATTGGAAGAAAAGAATTGAATGGCTAAATCGTGTGAACTCAAATAATGACCTATGTTCCACAAATGGTCCAGTCACAATACAAAATTTTCTTCATGCAGAAAGCTCCGAAAAGCTGGAATGCAACTGAAATTCAGGAGATCATTGAAAACGACCTTATGATCAAAGGTTGCAAGGTTGAAATTATGCCTCCGAAGAACAAACGTAAGCCCCGAATTCAAAGTTTTCATTCCATCGAGATATGCCTGGTTGTTCTCCAACATGATGAAAAGAAGCGGTAGCTACTCCTGGAATGGTATGGTATTTAAGCAGTGGAGAACCATCAGCAGCTCAACATCGCCCAATTTTAGCTTCAAATACCAAAAAGTATGTACATCCACTAATCTTTCTAATTGTACTAACCAAACTTTACCCATGATTATTTCTGAACTATCCTTAACACCTAACTCATTGCAAGGTACTACTGTTATTACAAATAAGGTAGCATTGGCAACACAAGACGACTCTAACAATAGTAGCGTGTCACATAAAATAGTTAACATAGAGTCGGACGATGACCAAAATGTCTCCAAATCCATTGAAACCCTCACCATGGTGGAGAAATCCTCTCAACCACAATCGAAATATAAAAATTTCATCCGTGGCGAGTTTCAAGTACCATCTTCTTTGGGCTCAATACACCTTCCACAGTCTGTTCCCCAAGATAGCAATAAATCCTTTTTAGACCCGCTTTGCCCACCATCAGTAAAGGCCACAATCAACTCTGGAGTTGATTTAGAAAATAGGTATCTATTGTCGAAATTCAGAGATCACAAAATCTATGAATGTGTACGACTCTTTTTGGCATACATGCATAAAGTGCCCGATACAACATGCATAAAGCGCCCGATACAACATGTATTGATGGAAAAACAAAGACTTGTCTCAAGGTCATAATACAAAGAGAAGGTCTCCCTGTGGATTTTGATTCTCTTCGAGGAATGTATTTTCGCTTCCATGAAGAGCTGTGAGTCACGGCAGATCAAGCGAAAAACGATCTTGAAACATTTGCGTCACATGTAAGTTCGAACTACATCTCCTCACTTCAAAGGACTAGGGAACAACACAACAAATTTTTTCGTCCCCAATAAGAAGCCTCTTCAGCAAAGCCTTAATTATTTTACCACAATTGCAGTGGTATCCGATCGAAATTAAACCAATTATTCCTTGACGCGAAATCTTGCCATTTTAAAATTCTATCTCTGACAGAAACTTGGCTAAATGATGCACATAAAAATGAAGAGATTCTTGACAGTGATTGGACCATCTTTAGAGACGATTGAGACTTTCGCAGCTCTGGGAAATCAAGAGGAGGTGGTGTGTTAGTTGCAGTTCACAACTCCCTATCAAGTGAGCTCATAAGCACCACCTTATATACATTATTCCAGCATAGAGTGGTTCATATATCTACAAATAAGCTTAGCCTCTATCTTGGCGTGTACTATGTCCCTCCAAATTCTTCCGAAATCGTCTACAACGAAGTCATCGAAACCATTTCTTCTCTAAGTGCATCTATTAAAGAAGATGATATAAAAATTATCACTGGCGACTTTAATCGACCGAATCTGAAATTTGTAAATGACGAAGTCGATAATCGTCTTCTCCCAATCAATCTTCTTGACAGTCAGGATTTTAATTTGATGAGCACTTTTTATGGCAACGATTTGCAGTAAATCGCTCCGAAACCCAACCAAAATGGAAATTGGTTAGACCTAATTTTTACTAACGCATATGACGATGTAGTGGTCAATCAAACTGATGACAAAGAGAACCTTTTTTGTAACAGCCTTCATCACTCTGCACTTAATATTGATATTTCCACTCCTGACATTTCTAACCCTATTTCATACAATGAATCAATTGTATACGACTTTCGCAATGCTGATTATGAAAGTATCAATAAACATCTTGTCGCTGTTGATTGGACTGGTACACTTTCCACGTTAGATCTTGAAGAAGCGTTATCGTGTTTTTATCAAATAACTCTTGACGCCGTCGAAAAGTATGTACCTAAAATTAAGAAAAAAGATAAACTGTCTGAACCTTGGTTAAATGGTGATCTTAGATATTTACGAAATCAAGGGAACAAATATTATAGAATGATCAAAAGCAAGAAAGATGTCAGCAATGATATTAAATCAAAATATAATGAGCTTGCCAATGAATTTCAAACAAAATCTTGAGAAGCATATGAAGTATATGTTAATTTGATCGGGGAAAATATTATTAAAGACCCAAAAAGTTCTTTGATTTTGTAAATATCAAGCGTAAGACTCAAGGCTACCCTTCATCTATGTTTTTCAAGGATTCAGTTTCATGTTCCCCAGAGTAAATTTGTGAGTTTTTTGCAAATTACTTTCAAGAAGTTTATTGTAACCCTGAGAACTCATTGAATCCCGTTTCGGAAATGGCTCCAACGACATTGATTAACGAAGTTTCAATTTCTGAGGAAGAAATTGCTCATGCGATTGCCAATTTGGATGCCAATAAGGGACCTGGCCCCGATCTTATTCCTCCTAGTTTTCTAATCCAATGCAAAGACCAATTAACCAGGCCATTCTCCATCATTTTCAACAAATCACTCTCCAGTGGCATCTTTCCTTCTTACTGGAAATCTTCTTACTTAAAACCAATACATAAGAAGAATGATAAACGGTGTATTCAAAATTATAGAGGTATTGCTATATTATCATCCATTCCAAAGCTTTTTGAACAAATACTTTGCAACAAGATCTCCCCTGTTATAGAGCCGCGGCTTAATGAAGAGCAGCATGGGTTCAGAAAAAAATGATCTACTACCACCAATCTCCTCATCATGACATCAAGTATTCTGTGTGAGATGGAAAAGGGTGTCCAGATTGATGCAATATATACAGATTTTAGCAAAGCATTTGATCGTGTAAATCATGAAGTTTTGATTAGCAAGCTCCGTAGTTTTGGAATAACTGGTCGTTTACTCAGTTGGATCCATTATTACCTTAAAAACCGCACTCAAGTTGTCAAATTTAAAGGACGATTATCGAAACAAATTCATGTCCTCTCTGGGGTTCCTCAAGGAAGTCATCTTGGACCACTTCTATTTAATGTTTTCATATCTGATCTCTCAGCAGTTTTACATGATTTACCTCATATTTTTTATGCAGATGACCTTAAAGTTTACCAAGTCATATCATCTCTATCTGATATGATGTTTCTCCAGTCCAAGCTTAACATTCTCTCTGAACGGTGTGACAACAACCACCTCTTTTTAAACTTGGAAAACTGCCAGGTGATAAGTTTTTCAAGAAAACGGAGCCTTCTTCTGTTTGATTATCACATCAACAACACAACACTTAATAGAGTCGATAACATTGCGGACCTTGGTGTTGTTCTGGACCAAAAGCTTCGTTTTAAACTTCAGTATGATGGAGTAGTATCCAGGGCTAATAAAATGCTAGGATTCATCAAACGAAGAGCTAAAGAATTCAAGAATATTTGGGTTACTAAATCACTATACGTCTCATTAGTACGCCCTATTCTTGAATATGCCAGCCTGATTTGGAGCCCTGTTTTTGATATTCACGCTGACAGGTTAGAATCGGTCCAGAAACAATTTCTTCTTTTTGCCCTCAGATCCCTTTACGACCCTAGGAACTTCAATAGCCTACCATCATATAACTATCGGCTCGATGTGCTAAATATGGCATCACTAGATTCTAGGAGCATTCGATGTCATCAGAGACAATATTAAGGTTCAGTATATAACAAAAAAATTACTCTGAATGAACCCCTAAGAATCACAAGACTTTCACCAATGCTTACCGTAAGTCACCATCACACTACTTATGCGGACAATGAGCTAATAAACAGATGTTGTAACACATTCAACAAGTTTAGTAAATATTACTCCCCGTCCATTTCCAAAACCTCATATAAAAATAATATCCTAAAATCCTATCATTCCTCAATATAATTTGTATAATTGTGCGTGAAAATTAATGTATCCTGAAAATGTATTGTTTACAAGGTTTTTTTTTTGTGTAGTAATTTTATATTATAAGGATATGTTTTGTTTGGCAAAATAAATAAATATATATACATATGACTCCGCCCTAGACGGTCCCACGCCCGTTTGAGAAAGGAGGAGGTAACCCCTTGTTTCCTCAACCCATAGCTTCCATAGTTTCTCATCCCAAACCCCCCAGTTAAATGGTAGTAAATGCTCTCGGAGTCGCACAATGGGTTTACTGGTTCCCCAATAATGTGTCATTAAATGCCGAGAAATGCTAATAACTATCAATACATCTACAGCTCTGCTACTAAATCCTACTTTCACCTCCTTTGTGAAGGCGTAAGAGGGAGAAGGCGAATCCTCCACGCCTGATAACGGAATCGACGTAATAACCATGCCGCTGGAATGGAGGTTGGGCGACGAGCTAACTCCCTGTCCCTGGAAAACCTTTAAATGTTTTGAAGCCTGCAGATGGGCGTCGGAATGGGTTGGACTCACGGTAACTACCTCGCAAATGAAAAAAGGACTATGGCATTGGATCCTGGAATGTCAAATCACTCAATTACCCTGGCGCTGTTAAGGACATTTTACAACAGGCCAGTCAATATCAATTAAAAATACTGGCAGTCCAGGAAACGAATTGGACTGGAGACGATATTCAAGACATGAGATCGCACACAATATTCAAAAGTGGAAAGCCTACTGGAAAACGAGAATCCGGAGTGGCCTTCATTGTGGATAGGGAGTTCAAATCGCACGTTATTGATTTTAATGCAATAAATGAACGGTTTTGTGCGACCCATATAAAAGCGAAATTCTTTAAAATCTGGCTGATTAATGTTCACGCCCCGACCAAATAAAAGGACGAGGAAACGAAGGAAACGCTCCACAATCACCTGGAAAGACTGGTCGACTCATTGCCTCCAAACGACATAAAACAATTCTGGGTGGTTCTTAATACAACGATAACTTTGCTGTCTTGCATGTACGGATGCTTTTTCTGGCAAGCATATGTATATATATATATATATATATAAATGTATGCACATTTATCATATAAATATATTCAAGCGTTGGCAATACGCCAAATGGTTGGTTGTTATCTTCAGTGATGAGGCACACTTTCACCTCAGTGGATTCGTGAACAAGCAGAATTGCCCCATTTGGGCAAATGAAAATCCACGAGTGATTGTTGCAAAGCCGATGTATCCACAAAGAGTGACTTTTTGGTGCGGTTTATGGGCTGGTGGCGTCATCAGGCCGTACTTCTTGAAAAATGAACCGTGAATGGTGTTTGCTATTGCGAGCTGATAACGGACTTCTTGTGGCCAAAAATTAAGTTTATGGACTTGAACGATATGTGGTTTCAACAGGATGATGCCACTTGCCACACAGCCAACGAAACAATGGCTCTTTTGCGCGAGAAATTCAATGGCCTTGTTATCTCATGTTGTGGTGATGTTAATTAGCCGCCACGGTCATGTCATTTGACATCGTTGGAGTTCTTACTCTGGGGATATTTAATAGAAAATGTGTACGTCAATAAGCCAAGTGTAGTGTTAATTGATTGTTCAATAAGTCCGTGAAGGACTGCAGCGATGTTCTGCTGCCTCGGCAGAAGAAAATGACAGTACCTGCCGAGAATGCCCTCGTCTGGAGACGCGTGAATGCGCTGGTAGGCTAGCATTGCGATGTCGTGGGGTGGGTTCATTTCCCCAGCACGAGGACCCACTACAAAAAATTTCGCACTCACGAATTTGGTTGTAGTTTAAGAGGCGACCGAAGTTGCAAAAAGTGTAGATAACTACACCGAGGGAGATAGAACTTGTTACAAGAACAAGTGGAACCTGAGAAGAAAGGCGGACTTGGGGTAACTTCGTCATTACCCGACGAAGTTCATGGCCAACAAATAAAAGAGGGGCAAACGGGTGGTGATGGAGCCCCTTCGCACCCACCCAACCGGAATAAACCCATATAGATTCTGTTGCAGTGGCCAGGTATTCCTCTTTTGAGTGGAAAACTCATACAACTTGAAATGCATGAACTTTCCTATCAGAAGGGGAGTACCCCGGTGACCAATTTATGCCATAGAATTATACAATTTGATTGCATAACGCTTTGCCATAAAGAGGCACTCTGCTTGGGCCACTCAACCCGCGAGAGCACCTGAAACAAAGAAAAAAAGGATTAAATTGCACCCGGTGGCTGGCTCATGATTTTAGGGGGCAGCCTGCCACCGTACCGAGTCCTATACCCGGTCAGAGTGATCGAAAAGAAAAGATCAAAATTGTTATTTACTCAAACATTATTATTTTCAAAAATTCTATTCGACGATAACAAATTCTTCAGTACTTTACGTTAATAATTTCAGTGTTTAGCATACTTCACAAATAAATAATTGCGTCATTCTCTTGGGTAAGATTCATTTACTCTAAAAGAAAACTACCTCTAAATTTTGCGAATAAATTTTTCATGCAATAAATATATATATATACCAAAAAGGGTAACAAAAAAAGGCACTTACCCGCAGGGTCCTCCGAGCGCTCGATGAAGAATGCGGAGGTCCACTGAAACGTACTTTAATTTTTAAATTTATTTATTTATTTATTTAGGTCGTTTTCAATACGGTCTATATAAAAAAAATTATTTTTCCTCGATTACAAAGTACTACGCAAAAATATCCTCCTTTCTCATGGACACGCCAGGTTAGAATCAAATCCAATAAGATGCATGAGGCTCTATTTTTGCACCCACACGAAACATAAACACTCCGAAATTCGAGTGTAGGAAAGACGGAAAATCTTTTGGCGCCGATCAAAATGCACAACCGCGTGTGAAATAGGAAACGTGCTGCACAATACACGAATAAGTGGAAAATTGCTACAAAATTGCGTTTAACTATTTTAGGTTCACGGGGAAATTAATTAGCCGAAATGCTAGGAAAGTCACAAATTTTCAATCAATTAAAAATTAGGGCCGTGTAAATTATTGCACTGTGTCGCTGTTTGATGTTTAAACAATTCGAAATTGCAATTTCCCACGCGTAAAATCCACTTCAAAACGCCGTAACTCAACTCTCAATCCCTTATGGTTTATTCTGATCAAGTGAACGAATCAAATGTCAATCGAATAAATTGTTCAACTACTAATTACCGGCCGTTGTAGCGGAAGGATGTAGTTTTGACAGTTCCGTTTTATAGAACCTGGCGGTTAGCTTTTGACGATCGCACTGCGATTCGTATAAGTATTACTGAAATTGGGGATAAATTTCGTATACCAGCCATGGGATTCGGTTCCCAGCTGTGTCAGCATTTTTTCAAAACTTCCCAAAGGTGTTGAGAATTTCCCGCAAACATTGAACAGGCGAGGAAGGGAAACGTTTAATTTTGGGTTAAGATAGATATCAACCGCAGTGGCACACTGTTATATTAAACTGTCACAAGAAATCTCGATGTCAACGGTCAACACTTGTTTTATTTAGAAACATTCAAAATTGAACTCAAATCAGACCGCAATAAAATTTCATATCACTCGGATAAAATTCAAAAAAATATCTTGCACTTAGTATTTTATTCTCAAAACACTTTTTATTATTCAAATCACTAGTTTTGCACTCGGGCTATTATTCAAAGTAATTTCCACGTCGCTTGCCAATATATCATTCCACGTAAAAAAAATTTACAACAAACATTAAAGCACTTCTTTTTTATTTCATTTACTTTTTATATTATTTCCCGACGAAGCATGACATATGGTCGCGTTATATAACGTTTTTAAGCACAGAAATTTACTTTTCAGAACATTGGTCACTGGGAAACAACCATCGGAAGATGCTTTAAACACTTTTATCTACTGAACCATTTTTATCTCTCTGAAGATAAGATGCAACCCCCCATACCGTTTAAATTCAGATTTCCACATTCGATTCACGTTCGTATTCCCCTTACTTATAGGTCGGTAGTGCACTCACAAAGCACGGAAAAAGAGAAATATCATCGAGTTTTACTCGAGCCTCGACTCAATCATGATTTTTCCATTACTCTTTTCGGACGCGTCGATTCGAACCAAATTTAAGCGAAATAAAATTGAATCTCTTCGTATCACGTGGACATCGTGTAACAAGCTCTCATTGAAAAAACTTTCTTTTCCTTCGCGTCACGACGTGACCGCCGTCAAGGTGAATCGCAGACTCCCACGAATATCAACCTCTTCGCAAAGTGAAATTACCGTAAGTAGCATTTTACGACATAGCAAACAGTACGGCACATAGAACACGCCTCACATACACGGGGCACTTCCATTGCAAAACATCATAGTCTGATTGAGCGCTTTCGGTCAGTGCTTTCATTACATGGGTAACATCGTCTATGCAAAGTGCAATATCAGAGGATTTAATTTGAACAGATGCCGACTCTTGGAACATTTTCTCTACGTTGTGCGCTTCATCGAGAATAACAATTGTATTATTCCATTCAATTTTATTTGCTTTTCTGGCTTTTGGATCCAGTAAGTAATTGTACGGCATAAATATAATACCCACATTCTGAACTAATTCTCTGGCTACATAATAGGAACAGGTTCTTGTTAAAATATGCAGACGACATAATTGCACTTTAGATGAGTTGTTTGATTCTCGCGATACGTTAGGATGAATGCAAAATTAATCTCGATAACCCAAAAGTATTGCGTTCATGAAGCCATACGAAGATCGTTTAAGTTCTTGCTTTGCTTGACTTCATTGTAAATGCGTACGAGATACATAAATTATTTTGGGACCATTTCAATTGCTTCCTGCTACACCTGCTGCTGCGTTGAGCTCACCTATTGTACTCGGTGCAGATTCACTTCTATCCCTTTTCGGATCATAGCCATATTTTGATTTCAGGTCTTTCATGATATCCAACTGTTTCGCTTGATTAGCTTGCGACAGTCCCTTTTTTTGTCAGAATCCAGCCAAGTGTTGAACAAAGTAAGCTCATTGTTTTACCGGTTCCCGTCGGGGATTCCAGCATTCCATTTGTTTTGTTTTGGCAGACACTCGATAACCCTTTCCATGTAAGCTTTTTGCACATCGTAAGGCTCAAAGGGAAAATTAATCGGAAAGCCGTGTATGACATACTCTGGCATTTTGATGGTTATTATTAATTTTAACACTTAATTCAAGCAAAAAAAATTATTTTCTCCTCGATTACTACACAAGAATAATTCAAGAACTAAAGGATGAGATAATTCAACACATTAACGACATTGAACCACAATTATGTCTCAGAGTCATTGAAAATATGGACCATCAGGTTAAAGTGTGCCACCTTAGCCATGGTGAGCATTTGGGTAATATTTTGTTTTGCGCATAATTGTCATAAATGTTTCTATTATAATAGAAAATATTAACATAATTCTCTGAAAACTTTTTGTTTTATTTACAATTAACATCGTGCGTTTTGGTTGGGCCACTCTGTATATAGATATATGCATATGTGCGAGTATACATAGTCAAATATATACATAGAACGAAGTTTGTGACCAGGGTAGGGCCCAATTTCACTTAGATTTTCCATTAAGGACATAACAATTTCTTATCTTTAATGAGGAATTTCATCGAAAAATCGTCTGCAGCGATGAAGCTCATTTCTGGCTCAATGGCTTTGTTAATAAACAAAATATGCTGACCAACAGTCAGTAACAAACCCACATGTAATTCTTGAGATACCGTTGTATCCGCAAAAAAATACTGTTTGGTGCGGTTTTCATGCGGGAGATGTGATTGGGCCGTAGTTTTCGTGGATGAGAACGACCATCATCTTACCTTCAATGGAGAGCGCGTGTAATTTTGGAAGGTTATTTATGGCCAGAATCGGATGAACTTGATATCAATGATATGTTGTTTTAATAAGATGGTTCCACTAGTCACGCAGCATGCCTCACAATCGATTTATTGAAAGGCAAATTTGGAAAACGTGTTATCTCGAGAAATGGCCCGGTTGAATAGTCGTCACGTTCATGTGATCTAACGCTATTGGATTTATTTTTATGGGGCTATATCAAGTCACTGGTCTATTTCAACAAGCCTGAAGACAACAAAACGAGCTTAAAGACAACATTCAAAGCGAAATTGCCAACTTTCCGGTCGAAATGTGTGCCAAAGTGGTGGAAAATTGGGTCTGAAGAATCGACCGCTGTAAACGGGCTCGTGGTCATGAAATGTAATGCTTGTGATAGGGCCGTAGTTTTCGTGGATGAGAACGACCATCATCTTACCTTCAATGGAGAGCGCGTGTAATTTTGGAAGGTTATTTATGGCCAGAATCGGATGAACTTGATATCAATGATATGTTGTTTTAATAAGATGGTTCCACTAGTCACGCAGCATGCCTCACAATCGATTTATTGAAAGGCAAATTTGGAAAACGTGTTATCTCGAGAAATGGCCCGGTTGAATAGTCGTCACGTTCATGTGATCTAACGCTATTGGATTTATTTTTATGGGGCTATATCAAGTCACTGGTCTATTTCAACAAGCCTGAAGACAACAAAACGAGCTTAAAGACAACATTCAAAGCGAAATTGCCAACTTTCCGGTCGAAATGTGTGCCAAAGTGGTGGAAAATTGGGTCTGAAGAATCGACCGCTGTAAACGGGCTCGTGGTGGTCATGAAATGTAATGCTTGCACTACAGCGATAGTAAATTTGAACTCAATGTCTCAAATATTTCTGTGTTTTATCAATAGATAAAGTTGTTATGTCCTTAACGGAAAACCCTTTATGTTGACCTAAATGGTGAATACGTAAGTTATAATGCATTTCGTTTGCTAATCCTTTCCTATAAAATTTCAAGTTGTTGATAAATTTTGAGAAGCAGCTCATTATTGCTACTTACGTTATTTACTTTATTTATATTGTCCGTGAAGGACTTGCTTCCTCAGTGAGCTAAATGTTGGTGATCACTGAGATTGACTTGGTCCAGGAACACGTGTATGCGCTGGCAGGCTGGCATCTGCAGTTTAATGACGTGGATTCTTTTTCCAAGTTTCACTACAAATTATTTCCTCACATACACGTCTTGTAGGGTGACTAAACACCAAGCCCAGAACAAAAATGCTTGAAAATGCAGGCACGATAGCCGATGGTCTTTTTTTCCTTGCACTTACCATTCCTGGTCCCTGCACGCTGTCAAAAATTTACCGTGTCCTTCACGAGAAACTTGTAATGCAATAAAGAAAGTTGGGCATCCAGGTGGAGTTCGTACCCCTCCTAATCTGTCTTCAGGTCCAGATGATGCAGTCCACAGGCAAGGACTCTTCATTCCTAGCGAGATCACCTTTTACAAACAGAAAAACGACAACCCATGGCTGTGTTAGCAGAGGTTTCTCACTTTGATACTGTCTGAAATTTCGGAGAAAGAAGAGAGAAGGTTTCCTCTTCAATAATTCATGTTATTTTCCTATAAGCAACAGGAGTACTACAAATATGCCAGCTGGTTCTTTCTTGATTGTAATTATGATTTATAATTTTTCTCTTTCTTGTTGATGCATC
The DNA here is from genome assembly GCA_963969285.1 of Odontomyia ornata. Taxonomy (NCBI): domain Eukaryota; kingdom Metazoa; phylum Arthropoda; class Insecta; order Diptera; family Stratiomyidae; genus Odontomyia; species Odontomyia ornata. Next base: position 223,124,496 of record OZ017740.1, on the reverse strand, counting down.
ACGAAGAACATGCTTAGCACCCCACGAAAAGAATCATCAAAAAATTTAATTTTAATCTTCATACTTTAGTACTTTTACTTTTTATTATACTTAGATTAGCTAAAGTTAAAAATAAGGCTGTTATTTTTGTTTTTATTTTAATATAGGAATTTTGAACTATTGAATATTTTTTTTTTTTAAATTAAAGTTTTTTAAAGCCTTACGTACTTTTCAATTTATTCAAAATCATAGTCATCAATAAACTGTTTTATCTGTAACTAGGCACATGGACTTTTGAAAATGTTACCAAGTAGAAACGCTACATTTTCCAATTAGTTGCTGATCTCCTTGTTGGGAAATATGTAACGAAAATAAATATGTCTGTGGGCGCAGAAAGTTTTCTCTAACAATTTAATCTGTCAGATGAACACTATTGAGTTAGAATTTCGGATGGGAAATTTACATTTCGAAACTTACCTACGGCCTACGGCCAATAACCAAAATTACTCGTTTCGGATGTATTACGGAATGCAAATGAAAATTCAATATTTACTTAAATTACTTTGCTATGTAAACCAATTGGGGGATTTCCCTACATTTATATCATTAAGATATAAAGCTTAAAAATTGATTCAGATTATCAGAGTTTTAAAAATATTTCTTTTAAGTCAAGTATTTTCTTTATGTTTATTACATTCATCTACGAGAAACTAAATCGGCAACATAGAAACGAAAAGCATTTACCTTAGGTGAGTCAACAAAATTTTATTTATTATATCTTACTTTCTCGTTTTGCTAGGTATATTCGTGCTTAGGCTACACCCCAATCAACAACCTAGTATATCAGAAAAACTTAAACGTTAGGTGAATCAACAAGATTTAATTAAAAAAGCATCTAAATCTATAAAACTTAATTTATATTTATTTTTTCAAGATTAGAAATCAAATTTGAAAAGTTTACCATGACGACACAAAGGTCGCGCTCGAGGAGTCAGGTGTAGCGGACCTGTAAGCGGCTAAGCGCCATCTCTCCGTGAATTAGGTCAAAGGTGCCGAACAACTTTTAAATATGTTAGCTTAAATTATTGTGTATATAATTTCTTCTGGTTTTATACTCCGAACGATAAAGCTCGTTTCTGGGCGCTTAATAAAAACTATTTTTCACTATAAATAATTTAGATGTTTTGTTAATATAGGAAACGACGCGATGACAAGTTCCTTGGTGACCCTTACGTTTTATTGTGATTAATATTCAAGTGAGAAAACAAAAAATAGAAACAATGGCGACCGGTAGCGAAGCGTCAACGCCTGGAGAGAGATATTCCTACGGAAACCCCGAAAACTTCGCTAAATTTCGCGCGTGAATTGTGGCCCGGTAGTGAACCCCCTCGACTAGAAGCCGTGCGTGATGTAAAATTACCGCCATTTTGGGAGTCGCAAGTTGGACTTTGGTTTTCCCAGATTGAATCCACCTTCGGTCATTATAAAGTGTATTCGGATACGGCAAAATTTAACGCGGTAGTGACATCCCTGGATATTACCATCCACAAGCAAGTTGCGGAGGTAGTAAAACATCCGCCAGTCGGAAATAAATACGAGGAGCTAATAACGCAAATGATTGCTCGATTTGCGGCGTCTCCCGAGCAGCAGCTAACGCAAGTGCTAACAGAGCTCGAATTGCGTGACCAAAAGCCATCACATCTATTTCGTCAGATGCAAATCATGGCAGGCTCGCAACTGCCAGAAGATGCTCTACGTGCATTATGGTTACGACATCTACCAGTGCATGTACGTGCCATCATGTCCGTATCAACCGAAAGAAACATCGCAAAACTGCTCGAAATGGCAGACAAAATTGTCGAGGAGTTCAACGCTGCCCCAGCTGTAATAGCATCGACATCAAAAACTCCTGCTCCGAGCTCAGATCCAGTTTTCGTGGACATATTAAGCCGACTCGACAGATAAGAACACATTCCACATTCTAAAAATCGATCCCGTTCACGTGCTCGCTGGCGCCCAAGATCTCAAACTCGCACACATCAAGGTACAGACGAGAAAAATTGGTTTTATCACTGGAAATTCGGGAAAAAGGCGAATAAATGCCGTCCACCATGCCAATTTTCCGAACAGGAAAACTAAAACCGTCATCGTCAAATGCGGTCAGCGATGATGTCCACTTAAACAAGAGCCGCCTATAAGTAACCGACAAGCAAATAGGGCTAAGGTTCCTCGTGGATACAGGTGCAGAGGTATCGGTAATCCTTAGCCAAGGCAAAATGCGTCAAGAAGAACGGAAATTGTATGCTGCAAATGGAACGACAATCAACACGTTCGGAGAACATATCCATTCGGTCGACTTTGGATTACGGAGGATTTTTAAATGGCGTTTTTGCATTGCCGCAGTGGATCATCCTATACTTGGAGCTGATTTTCTACAACACATCAATTCGCTCGTTGATGTCAAGCGGAAGCGGTTGGTGGATGGTAAGACAAATCTTGAAGCTGTCGCAACACTTTCAGATAAACCAGCCGAAGCAATCACCACTTTAAATCGACAGACACCATTCCACAACATCTTTGCCGAATTTCCCGAGCTAACGAGTTCTGTGACAACGCCGCAAACCAAAAAGGTAATACTCCAACACCATATACTGACGAAAGGCTCGCCAATCGCAGAACGAGTTCGCCAATTACCGCAGGACAAATATCAAACCGCAAAAGTTGAGTTTGAGTACATGATGGAAAATGGAATATGTCGTCCTTCAAGTGGCCTGTGGGCTAGTCCACTAGACTTAGCCCCAAAAAGGTCAGGAGAATGGAGACCCTGTGGCGACTACAGAAAACTGAACGCAGTTACGATACCAGATCGATATCCGTAGATAAGAATGGAAGATTTTAACCATAATCTACACGGGAAGACAATCTTTTCGACCATAGATTTAATCCGCGCCTATAATCAGGTGCCAATTGCAGATGAGGACATCGAAAAGACAGCGATCATCCCGCCCTTTGGACCATTTGAGTTCTCGACGATGCCTTTTGGACTCCGGAATGCAGCCTAAACCTTTCAAAGGTATATTGACATTGTTCTCTCGGGATTAAGCTACAGTTTTGGATATCTGGATGACATCTTTATCGCAATCAGCTCAGAAGAGGAACATCGGATACATTTACAGGAAATGCTCACTCGATTAAAGGAACACGGTATCAAAATTAACGTCACCAAATGCAATTTTGGAAAACCCGAGGTATGTTATTTGGGATTCCTGGTAAGCAGCGAAGGAATCAAGCCGCTACCAGAAAAAGTTGATGCAATGCTGGAATGTGAAAGGCAACTATTCAAAGTCTACAGAGATATTTGGGCATGATCAATTTTTATTGGAAATTCCTAAAGAATGCCGCAGAAGTACTTGCTCCGTTAAATGAACTCTTGGGCAATTCCAGAAAAAATGATAAAAGGCCTGTAAATTGGACGTCAACAACAATTAATGCCTTTGAAGACAGTAAAAAAAACTTTAGCAGCAGCAGCTTGTATCAAACATCCGGTTAAAAACACTCAGCTGGCTATAACAACGGACGCCTCAAATCTCGCGATGGGAGCAGTACTGAACAGTTTGTCGATGGAATTTGGCTGCCACAAAGATTTTGTTCCAAAAAATTTAGCGGCGCTTGTAATGATTTTTAAAATTTCTTACGAACGCGGAACCGACCTCTCATCGGTTCTTGACGTTAAGTCTGAGTAGTGCCAACAGATGGTACCAACCGGTCAACCAATCCGTGCACCGTAACCCATTCACGCGGTGGCTGCTTGTCGGCCAGCTAGATCGGAGAGGATTTCGGTCGCGGGTCTCCGAATGGGTTACGCTCAATTACATTATTCAGACACCTATACACGCCCGTTTTCAAACGCGTTACAAAAACAAAACCATACGGAGAGGAAACCTATTCTACGTTACTCCGTATTTCTTCATCAACCAGTCCAAAAGTACAAAATCTAATTTTTACTTCGCGTTCCCGAATTTCCGACGCGGTACCGAAAAGTATCCTACGTTAACTCATCCCGACGAAAGCTACTCTAATAAAACGGCAAAACAACAAAGGTACCGCGTACCGCGTGCGACGCGAAACCGACTTCAGCGGATTGTGAAAATCCCTCGCGACGGCATACTTACCCTACATCTCATTTCCCGCTGAAAAGCAGAGCTACTGGAAAGGAAAGACTATTTTTCTCGTTGGCAATTCATATTATGTATTTGAATATTATATAGTCGAATCTGTTCTAACCCAACTACTAACTTTTGTTTCTTATTTCCTTAGTTACCTATCGGATGAAAATTTAACATAAATATTCAAGAGTGCGATAATTCTAGTAAAAAAAACAGGAGTCACAGTTTTTCTTTCTCATAACAAATAATAATAATGTGAAATACAAAAGGAACGAATACAATGCAAAAGACTAATTAATTTGCTTATCATTCACTTACAAGAACATTGGCTTCTAAGTATAATTTCATATCAATATCGATCAAATGAAAATTGTTTCTTCGAATTTGTATAGTCTTGAAACTAATTTAGTCCTCTTCCTTTTTATTATTAATGCTTATGTGTGCAAATATACTTTGGATTGGTTTAATACTTTTTCCACTACTCTTTCTCATTCATTCATGCACTAATGTAATTAATTAATTGTATAGTAAAAATTTAAAGTATAGTAATCGTGTTAATATTATTCTCATTATGCGTAGTTTTTATTGGCGAGAGTGTGAACAAATTTTAATTAAAACTCAATTAACATTTCTTTCCAATGTAACCTGTCAATTTTCTCCTTGCCCCACCGAACAACATACTACATTGTGATCAATTACGCACATATAATTTACAAAGGGAAACATTTACATGCATGCTAATATAATAACACAAGTAAAATTACTTTGTTAAATGGAAAATTCAATCATTATGCTGCTGTCAAAGGATTATGATTGCAGTTTTTAAAATTTATGTCGTAGTATTGAATATTGTGCAGTTTTTCAATTTTGTTTTCTACACAAATCAACCTTTTTTGTTTCTTTCTTTATAAATTTATACATACTTCCATTGTTTTGTTTTACTTTCCTTAGCTATTTATTTTGCATTTTTTTGTATATGGTTATTTCATATTTCTTTAAGAACGTGAACGCGATTATGTGCTCGTAAATAGAATCAATGGATGCACAAAGTAACAGAGCATAGTTAATTAAACTTTTACGAATTCTATCTTGCTTCCAGATACAGACGTCACCAGATTACCGGTCGTTAAATTCTTTTGTTTTAAATGTTTTCCAAACCTTTCACACAAACAAATCTAAACTTGTGCTCCTTGTCAAGCTTTTGCTTTTCATTATTTGCTAAGAGATATACTTATTGAAACAGAGTACTATTTTTTGTTTAATAATTCAAGTTACTTTGTTTTATATCATGTCTATAATATACCGTTACCGGTCGTTTTCTAGTCGATCGTGATGCACCAGGCGATGATTTTTCTGTTGGTGAATCAACTGCATTTTTATCTGACGACGATGGTGTACTTGGATTATCCCTTTGGTTTTGAATTGTTTTCGCTTGTTGGTCCGTCAAATAAATATCGGAAACACTGACTCTAATGTCTTTTCTAGCTATATCTACAGTGTACATTACTTTTTCGCCACTTTTGTCGTTACCTTCACTGTACGTAGTTCATTTTTTCTGCGTCCCACATAATGATAGATAGATCGTTTAGTTTACATATACGTGGATTGTTAATACATAGCAGAAAAATGGTGATCAAGGTACGAAGCCTTGTGGAACATCTAATTTCTTGGGTGACGGATTACCCAAAACATTATTGACTGCTGTTCTCTGCAATCTTTCTTTCAAATACTTTCCAAGTGGTTGATTCGGTTTTCCTTGGACACCATATGATTTTAGTTTACGAAGTATTGGATCATGATCAATCGCATCAAATGCATTTTCTGATCCACAACAAAAGCCAATAACATAATCTCCTCTGTTAAGCCACGTACTCAAATCCAATCATATATGTGTAACTTCTGGAGTCGCCATTTAATTTGAGAGCGGTGGTGCGATGTCAATTGCAGTTTATTTATCGTTCATTAGAGTCAATGCTAAAAACAGGAAAATTTTCGGGCTGCGCGGTACAAATCCCCATGAATCCAGGACGATGACATTCCCTCGGAAGACATCTTACATTTTCACTCAATTTTACTACTTCTTCTCTATTCAATTGTCCAAACGCGGTTCCGAGTTACAGTTGTACTCCGAACACTATAACACTGTCACTTCAATTTCCTAAAGTGTGGTTCATTACAGTGATCCATTAGCATTGTTCCACACATTTCGAACGAAGCACTTGGGGTTCACTCGATATACGGCCAATTGTTATCTCCTAGCTATTGTCGCTGCCTCCACCGGAATATCCTCTTGGGGTGGCTGCCTCCTCAATCGCCGCGCAGCTTGCGACGATGGCGACTTTGCCGATTTCGGTATTAAAAAAGGTTGAAGCTCGCGAAGTGCAATTTCTTTTGTTCGGCCTAATATTCGCATCCAAAGCCGTCGTAGGAAACGCTTTCCGCAACCTGTTTTACCTCCTAATAACCTAACTTTCTCAAACTACGCGCCCGAACACGTCAATCACGCCGGCTTCCATGCAAGGAAAGAATCCAGTTGACAGCCCACGACTAAATTGACGTGGGATGTGCAACCGTAACAACCGACGTGAGATGCCAAGCCACTCGGTGGCAAGGTGTGTTAGTGAGTTGCCAGCGGCCTCACAAGATTTATTACAGGGCAGTGTCCACGATACCTACGAGGCATGGGGAGACTGAAGGAAACGCTGCTGGGCTGCAAGATGTGTTTTTTTTTCTTCTCTCTCAGCATCGTAGGTCTTTAGCATGGTAGACTCCCAGCTCCCTTCCGGACATGTCCGCAATGAGGTAACGCGTGGGACTTAAAACTTGTAAGACTCGACATCTCACGAACTTCTTGTCTAGCTTGGCAGTGTAGTGCCGACCTGCTTCATTTTGTCTAAAATTCCGTCGGTAGATTTCGTCGCCTGCCTTGAAGCCAGAAGGATGGGATCGCAGATTGTACCGCTCCTCCCCCACCCGTCTACTGTCTTCAATCCTCTCCCGGATTCATTCTCGTAGAATTTGGAGATTCTCGTGCGGCTCCAGCGCCACTATTGGGTCTTCCAACCCTTTCAACTGTCGCAATAGCCGGTACGAGGTTCCGTGGTAAATCATATGCTGGCCGAACACGGCAAAGTATGGGGAGATGCCTGTGGTGGAGTGGTAAAACGAGCGCAGGGCACAGGTGATGGCGGAAATCCTGCGGTCCCAATCCTTCTGATCCGGTTGGACGTAGGCCCGAATGGCGGCTATAAGGGTGCGGTTCAATCGCTCGGACGCATTGGCTTGCGGAGAATAAACGGCAGTCCACTGATGCGTAATGCCATACTTCTCCATTAATTCTTGGAATCTAGACGAAGTGAACTGAGCTTCGTTGTCGGAGACCAGCTTCTCCGGTACTCCAAATATATGGAAAACGCGATTTTCCAGAAAACTGACTATGGGGCCGGTGTGCAGGTTTCGAAGAGGTTCCACCATTGGAAATTTGGACAAGTGGTCCAGGACCGCGACAGCTCCCATGTATCCCGAGGTCGAGCGAGGGTATGGACCGATGAGATCTATATACAAGCGCTGGAACACCCGCTCCGGTAGTTCAAATTTTCCCATCGGGGGCCGAAGAACAGAATTGGGCGCTTTCGTGCATTTCCTCAGCCGCCGAAGCGTAGGACCGTAACCGCCGTGTGCACTCAATGGGTGGTCATGAGCCCGCTTAATCAATTCGCATGTCAGTTCCTCGGGCACCCATAACTTCCACTGTTCCTCTTCTTGAATGGGGTCTCCGGAGGCGTGTTTCGTCGGCTTGTATATAAATCCCTCCGTCACCCGTAGTTCTGGCAGCTGCGGCAACTGGTTCTGAATCGTATTCAGCAGCTGGGTATAACATGCTGACTTGAAGGCGGAATGGTCCAAGTCGATCCATAGGGGGCTGTCGTCCTCCTGGGCCAACTCGGCTCCTTCAGGGGCGAACATCCTTGATAGTGTGTCCGGTACCACGTTCCTTTGCGGTGTCTTATCGTGAAGTCAAATGCCTGTAATTTCAAGGCCCATCTGGCCAAGCGACCGTGGAGGTCAGTTTGGCTCATCAGCCATTTCAGTGACGCATGATCAGTGACGATTTCAAAAGGATGTCCCTCCACATATGCTCGAAAACGTTTCACTGCCAGCACAGCCGCTAGGCATTCCTGCTTCGGGACCGTGTAGTTCCGCTGGGCCTGGTTCAACTTGTGGGACATGAAGGCTATAGGTCTTTCCTCGCCGTCTTGCGCAACCTGGACTAAGACTGCTCCCACCCCATGTTGACTCGCGTCACAATGGATTGAGAACGGTTTATCAAAGTCCAGGCTGTGCAGTACGGGGGCTGTAGTCAGACTCTTCTTTAGCTCTTCAAAGGCTCGCAAGCTGGGCTCTTCCCAGACGAACTTACGTCCCTTACTCAGCATGTCGGTCAAAGGAGTGGTAATGGTGGCATAGTCACGTACGAAATGCTGGTACCATCCGCATAAGCCTACGAATCGGCGTAACTGCTTGGTGGTCTTGGGTAATGGAAAAACGTCAATCGCTTGAGTCTTGTCCGGGTCGGTTTTGATATTGCCATGCCCAATGATGTGACCCAAATACTTCACCTCCGTCATCACGAACTGACTCTTCTGTATGTTGATTGTCAAGCCTGCCCTCCGGATGTGTAGCGCCCCCTCCTGAAGCAGGTCGATGTGTTCGTTGAAGGTCTCGGTTATAAGCAACAGATCGTCCAAGTACACGAAAACTTGGTGCCGTAAATGCGGTGGTATCACCTTATCCATAAGGCGCGTCATTGTTTGAGGGGCATTGCACAATCCGAATGGCATGGTCACGAATTGATACAGGGGCCGACCTGGGAGTGTGAAGGCTGTTTTCTCCTTTGAGCCAGGGTCTAAAGGAATTCGCCAGAAGGCATCCTTGAGGTCTAAGCTCGTGATGAAGTGGAGTTTAGGCAACCGACTCAAAATGCCTTCAATCAACGGTAGAGGGTATGCGTCCTTGACAGTCACGGCGTTCAAGCGTCTGGCATCTAAGCATAGCCGGACCTTGTTCGGCTTGACAACTAAGGTGACTGGGGAAGCCCACGCACTCTGCGATTCTTCGATCACGCCTAATGCTAGCATTCGATCAACTTCGGCATATAACGACCTTTCCTTCGCCGGAGATATGGCAAAATGTCTCTGTTTTATGGGTTTAGCATCCCCCACATCTATAGTGTGGAACACCAGTGCAGTCCGCCCGAGACCTTCCTTCTCATGCGATGGAAAAGCCGATATAGCCGAGTCAAGTCTCAATTGCTGATTCACATCCAGTGTATGTCATAATAAGTGTTGGTTTGAGTTTGGTCAGGAATTGAGGTGACGGACTCCAGGGTCATGCCGGAAAACAGTGCCGGGGCCAAGTTAAATTTTCGAACGAAATCCACTCCTACATAATGATTTTGGGTTAATTGAGGTATGATGTAAAATTCCAGAGGTTTAGTTACTCCCTTAAAGGTAACATCCGTCGTAATTTTTCCCACTACAGAGTGACGAGTTCCGTCCGTCATGCTTAACCAGGTGGCAAAATGGTGAATTTGGTCCACGTGCATTGCCAGTACCTCCCTTGCAAAATCGGCTGATATGCAATTCACACTGGCTCCCGTATCGACTAAACCTGACACTCGTTTTTGTAGGAGTTGTACTGACGCATATGGTCGAACGTCATCCCTCAATAATTCGTCTAAGTGTATGTCCTTCAGCACTTTCCTCGACTGCCTGACCTTTCTCCAGAAGCTCCGCATCCGACGCGTGGCTCGCTTTCTTCGCGGTGGGACAGTTGTAGCCAACTCCTCATGGAAGATGCGCTGTCGAGTAGCCAAATAATTCCGCAGTCTGACGTGGAAGGGTTTGACATGCCAAGGAACTTTCGCCTCGCTATCATTTCCCTGCGCGTCCGCCTCGACAAAAGATGGCGTCGGTTGTGGAACTTCGGGAGAGTCAGCAGAATTGGAGTCATGTCGGGGGCTTGGTCATAGCTAGTGATGGGGTCAGGATTGATTCGTCCGGGGTTTAGGAGTGCCGACAGGTGGTCGCGGCACTCGGTGGCAAGTTTTTTCGCAGTTTGCAATTTGCGCAATCAGGTGCGTATGTGTCGGCCTTCCCGCATCGGTAACAGAAAAGCGTCGGCTCCGCTGGACATGCATAGAACCGATGCCCCGTTTGTCGGCAGTTCCAACAGACCGTCGGGCTGGTAATTGCTTCAAGGGAGGGTCTATCAATCATTGCTGTGTCCTCAAGCTCCTGTGGTGCTCCGCTCCTCGGTACTGGTACTGGGTCAGCAAGTAGGTAGTCCGCTGCCATCAACTCCGCGGTATAATGATTCCGGGGATTTGATCCCGATATGCGAGGTTGAGGACGGAAGGTACCTCACCGCTCATCCAATTGTTCTTGCCTACGGGCATGGAGGCGCAATCCCTGTATGGTGTTGATGGGAAAATGCAGAAGGCTGTTCTGAAGATCCCAACGCATATTCTCTCTGATAATTTCTACCAGTTCGTCCTCGGGCATGGTTGTCCGCAAGCGAGTGCTCAATCTCACTATACTTGTGTAGTACTGGTCGAACGGTTCATGAGCGCCTTGTTTCCGTTTCTTTAATTGTTCCCTTAGTTCTCTCTCAGTGAAGCCATCATCAAATCGATTGCGGAAGGCTGCACTGAAAGAATTCCAAGTGGGACGTGGCGTCGACTCCTTAAAACTCAAGTACCAGTCGGCCGCGTCACCGCTGAACAACAGATGTGCATGCCGGAGGAAGGCCAAGGAATCACCTCCCAGGGTGCTGGATACTAAAGCCTGAATCCGGAAAAGGAACCGGTCCGCTGATATCAAATCGTTGAAACCCGTAAAGTTCAGGCACCAACTCTCCATGATACGAGGCGTTGGGTCTTGGAAAGGAATCGCATCCTCTATTGACCTGTTGTAAGTGACTGCCTTGGGGACTGGAGGTACCAACGGAGGTGTGGTGCTGTGTCGTGGTCTATACTCGGGCCCTCTGGGATCCATTCCCGAGTTTCTTGGAGGTAGAGCCCATGGATCAGATGGTCGAGAGGGGGGCATAGCGACACTGGGATTGGGCTCCCAGCCAAGCGGAGTTCTCACGCGGCTGGGTGGTTGACTCATGGGGAGGTTCTGGAGCCTTCCCTCCAGGGTGCCAATCCTCTCCGACATATCCCGCATTAACGCCACGAGGGTGTCAATGGAGTGGGTGGAAGGCGCGGGTGTAACCTCGGACGCGACCACTGCAGCCGGAACTTCACCGCCTACGGCTCCTTGAAGGTCCATAAGTGGTTGGGGCGGTTCGGCATCTGGAACCCCTTTCGCCACTGCTCCACGTGTTGGGACGGGCGTTCCGAGGGGGACGTCTAGGGCGGTCCGCTCGATGGGTCGCCGGCATAATGGGCAAAGCTCGGACGTGAGGAGGAGCTGTTGGACACAGGCACGACGGAATAGATGTCCACAATCCAATCGCACGCTGTGTACGCCCTCCACTACGTCCTCGAAGCAGATCCCGCAGTTAGCTGGTTGGACCGTTTTGGATCTGGTCCAACGCTTGTCTGGGGTCCGCTTCGTTGCCATATTTGTTTTTGATGGGGGTGTTTGGTTCTAGGTGTAACTAAAATAGAGAAAAAAGAGAAAAAAATGTAAACTACGCCTACTTTAATAATGTAAACTATATGTATATCTATATAAAACTTATAAATACCTTAGTGGCCGATAGTGGCGAGCTATTTATATCGAATTTCCTTTCCAGCAGTCGACTCCTCCAAAGGGAAATGAGAGTCCGTGGTAGTCTGCCGTAGAAAGGGTGCTTTCGGTCGATTTACAAAAATTAACCCCATACCCCATACATTACAAAAACCGTCTCTAAACTACGTTAAATGACTCGACGAGACAAGTGGTAGAGCTACCGTAACAGCCTAGTACGCGGTCAAAATTCCGCACGCGTGGAAGCATTCCGGGCTTCGCAACTCCAGCATACGCCTCCGAACGTTGAACCGATACCACTCGTCTATCACGCATACCGAATAAGTAGAATCCTTCCACGACATAAAGGCAAGGTAACCTTCTATTTTCTTGAGAGTCCAGGCCGACAAGAGAAACCCCATCTGGCGGACAGTTCCATCAAGAAAATAGAAGGTCCTTACAGGGGTTAGCCTGGGACAACACATCGGAAGGATTCTGTCGCGAAAAAAAAATCAAACAAAGGAGAGTGGAAGCTACAACTCACGTGAAGCGACTGCTAGTGTGTATCACACAACTCCACTGCTCCTGTTTGTGAGGCTCGAGTACCAAAGTACCTGACATCCTCCGTAAAGGACCAACTCGTCAGAAGACGCGAATCTCCTATCCCCTTAGGATGTTTTGGGCCCCACGTTGGGCGCCATTTGTAATGATTTTTAAAACTTCTTCCGAACGCCAAACCGACCTCTCATCGGTTCTTGACGTTAAGTCTGAGCAGTGCCAACAGATGGTACCAACTGGTCAACCAATCCGTGCACCGTAACCCATTCACGCGGTGGCTGCTTGTCGGCCAGCTAGATCGGAGAGGATTTCGGTCGCGGGTCTCCGAATGGGTTAGGCTCAATTACATTATTCAGACACCTATACACGCCCGTTTTCAAACGCGTTACAAAAACAAAACCATACGGGAGGAAACCTATTCTACGTTACTCCGTATTTCTTCATCAACCAGTCCAAAAGTACAAAATCTAATTTTTACTTCGCGTTCCCGAATTTCCGACGCGGTACCGAAAAGTATCCTACGTTAACTCATCCCGACGAAAGCTACTCTAATAAAACGGCAAAACAACAAAGGTACCGCGTACCGCGCGCGACGCGAAACCGACTTCAGCGGATTTTCACAAACCCTACCCTCGCGACGGCATACTTACCCTACATCTCATTTCCCGCTGAAAAGCAGAGCTACTGGAAAGGAAAGACTATTTTTCTCGTTAGCAATTCATATTATGTATTTGAATATTATATAGTCGAATCTGTTCTAACCCAACTACTAACTTTTGTTTCTTATTGCCTTAGTTACCTATCGGATGAAAATTTAACATAAATATTCAAGAGTGCGATAATTCTAGTAAAAAAAACAGGAGTCACAGTTTTTCTTTCTCATAACAAATAATAATAATGTGAAATACAAAAGGAACGAATACAATGCAAAAGACTAATTAATTTGCTTATCATTCACTTACAAGAACATTGGCTTCTAAGTATAATTTCATATCAATATCGATCAAATGAAAATTGTTTCTTCGAATTTGTATAGTCTTGAAACTAATTTAGTCCTCTTCCTTTTTATTATTAATGCTTATGTGTGCAAATATACTTTGGATTGGTTTAATACTTTTTCCACTACTCTTTCTCATTCATTCATGCACTAATGTAATTAATTAATTGTATAGTAAAAATTTAAAGTATAGTAATCGTGTTAATATTATTCTCATTATGCGTAGTTTTTATTGGCGAGAGTGTGAACAAATTTTAATTAAAACTCAATTAACATTTCTTTCCAATGTAACCTGTCAATTTTCTCCTTGCCCCACCGAACAACATACTACATTGTGATCAATCACGCACATATAATTTACAAAGGGAAACATTTACATGCATGCTAATATAATAACACAAGTAAAATTACTTTGTTAAATGGAAAATTCAATCATTATGCTGCTGTCAAAGGATTATGATTGCAGTTTTTAAAATTTATGTCGTAGTATTGAATATTGTGCAGTTTTTCAATTTTGTTTTCTACACAAATCAACCTTTTTTGTTTCTTTCTTTATAAATTTATACATTCTTCCATTGTTTTGTTTTACTTTCCTTAGCTATTTATTTTGCATTTTTTTTGTATATGGTTATTTCATATTTCTTTAAGAACGTGAACGCGATTATGTGCTCGTAAATAGAATCAATGGATGCACAAAGTAACAAATCATGTTTGAGAGTTGTAGGATATATGCCCAGAGCATAGTTAATTAAACTTTTACGAATTCTATCTTGCTTCCAGATACAGACGTCACCAGATTACCGGTCGTTAAATTCTTTTGTTTTAAATGTTTTCCAAACCTTTCACACAAACAAATCTAAACTTGTGCTCCTTGTCAAGCTTTTGCTTTTCATTATATTGCTAAGAGATATACTTATTGAAACAGAGTACTATTTTTTGTTTAATAATTCAAGTTACTTTGTTTTATATCATGTCTATAATATAATTGTATTTTCATTCTTTTTCCTTGCTTGTTTGTTTTCGCTTAAGATCTTTTCCGGCTTTCTGCCACCTCTCTGGTGTAGTTGGTGACGTTACCGGTCGTTGTCTAGTCGATCGTGATGCACCAGGCGATGATTTTTCTGTTGGTGAATCAACTGCATTTTTATCTGACGACGATGGTGTACTTGGATTATCCCTTTGGTTTTGAATTGTTTTCGCTTGTTGGTCCGTCAAATAAACATCGGAAACACTGACTCTAATGTCTTTTCTAGCTATATCTACAGTGAACATTACTTTTTCGCCACTTTTGTCGATTACCTTCACTGTACGTAGTTCATTTTTTCTGCGTCCCACATAATGATAGATAGATCGTTTAGTTTACATATACGTGGATTGTTAATACATAGCAGAAAAATGGTGATCAAGGTACGAAGCCTTGTGGAACATCTAATTTCTTGGGTGACGGATTACCCAAAACATTATTGACTGCTGTTCTCTGCAATCTTTCTTTCAAATACTTTCCAAGTGGTTGATTCGGTTTTCCTTGGACACCATATGATTTTAGTTTACGAAGTATTGGATCATGATCAATCGCATCAAATGCATTTTCTGATCCACAACAAAAGCCAATAACATAATCTCCTCTGTTAAGCCACGTACTCAAATCCAATCATATATGTGTAACTTCTGGAGTCGCCATTTAATTTGAGAGCGGTGGTGCGATGTCAATTGCAGTTTATTTATCGTTCATTAGAGTCAATGCTAAAAACAGGAAAATTTTCGGGCTGCGCGGTACAAATCCCCATGAATCCAGGACGATGACATTCCCTCGGAAGACATCTTACATTTTCACTCAATTTTACTACTTCTTCTCTATTCAATTGTCCAAACGCGGTTCCGAGTTACAGTTGTACTCCGAACACTATAACACTGTCACTTCAATTTCCTAAAGTGTGGTTCATTACAGTGATCCATTAGCATTGTTCCACACATTTCAAACGAAGCACTTGGGGTTCACTCGATATACGGCCAATTGTTATCTCCTAGCTATTGTCGCTGCCTCCACCGGAATATCCTCTTGGGGTGGCTGCCTCCTCAATCGCCGCGCAGCTTGCGACGATGGCGACTTTGCCAATCTCGGTATTAAAAAAGGTTGAAGCTCGCGAAGTGCAATTTCTTTTGTTCGGCCTAATATTCGCATCCAAAGCCGTTGTAGGAAACGCTTTCCGCAACCTGTTTTACCTCCTAATAACCTTACTTTCTCAAATTACGCGCCCGAACACGTCGATCACGCCGGCCTCCATGCAAGGAAAGAATCCAGTTGACAGCCCACGACTAAATTGACGTGGGATGTGCAACCGTCACACCCGACGTGAGATGCCAAGCCACTCGGTGGCAAGGTGTGTTAGTGAGTTGCCAGCGGCGTCACAAGATTTATTACACGCTCAACAAAACTACAGCGTCTACGATAAAGAATTGTTGGCGATCTATTCGGCGATCAAATATTTTCGAGACAGAGTAGAAGGACACCAATTCGTGATACGAACCGACCACAAGCCGCTGTGCTACGCTTTCATACAGAAGTCATCAAAAGCATCACCACGCCAAATTCGACAACTGGAGTATGTTTCTCAGTTCACGACGGACATACTCCAGGTTAAAGGTGGAACAAATATTGTGGCAGACACTCTTTCTCGACTTGGTGCAGTTACCGCACATAAAGCACTCGATGTGGCAGACGTAGCAGTGGAACAACAACATGATAGCGAATTACAAAGTCTGTTACACTCGGAAACATCGTTGGATTTGCAGAGAGTACAGAAGAGTGGAAAGCATTTGTAATGTGACTTATCGACAGGTATCACACGACCGTAAGTACCACAAGCACTTCGGCGTCAAGCATTTGATTCTGTGCGCCGCTTGTCACACCCCAGTGGGAAGGTTACCAGTCATTTACTTCGTGAAAAATTCGTCTGGCCAAAAATGCACAAGGATATTGCGAATTGGGCAAAATCATGCATTCAGTGCCAACGCTCTAAAACTAGCCAATACGTCACAACTTTCCCGTTAAAGTTTGCAGCGCCAGATAAAAGATTCGACCACATACATCTCGATTTAGTTGGTCCACTCCCAGTCGTAAACAATTTTAAGTATGCCCTTACGATGATCGATCGTTTTTCGCGATGGACGAAAGCCGTACCAATTTCCGAAATCACCACCGACACAGTCGCTACCAATTACAATCACCATTGGGTCTCACGTTTCGGTACACCAAGGATCGTTACAACAGATCACGGTAGCTAATTCGAATCGATGCTTTTCCGTTCGCCCACCGAAAAAATTGGTTGTAAGCACATCAGGACGATTGCTTACCATCCTTCATCAAATGGAATGGTGGAAGGCTGGCATCGATCTTTAAAGGCAGCACTCATGTGTCATGAAGACGAAAACTGGCTTCAAACTCTGCCTACAGTTCTTCCCGGCCTTCGATCTGCCTACAAAGAGGACATTAAATCTACTGCAGCGGAAATGGTATACGGTACCACACTCCGGATTCCAGGAGACTTTGTTGAGGATACGGACAGTAAAAGTGACGAGACAGCATTTGTGTCAAAATTTCGAAAAGACATGCGACGACTGCAGCCAACACCTGTTGAACACCATCAACATAGCAGCATATTTATTTTCAAGGACGTGGCAACATGCAGTCACGTCTTTGTACGAGTCGATGCGGCCAAAAAACCGTTGCAGCAGCCGTATGTTGGTCCATTTCGTGTACTTGAGCGAACGTCCGATAAAATCTTCAAAATCCTCATGGACAGCAGAACATAACAAATATCAATCGACAGATTGAAACCAGCCTACATATTAAACCCAGACATTGAAGAACCAACTCTATCACCGTTTTCCGATTATGACAGCCGAAGATCTCGAATTACGAATCAAAACAAAAAACGGAGAGTCACATTCGATGTTGACACATCGAAGGGAGGAAGCATTGTAGCGGACCTGTAAGCGGCTAAGCGCCATCTCTCCGTGAATTAAAATTATTGTGTATATAATTTTATACTCTGACCGATAAAGTTCGTTTCTGTGCGCTTAATAAAAATTATTTTTGACTATAGAAAACTTAGATGTTTTGTTAATATAGGAAACGACGCGATGACAAGTTCCTTTACAGGATGAGATTGTAGGTGTTTACGGGCGCGTTCACACTTCCTTGGATTATAGATGGGGGAATGACAGGTGATTATAGTAACGTTTTATTTCGATTTCTCCACTTCACACACCGATTCAACGAGTTCAAACAATGTCCCAGTATTGCTGGCGATATTTCCTGCGCAAATGATAATAATGATATTGTCCCCATCAAATTGAACAATGAAGTAGCCGCAAACATAAAACTGCAAAATCCAAACATAAAAATTTAATATTTTGGTCGACTCATGTCAAACCACACGTCTTCCGGACTGACGTATTGCCACTGCCGGCTCGCACACATACGCATCGCTGCCACGTGGCTTTCGAGCGAACGTCAGCTTTGGATGACATTCCCATCCTACGTCAGTTTGATCGGGGGAATGTCAAAGTGGCAGCCATATGGCGGAGCGAGTGGCAAGGGTGCCGTAAGAAAAGATTTTTGTAGAGTGTGTGCACGCAATAAATTCTAAAACTGTCTCGCCACCGTGAACGGGATCTTCAAGGAAATTTCGAATGGCTTCGGCTACGGACAGAGTACGATTGATGTGAACAAAACAAAGTGAGTAGTTTCTGGGCGAAGATAAAACGCGTCGACAAATATAATCAGATATATGCTAGAAAAGCCATCAAGGCGCCAATTACTCCACATTCCATCCTGCTAGAAACACTTCCAATTATTCACAAAAGTGGTCAGAGCAAACCGAAGCACATAGAGGATGAAGCAAGTGCTTCGACTGTCGTAGATAATCCCCTTGAAAGTGATCGTCTCAATAAAAAACTGCTTGTGCCTTCGGTCGTGGCGTCGAAGTTAAAATCAGATGGTAGGAATAGTGATTCAATTAATAATATAATATTGAACTCAAAACTTATTCCCCCCGCATATTCAGATGACCCCGGTTCGGGCAACAGAGATCGCATACTAGAATCCCTCTTAAATGGCGAAATGGACGACACTACAGCACCTATGTGACCAATACGAGGCCCTAAACGAGGAAATTTCGAATGTTCCGGATCCGATTTTGCTATTTCATGGATATGTCTTCGTGTTTTGCTATACCTCTCATCTATGTATGTTACATAGCAGAAAATAAGTTTAAAGCTGACAAGTTTTTGGCCCACAACCATTCACTCCATCCACATACCAGTAATCATTAACACGAGCGCCTGTGACTAAGGCAATCTGAAGAAGCCAACCCAATTCAAAGACTTACGTACAAAGTGATTTATGCAGGTATTTACTTTGAAGAATTTGTATGAGTTTCAATGGATCGTAGCTGATGTACATGCTCTATTCTGTATGCATTAAGAGATTTTATAATTCTTATCACATAAGAAGTATAACGAGGCTTTTAAAGCTTTTTATGACAAATTGAAGTTCGGAATTTTGCATGTGCCTTCGACGGAAAGCCGACCTTAGTTTAGGAGCACAATAATTTGTTATATTAAATCAATTATAATTTTAAGTTTCCTACAATAAACAATGTGTAATATAATGTCAGGTATGAAAATATGAAATAAGCCAGCAGGGCCAATTTTTTGTTAACCTGTTTCTGAATCTATAGTGTTGATACAAAATAACTTTGGTAAAAATTAAAGTCATGTTCTAAAAAAAAGGGGAAAATATTTCAGATATGACGTCCCATAACTAACATATTATGTCTAGTAGACAATATTTTCATTGGGATTCGTAGAAATTTTAATAGTAGTTAACAGCTTCTTATCCCAAAACATTCCCAAACACAAAAAAAAATTGTAAAAGTGTACCCAAGATCTAGATATGATGAGAGCTCTATCCTAACTTTTCCTTAATTTATATTAGCACGATGAAATAAATGTTAATCACTTAATGGGTTCTATATAGGATAGTTTCTAGCCTTCCTCAAAAACTTTCAAGCGTAAAATCAGTTAGGAAAACAAAAGTAATGTTCTTATAGCTATCTAAATTTGTTCAGATAACCTCTACTGGATAACATCCATGGTTAGAATGTATTGTCTAGTTTTCAGAATATCAAAGTGGATATTGATTTTTTTTAAAAACTTATTTCTATAGTAGCTTCTAATATTTAATAAAATTTAATGGAGAAATAATAAGAAATAATACGAACCCTGTTAATAAATAACCAATAGCCCAAATAATAATACAATATAATACGAGCCCTATGAATATCTAACAAATAATGCAAATATTAATGAGAAAGAATACCAACTGATATATGATAATAAAACCAATAATAAAAGAAAACAGAAAAAAGCAAAAATAAATGTTGGAAAGAAACTAAGTCAAGCTTTATTTAATTCTAAATCTAAGGTCGAAGATTTAAGATTTTGCCTTAAAGTAAGATTGCTTCGTTTAAGTCTTCATTTCTTTTGTAGAGTGATTGCTCTCAAATTTTCATTTTTTTTTCATTCAAATTTGACTGAGTGAGTGGCTTGGCTGGAATTTCATTTTTTTGTGCCAGACTGTGCACTAGCTATAAAACAGTAGATTTGGTAAGAAATCAATGTAGAAATTTTTAAAGGAAACAATTCAAATATTTGGGATTTTTATTAAGTCTAGAGTGAATCAGAATTTTCATAAAACTAGCAAACAAAAAATGGAAAAAAATTGTTCATAAAATAAATTTAATGTAATGCTAATGAAAATACCTGAAAAAGACTTTTCCAAATTGAAAAAAACACACATCGACTGAATTTTTGACGTAAATTTCTTTTTTGGTAATAATTAAAATGTTTTTACACAAGCGGATATTGTAACATATACGAATGCAATTTAAACGTTTGTCACAATTAAAGCTCACAACCGGACTTTAGATACTTATTGTACTTGTAAATACAAATATTTAGAAGAATAAAAAGAAAAAAATGAATCGCTAGAGTTAAACTGGACTTTCCTTTCCAGCCTGCCCTTTTCTTCTTTCCAGTGGGAAGGAGGGTGCATGGTAAGTATGCCGTCGCGAGGGTAGGGTTTTAAAAAAATCCGCGGATACCCGGTTTCGCGTCGCGTGTGGTTCGCGGAACCTTAGTTTGTCTTGCTTTTTTTTTCTTAGCGTAGAGTTCTTCGGGATTGAGTTAACGTAGTGTATTTTTCGGTACCGCGTCGGTAAAATTCGGGAACTCGAAATGGAAATTAGACTTTTGTAATTGGCTGAAATTATTAATGAATACGGCTTCTCTTCCGAATGTTTGTGTTTTCGACGCGTTTGAAACGAGCATTTAATGGTGGCTGAAATACTTTATTGAGCGTAATCCGTTTTAAGACCTGCGACCGAAATCCTCTCCTTGCTAGCTGGCCGACAAGCAGTCACCGCGAAATGGATTACGGGTGCACGAACTGGTTGACCGATTGGTACCATTCATTGGCACGACTCAGACTTCACGTCTAAAACCGATGAGAGGTCGGTTCCGACTTCGTTCACGAATTTAGACAGAAAAATTCATTACAGTACCCTAGAAATCACGTTCGATTTTATCTTACTTACA
This sequence comes from Odontomyia ornata, assembly GCA_963969285.1. Lineage (NCBI taxonomy): Eukaryota > Metazoa > Arthropoda > Insecta > Diptera > Stratiomyidae > Odontomyia > Odontomyia ornata. The sequence continues at coordinate 223,103,398 of OZ017740.1, read as the reverse complement.
CTAGCAACAACTGTTTTCCGACACGATAAACGTAGGAGAAACATTTAAATTTAGGAATTTGTTTTGTAATGCGTATAATGAATTTAAAAATTGCAAATTTGATGGTAAATAACGTGAATTGTTGATCAATCGTCGTAATTCAATTTTATTTCTTCATTTTTTCACTATAAATACCAAGAGAAGGGTTTTGCTATAAATACCAGGTGGAGGGTTGTACCAAAAGGAATATGGAAACAGCTGGGCAGATTGAAAAATTAAAAATAAAGTGATGAAATTCTTGCACCACGGGCCTATTAAAACTTTTCGAGTTTTTCAATCTGGCAATCAGCTGTTTCTCAAATTCCTTTTGGTATAACCACTGTCTCCTTAAGCCTAGCCGTCTTGCTTTGCAATGTTTGTGACATGACGTCATAAAAAGTAAAACTGAAAACTCCTGATAGTTAATGCAGTTCCAAACGGTTAGACGTTGAAATTCCTGTAAAACTTTGCTCTCAGAAATGGTGAAAAATGTATAAAGTCGTGCACTATACGCAACACAGGAAGAAGAGTTGCTGGGAACGTTAAGAGTGTGAGTATTGTACTTAATTAGTTAATTAATTGCTAATTTAATTATTTGCATTCCGAGAACCATTTAGTCCAAACATTTCAAGAACTTCGATAAAAATCCGGCCGTGTTCTATCCAGCTCGTACAGCTAAGACGCTCCTAAACCACAACAATACTCGTTGATGCCTGATCAGACAATCAAACCAATTCCTATTGAATTGGTGTGTGTTTTCGGTTTTACTAGACTTTGATACCCTTCGACAGGATTTGCTGCATAAAAAACTTGCTTATCATAAGTGCTAACTGAAAAAGTCTTTAACTTTTGATATAATTATGCATACATCACTTTCCGTATTTACATAGAACTCCTAAAGTGAAAAAAACCACAATATTTGAAATTTCCCTAATTTTCCGCTATATAAAAAATGAAATAAATTTCTAATTTTTATAGGCACATGATATACGTTTAAGGTGGTAATCGGTTGATTGAGCAATTTAAGGATAAGTAGAACATTTACCACATTAATTTATAACTTTACTGCTTTTTTGTTAATTTTGTAGGAATGGTGAAGTTTTACTCTATGCGAGCTGCCGAAGATCAACAAATAGAATACCATCAAAGCACTACTTTCTGCTGCCCCAACAAGTTCAACTCCGGCAACAATGCCTGGCAGCGGCAGAGCATGCCCAGGAGTATCTTCCGGACCACCGCGCTATTTGTGAGCGACATTTCAACGAGGAAGATCTCATAATGTTTGACTTAACCAGCTCGAACAATCGTAAGTTTTTTTTAATTAGATCATATTCTTTATCGGTATTTTTCGTAGTAGAGTTTTGTAAACTGATTTTAAAAAACTTCAGAAAAATCATACCTTGTTCATCTGTCCATCTTCAGCAATGGTTGCTTCATTTATATAATTGATTTAAAGCATGATTTTAATTCGTTCCATCTTCTTCTTTTATCAAATACGAATGAAAAATCTTTCTTTTCATTTTGCACAATAATTTCATTTCTCGAAATCAGTTCAGTCTTCTTAAGTGATTTGCGGTAGAAAATCAATATCGAAAAATTAAATTAGCGCGTAAAAAATTTTACAAAAATAAAATTAAAAACCATCATCGAATTGCTCTCAAAAGGGAAAAATAAATTTCATGGAATCGGTGCCAAGTCAGGTTTTCCCCGTGCATTCATTTTATTAAACATGTTATAAATAAGTATGTCCAAACGAGGAAATAGATTTGGCACTGATTATATGAAATTTATTTCACCCTCCTGAGGGCATTTCGCGGTCGAGTTTTATTTGATTTTTTTTCAGGCTTTTAAAGAGGAGTTTACTACTATAAGAAAGTTTTCTAACTCAAGTCATCATTGCTCATCTGCTAAAGGTTATACATCCATATAAGGTGCGAAAATGATGAACCTTCCGAAAAAATTGATACTAGTATCTGAATCTATATACGTCCATTACTGCCATTTCTGCAGAAAAAATTTTATAAAACTAAACTTTTTTTTTATTGATTACTCGACCCTTTTTAGGGTTTTGTAAAATAATTTTACAAAACCCTTCTAAAATCGCGTCCTGTCTGTCCGTCTGTCTGTCCGTCCGTCCGTCCGTCCGTCCGTGTGTCACAGCAGTTTTTCTCGGAAACTACTTAAGCTAGAAACATCAAATTTTGTATGTAGGTGTAAAGTGGTGATCTCTTCAAAGTTCAACTACAACAAAATTTTTGTAAGGTATTTAAGGGGGGTCTCCCCATATAGGGGAATGACCCCCCGAAAAAAAAAATTTCTTGAAGGTAGCCGATATGGGTATGATTAGAACTTTTCAAAACAGGTCTTATTTTGGCAAAGTTTGCTTTGAGGGGTGCACAGGGAGGGGAAATACACGAAAAATTTGTGTCCCCCCCTCGCGATTGGACACCTGTGATCCGAAAAATCTGAAAAAAATCAGGAATGTAGGTCTTGGTGAGTACAACAACAACAAATACATGAGAAGTCACAATTCACTCAACTTTGTTAGTAATAGTATGATTTATCGATTTTATGTTTTCTTGAATAAAATCTTAACGGTACCCTTAAATTCTATGAAATTCAGTATGCAAATGACTTTTTATAAGATTGATCTATCCTAAAAGTTTCATAAAGATTGAATCATATTTAGCGAAGTTAGAGCGGTTTGAAATTTCCTGTATTACTATGGAACAATATGCGCTGCATTTATTACTATGGCAACATATGGCTATGGAACAAAATGCGCTTTTTACCGACATAGACACTACAGTTTTGCTAGGATTTGCATGAAAATTTCAGGAATGATACGTGTCATGTATGTCTTTGAGAATCGGTTCAGCTAGTGGTATCAGTAATCGTAAAACCAAATAGTGGCTGTTTTAAATGCGAAGATTGAATAATTTTGAGTTATTTTTCCCAATTTCAACGTTTAAGGTGCATGCTTTGAACACTTGATTCAATTTAATGAATGACTGAAAATGAGTACCTACAATTGATGCTCATAAGTGAAACAAGTCAAAGAGGCGGGAGAGAGCTCCTAGCAAAAGGGTTTTGTAACCATTCTAGGATTCGAACAAATTGTGTTTCCTCCCTCGCGGATGGACATCTGAAATAATTATCAAGGGAGATATTTATGAGTATAACAAAAAGAAAAACCTCAGAAGTCGAAATTCGTTCAACTTTGTTAAAAATAGTATGATCTTCGTATTTCCTATTTCCTCCAATAAAATCGTCTTTGACATGTTTCTTGATTTGATTCGATCTGGTGACTGCATTTTGTAAATTGAATACAAAACCCTTCTGACATGAGCGTAGGTCTGTTTACCCAACTTGTTTTGATATCAATTTAATGTATATGTATACGTTTATATGCTCTTCCTGAGCAAAATTGTAACTCACTGGAACGGATCATGTTCCGGATAGCTCTGATAGCGCAAATTACTTTATGAGTTTTTTTTTTAATCCATAACTATTTTTTTAATTGAGTTACATAAATATTTATAACTTGAAAAATTGTTAACGCGGAAAAATTTGTAGTACACGTCAAAACCACCTACAATTAACATTTTTCTTCTTTAATAGTTTTTCAAATAAAAAAAACTTTAGTCCAACTCAATTAAAAAATATCTACGGAGAAAAAAAATGTTTTCGATATCGGAGCTACCCGAAATATGAGCGTGTGATGCGTGCGTTACAACTAAAACACCGTGTAGAGAAAATAAATATCGATTAACATTAAGTTGATGTAAAAGAAATTGTACCTGAATAAAATTCGTAGTTACAAAAATACAGAGACTGCATAAGAAGAATAAATTGGAATGATTCTTTTACTTCTCAGCGTAGTGGTCGGCATTATCCGTGTGGGTCTATAATGTGATGCCCTGAGGGATCGTAGAGAACACCTTCAACTAATTTTAACTTCTTTAACTATATTTCGAATAGAAAAATAATAATGCAACGCAATTAAAAATTAACTACGGACAAAAAAAATGCATAAAGCCAAATATGCAGTTCGCAGTTCCCGCCAGTCTTAAGTAAAGGGATCACGAATTTTAACTTCCCGGGCAAATTATATATGAAATTATATAGAAAGTAATGACTCAATTTTCAAATGACGATTGACTGTATAATTTGCAGTCATTCAATCCCTTGGGGAAATTTTGCAAAACTTAGTTTAACATCTTCATCTAAGAATTTAAGCAGGATCTTATGTTTATTATCAGCCAGCCGGAGGACAAATGCTAAAGGGAAAAATAATCATGAAACATATTATTTTTAAATGTCCGTTTCGGATGTTTGTAACAAGTTGATTTTTTATTTCTTATTCTATATAATTACTGTAAATCATCTTCAATTATAGCATTTAAGCTACATTTAGAAATAGAGGGTGTGTACGATAAAATTAATTAGCTTGTATTTTTAACAAAATTTAATGAAATTTGAGGAATTTTTATACAACGTTAAATTAATATATAGCTATAAAGTTATTCAATAAAATCGCTATTAACAGAAATAACGTTTTCAATCCGGGTCCAGAAACGATTATATGCCCGAATGAAATGCTCCTTGTTCATATTGACTATAACGGCATTAATAGCAGTCTTCAGCGAAGAAGTGGTATTATGAGGACGCTTATTGGTCTCACGTTCAACTACGCCCCATATGTAATAATCCAAAGGATGAAGGTCTGGGGAGCTAGGTGGCCATAGGTTCGGTGTTATGTGGTCATGAAAATTTTCGGCCATCCAATCTTGTGTCGCCATCGCTTTCTGTGAAGGAGCAGAGTCTGGTTGAAAAATGTATGTTCTGCCCCCGCTTACATTGTCTATCCAGGGTTTCACTACCGTCTCCAAATCTCGATGTATGCAGCAGAGTTCACTTGAAGTCCTTGAGTAAAAAAGTCTGGTCGCATAACATGTCCTTCGTTGCTGATAACATCTAAAACCATAACAGTGGCTGGAAAGTTTGTGTGCATAACAACTGGAACCTCCGTAGGAATTGAACTTAGCCATCTGTCATTTCTGCGATTGGTGCTTTGATCTTGGTCAACATTTTTTTCGTCGGGAAAAAACCATAACATTTTGAGCACCGCAGGGTGTTTGATTTTATTTAAAAGAGGTTTCGATCGGAGAACTCTCTGTTCCCGTGTTTGTTCCGACATGAACTCTCCTCTGGGCATCACGTAAGACTTATACCGAAGGTCTTCGTGGACAACTCTACAAATAAGACGCTCAGAAACATGAAGCTCACTCGCAAGGACCCTCATTGATTTTGAAGGGTCCTCGTCTAGGATCGCTTGCACTTGCTCTAAAAATTCTACAGGTCGGACAGTGTCAAAACGTTGTTCGTGCTTTTTGCGTTTCGCAACCGATTCTGTATCACCTTCTGAAGCTTCCAATTCACGGCGAACCTTATGCACGAATTAACGGGCGCAATTAAGAAAATTAGAAGTCTCCTCTTCATTTCTTGAGTGATGTTATAGTTCGTCATTTCTTATCTGAAAAGGAAAAAAATTAAAAAAAAAAATCGCGAAGTTATAGTCACATTTATGCATGTTCTCAAATACTGGACGTACCTTGTAATTTATAGGTTGTTTCTAATACAAAGGATTGACTATAATCAACCGTTTATTGAGAAAATTACGGATACTGACCCTTTTCATCATTAATGACCAAAAGATTTGGTATCCTTCATCCAATCCTTGAAGAGTCCCCAAATAGTGGGTAGATTTGGTATGAAAGTGCATGAAAATCTAATTTCTCAATTTCAATGTACCCTATTTAACTGTTAACATCTACAAAGCCCTTGGAAATATTACAATTCTGAGCTGATGCATTTCATATTTTCAAACCTCTACAGTCAAAATTCTCATATGCGTCGATCAGTTATGCTGAAAAATCGTGGCGACAGTCGGAAATTTTCTTGTTTTAACGGTATGGTCCTTTAATCTTCTTTGATTTTCATATCCTTCAAATAGACCTAATGGAAAGTAAAGTCGAAAATGGTCTCTTGTATGTATTCTCTTCAAAAGTCATGCGTGAAGATACATAACAAAAACAAAAAAAAATCCCCGTTGGCAGCACCAGCCGGAAGCGTAAATTTCTCGTATGTAGCGTAAGATTTTGGAAAAGGATTTGACTTGCGTACTACTAAATTTCTTACTGCAATTTTCGTAACACCACATGGCTGTTTATTGACATAAAAAGAAACTGCCGACGTTTGTACTTAAAGACCCTTTATAGAGGCGCAAATATTTTGCTCATTCAATTGAGTTGCAGATTTATGGATCACATATTGAAATCGGCAGATAATAAATTGTTATAAACATATAAATACAGGTGTTGTCCTTCTCACATTTGCTGTTTATACATTTTACAGTGGTTACCACACAAAGATGATAACTTGTCGGCTCAAATAGATAATTTCAAAAGATTCCCATAAAAGTTTAAACAGAGATTTGGAGAAACTTGGCTGCTAGAGGGCTACAGAAATAAAAAAAAGTACTATAAGTCGCCCCCTTGTGTGGGGAGGCCTCCCTTGAACACTTTAAAATGTTTTCTTGCACTGCAAATTTTGAGAGGCATCAATTTTGACCTACGTAGAAAATTTCCTCATTTTAGCTCATGTGGCTTGCAAGGAAACTTACTTTTACGCACGAACAAACGGACGGATGGACGGACAGACAAATCACGATTTCATAATTTTTTAAGGGTATTGTAAAAATATTTTAACAATACCCTAAAAATGGTCTGCTTTATAAACACTTCCAAGTTAAGTAATTTATGTTTCCATGAAAATTATTCATTATTTTAGTTGCTACTAAAATAGCGAATTGCGCTTGCTTTTTTTGAATGCATGCAATTGATTTTGGATTATTTTAAATCTTTGTATGCTAGAACCTCATCAATCAATGCGGAAAATCTCGTTCAAATCAGAGTTTCACTTTAGACAGGGCAAAATTATTCAATTTTAGTGAAAATGGCAGCTAAAATTATTAGGTTTTAAAATTTCGACTTTTTTATTTTTCAATCGATTTAAAAAAATTTCTGCATAATACAAGAACTTAGTACAAAGATCCACAACCTTAAGTTTCATCAAAATCCGTTGGAAAATGTGACCACTAGAGGGCCATGAAAACCTGGAAAAGTCGCATATTTAAACCCCGCCATTTTGAAAATTGCAGATGCATGATCACCAAAATATCAAAGCTTCTAGATCTAATTGATTTCTATCTTAAAATCATATTTCATAAACATCTGATCAAAATTGCGACTTTTAGAGGACTTTGAAATTTTGAGTTTTTTGCGACCTGACCACCCGTTTTTTACATAACTCTTTAAATACTTATAGTTTCTATCGAAGTACCGAATTTCATTGACAATGGTTGAAAGCTTTGGTCAAAACTACAACAGCAAAATTTTGTACTTTTTTCGACCTTCGAGCGGCCGCTATTTTGTTGCAGCTGTACCAACTTTGGAGTTTTTATAGTGAGATTCATGACATACATCAGTGAACCTCTGTAGTAAAATTTCAACCAAATCGGAGCTATACTTTGGTCAGGACAGAAATAACGATTTTTCGTCTAAAATAGCCGCCATTTTGTTTTCGCCTGGCCGATGTAGCTGGACTTAACCGAGATGTTTACTCAATACACCTTTCCTGGAAATTTGGTGAAAATCGGAGCAAAATTGCAACCTCTACCGTGGTCACAAATTTCGTTATATCCCATATCTATATGTATATATATATATATATATATATATATATATATATATATATATATATATATATACATATATATATATATTTATATATATATATATATATATATATATATATATATATATATATATATATATGTTTATACATACATACATATATATATATATATATATATATATATATATATATATATATATATATATACATATATATGATACTCTCCGCAATAGGTAAATTTCTCTCGAGAAATTTACCTAATATACGAGTCAAACTGATAACCTTCTCTCCTTTGGGAGTCGGTTAAAAATAAAAGCCTATATTTTATATTTCTTCTGTAAGTATTCCAGCGTACGATCAATTATCGCTCAATTTTTTTTAAACCGATAATATTTTATGCGAAAATAAATATTACCAGCAATAAATTTGATCGACTTTGCTGTATTGTAGCATCAATCCTTGTTTGAGTTTTTTTGTCGAACGAAGCATTTAATCAGCGATTTTATAGCCATTCATATGTGAGAAGATTATCCTCAAGTAAAAGAACGATTATTTACGTCAGTAAAACAGTTGGCACTTAAATATAAAGGTAGTAGGTAGGGTCGAACTCGAAATTGTTCACTTTCTACAGAGCCCCGAATTGTTATTCCAATGAATTTATTGAACATTTGGATAGTTTATCTCGAACACTAGAAACTTTGGTAACTGTAGCTTACGAGATATGCTAAATAAGAATACATTGAAGTTGGCACGGGCAAAGCTTTACAATAAAAAAATGTTAAAATGTTTTCAATATTCAATTTAATATAATAATGAGTGGCAGGAGTACCCTGTGTAGTCTAGTGGTTAGAGCATGAACGCATAAACCGAAGGTCCCACGTTAAAATCTCGTTGGGAGCAACGTAAAGTTAGTTCAGGGAATTTTTCGGACAGACTACCAGTGTTCACTCAGTGGTGATATATCCCACGGTAAAATCTCGTTGGGAGCAACGTAAAGTTAGTTCAGGGAATTTTTCGGACAGACTACGAGTGTTCACTCAGTGGTGATATGTACTGATTTAATCAGATCCTATCATAGCTGAGCAGGCACATGCATGGTAACTGACCAAACCAAATTCCGAAAAAATCAATACGGTCATGAGAATGAGATACTCGAACTATCTCTAAGCGAAGGCCCCAGAGGGGCTGTAGTGCTACAAAGAAGAAGAAAGAGTACCCTCCTGCAAATTCAACATGTATATATACATATATATATGTCTATATATATATATATATATATATATATATATATATATATATATATATATATATATATATATATATATATATATATATATGTATATATATACATATATACATATATATATATATATATATATATATATATATATATATATATATATATATATATATATATATATATATATATATACATATATATATATTATTTTTTTCTTCAGATATATAGAAATTGTTGTTTCTCTAAATAGCAAGTGAATACTGAAGGCAAACGCTGGGGAGAAGATGTATCAAAATGTATGGATATTGCCCTCAATCAATTTGGAAGACCCCAACCACCGCTGGAGATGAGGATTAAGGAAATTCATGAGCTAGTTGAAAACAAAAAGCACTTTTCACGCGTAGATTGGCAATTAAAGTGCGTAAAAATAATATATTGTTTTTATATAATATTAGAGTGAACAGACTACGAGTGTTCACTCAGTGGTGATATGTACTGATTTAATCAGATCCTATCATAGCTGAGCAGGCACATGCATGGTAACTGACCAAACCAAATTCCGAAAAAATCAATACGGTCATGAGAATGAGATACTCGAACTATCTCTAAGCGAAGGCCCCAGAGGGGCTGTAGTGCTACAAAGAAGAAGAAAGAGTACCCTCCTGCAAATTCAACATGTATATATATATATATATATATATATATATATATATATATATATATATATATATATATATATATATATATAATATATATATATATATATATATATATATATATATATATATATACATATATATATATATATATATATATATATATATATATATATATATATATATATATATATATATATTATTTTTCTCTTCAGATATGTAGAAATTGTTGTTTCTCTAAATAGCAAGTGAATACTGAAGGCAAACGCTGGGGAGAAGATGTATCAAAATGTATGGATATTGCCCTCAATCAATTTGGAAGACCCCAACCACCGCTGGAGATGAGGTTTAAGGAAATTCATGAGCTAGTTGAAAACAAAAAGCACTTTTCACGCGAAGATTGGCAATTGAAGTGCGTAAAAATAATATATTGTTTTTATATAATATTAGAGTGAACACAATTCCATTTGTATATTGCTCCATTAAAATTGAATGCAATTCCCAAACTAAGATTTATTTTGAAAAAACTAAAGTAAAATCCTTTTTCTTTCAAAGTATTCTCGGCGATCAAATGAAATGCGATAGTTTAAGCAAAATTACAAAATTAGTAGAGTCGCTAGAAGCAAATAATTTCGATAATGATTTAAAGTCAGAGGACCAAATATTATATTCAATAATAGAACAGCTATTGCAACTTTCAGACAAAGAACCAGATAATCGAATAATCTTCATAAAAAATCAACTTGGGCAAATTTCTTTAAAAAGTCCGTGATATGATTCAGATACATTAGTTTTTGGAGCAATTCTTTATTACACATACCTGGGTGCATACAAGTATTTGCGCGAATTAGATTTATTAACTTTGCCAAGTTGCTCATATTCGCAAACTCTTTTGACTCTAAATTTGAACTCAGGTGTCTCATTAAATTACTTGACTAATAGGTTGAAACAGTTATAGGCAAAAGAGAAAAAAGTAGTTTTGCTATTGGATGAAATTTATGTAAATCCAATATTAACGTATAAAGGAAATAAATTACAGGGAATTGCAGTAAATACTAGTAATAATTTTGACAAACCAGTGCTTGCTAATTCAGTTCAAGTTTTCATGATTTCATCTTAACTTTCAAAAAATAAGGAAGTAATTGGAATATTTCCAGTTAAAAAAATGAGTGGTAGTGAATCATACAAAGTGACGAAAGATATTTTGAATAATTTGCACAGCGCTGATTTTGAAGTTGTTTCGATTATCTCCGATAATAATAGAGTTAACGTTAATCTATTTAAATCGTTCTCTCCCCATAATCAGCTACAACCATAGATCATTTCTCCTTATGATTCAACCAAAAATATTTTTTTCTTATTTGACACAGTTCAATTGCTTAAAAATATTAGAAATAACTGGATTAACTCATTACCTAAAATATTTTGTTTCCCTAGTTTTGATAATGCTGATTTACATTTAACTGCTAAATTAGAGACTTATTTCAAATTTATGAAGAGACTTAATTCATTGTCTTTGAAATGTTTGTATCCAGATACTTTTACAAGACAATCAATTTCATTTGCATTAAAACTTTTTGATGAAAAAACAATAGAAGCAGTTAATATACTATTTAAAGAGAAATTTGGACCCAAATCTGTACGAACCTTTGAATTTATGTGAATCATTGGGAAATGGTGGATAGTTGTTAATGTAAAACATAAAGGAAAAGGATACCGTATTCGAGAGCCTTTGCCATTGCCTATTACTTCGATCCATCAAGATAATGTTACATTTTTAAAAAAGTTTTTAGATTGGCTTAGTTCTTTAGATGTGTTACTAAATTTACAGATAAATTTTCAAGAGAAACTAATACTGCTTTGAATTTAACTACCTTTTAGTGGATTTGCAGATTTCCTTTGTTCTATTAGGGAAACTGCAAACTGATCCACTAGATTCGCGATTTTCTCGATACAGGTGAATGAGTGGAACAAATTATGGATTTCCAAATGCTATGAACTGAGAATAACAAAATCAATAATTGGTATAATAAATGAAAAATAAATAATAATCTAATTCATTTATTTTTTTATTTTTCATTTATTATTGATTTTGTTTTTCTCAATTCATAGCTGCTGAAGCTTCCGATTCACGGCGAACCTTATGCACGAATTAACGGGCGCAATTAAGAAAATTAGAAGTCTCCTCTTCATTTCTTGAGTGATGTTATAGTTCGTCATTTCTTATCTGAAAAGGGAAAAAATTAAAAAAAAAAATCGCGAAGTTATAGCCACATTTATGCATGTTCTCAAATACTGGACGTACCTTGTAATTTATAGGTTGTTTCCAATACAAAGGATTGACTATAATCAACCGTTTATTGAGAAAATTAAGGATACTGACCCTTTTCATCATTAATGACCAAAAGATTTGGTATCCTTCATCCAATCCTTGAAGAGTCCCCAAATAGTGGGTAGATTTGGTATGAAAGTGCATGAAAATCTAATTTCTCAATTTCAATGTACCCTATTTAACTGTTAACATCTACAAAGCCCTTGGAAATATTACAATTCTGAGCTGATGCATTTCATATTTTCAAACCTCTACAGTCAAAATTCTCATATGCGTCGATCAGTTATGCTGAAAAATCGTGGCGACCGTCGGAAATTTTCTTGTTTTAACGGTATGGTCCTTTAATCTTCTTTGATTTTCATATCCTTCAAATAGACCTAATGGAAAGTAAAGTTGAAAATGGTCTCTTGTATGTATTCTCTTCAAAAGTCATGCGTGAAGATACATAACAAAAACAAAAAAAAATCCCCGTTGGCAGCACCAGCCGGAAGCGTAAATTTCTCGTATGTAGCGTAAGATTTTGGAAAAGGATTTGACTTGCGTACTACTAAATTTCTTACTGCAATTTTCGTAACACCACATGGCTGTTTATTGACATAAAAAGAAACTGCCGACGTTTGTACTTAAAGACCCTTTATAGAGGCGCAAATATTTTGCTCATTCAATTGAGTTGCAGATTTATGGATCACATATTGAAATCGGCAGATAATAAATTGTTATAAACATATAAATACAGGTGTTGTCCTTCTCACATTTGCTGTTTATACATTTCACAGTGGTTACCACACAAAGATGATAACTTGTCGGCTCAAATAGATAATTTCAAAAGATTCCCATAAAAGTTTAAATAGAGATTTGGAGAAACTTGGCTGCTAGAGGGCTACAGAAATAAAAAAAGTACTATAAGTCGCCCCCTTGTGTGGGGAGGCCTCCCTTGAACACTTCAAAATATTTTCTTGCACTGCAAATTTTGAGAGGCATCAATTTTGACCTACGTAGAAAATTTCCTCATTTTAGCTCATGTGGCTTGCAAGGAAACTTACTTTTACGCACGAACAAACGGACGGATGGACGGACAGACAAATCACGATTTCATAATTTTTTAAGGGTATTGTAAAAATATTTTAACAATACCCTAAAAATGGTCTGCTTTATAAACACTTCCAAGTTAAGTAATTTATGTTTCCATGAAAATTATTCATTATTTTAGTTGCTACTAAAATAGCGAATTGCGCTTGCCTTTTTTGAATGCATGCAATTGATTTTGGATTATTTTAAATCTTTGTATGCTAGGACCTCATCAATCAATGCGGAAAATCTCGTTCAAATCAGAGTTTCACTTTAGACAGGGCAAAATTATTCAATTTTAGTGAAAATGGCAGCTAAAATTATTAGGTTTTAAAATTTCGACTTTTTTATTTTTCAATCGATTTAAAAAAATTTCTGCATAATACAAGAACTTAGTACAAAGATCCACAACCTTAAGTTTCATCAAAATCCGTTGGAAAATGTGACCACTAGAGGGCCATGAAAACCTGGAAAAGTCGCATATTTAAACCCCGCCATTTTGAAAATTGCAGATGCATGATCACCAAAATATCAAAGCTTCTAGATCTAATTGATTTCTATCTTAAAATCATATTTCATAAACATCTGATCAAAATTGCGACTTTTAGAGGACTTTGAAATTTTGAGTATTTTGCGACCTGACCACCCGTTTTTTACATAACTCTTTAAATACTTATAGTTTCTATCGAAGTACCGAATTTCATTGACAATGGTTGAAAGCTTTGGTCAAAACTACAACAGCAAAATTTTGTACTTTTTTCGACCTTCGAGCGGCCGCTATTTTGTTGCAGCTGTACCAACTTTGGAGTTTTTATAGTGAGATTCATGACATACATCAGTGAATCTCTGTAGTAAAATTTCAACCAAATCGGAGCTATACTTTGGTCAGGACAGAAATAACGATTTTTCGTCTAAAATAGCCGCCATTTTGTTTTCGCCTGGCCGATGTAGCTGGACTTAACCGAGATGTTTACTCAATACACCTCTCCTAGAAATTTGGTGAAAATCGGAGCAAAATTGCAACCTCTACCGTGGTCACAAATTTCGTTATATCCCATATATATATATATATATATATATATATATATATATATATATATAGATATATATATATATATATATATATATATATATATTTATATATACATACATATATATATATATATATATATATATATATATTTATATATACATACATATATATATATATATATATATATATATATATATATATATATATATATATATATTTATATATACATACATATATATATATATATATATATATATATATATATATACATATATATGATACTCTCCGCAATAGGTAAATTTCTCTCGAGAAATTTACCTAATATACGAGTCAAACTGATAACCTGTAAGACTGCAGAAGCTGCAATGGGCTAACCACATGAATCGTATGGATGAACAGCGTACACCCAGAAAGGCATTCGTTGGGAGAACTGAAGGGTGGAGACCAGTGGGGAAACCGAGGAAACGCCGGTCTGATTCGATCGACGAAAACAGTTCATCACTGCTCAGATTTCAAATTGGAGGACGCGATTGATGGACCGAGGCGCTATTTGCAGAAAACGAAGGCTGGAGAGGGGCTGTAATGCTACGAAGAAGAAATTGAAAAAAGTGAATTTCACACTTATGTTTTTATTTCAAAAACAAAGAAAATCATGCATTGTAAAAACAAATATTTAATGAAGAATAAATTATCACAATATTGCCAATTTCTTTTATATAAGCTTTAAGCCCTAATTAAGCTAATTATAAAAAATTTTGTAGTTAGTTAGGAATAAATAAATTCAATAGTTCCAAATGCTATGAATTAAAAAAACACGCAACAATTTGTATCATAAATTTAAATGCGAACAAAAATTGAATTCAATATTTCTTTGCAATAATATTTTAAATATTGCTAATCTTAATTAAATTGTTAGTCAATGATAATCTTTGTATTTTAAAATGCTATGAAATGCAAAAAATCAACATTTTGCATATTGAATGAACATATGAAAAAAACAACTAATTCAATATTGTTAGCTTCGATTTTGACGATCTTTTCAATTAACCACTTTTTCTTTGGTATGTATTTGAAAATTAGAATCTTAATTAAATTAATTATAAATGAATTTGTGGTAAGCGATGGATGAATTAATTATGGATTTCAAAATGCTATGAATTGAGAAAAACAAAATCAATAATAAATGAAAAATAAAAAAATAAATGAATTAGATTATTATTTATTTTTCATTTATTATACCAATTATTGATTTTGTTATTCTCAGTTCATAGCATTTGGAAATCCATAATTTGTTCCGCTCATTCACCTATATCGAGAAAATCGCGAATCTAGTGGATCAGTTTGCAGTTTCCCTAATAGAACAAAGGAAATCTGCAAATCCACTAAAAGATATTCAGCTATTCAAATTAACGACGCGGTAGTTAAATTCAAAGCAGTATTAGTTTCTCTTGAAAATTTATCTGTAAATTTAGTAACACATCTAAAGAACTAAGCCAATCTAAAAACTTTTTTAAAAATGTAACATTATCTTGATGGATCGAAGTAATAGGCAATGGCAAAGGCTCTCGAATACGGTATCCTTTTCCTTTATGTTTTACATTAACAACTATCCACCATTTCCTAATGATTCACATAAATTCAAAGGTTCGTACAGATTTGGGTCCAAATTTCTCTTTAAATAGTATATTAACTGCTTCTATTGTTTTTTCATCAAAAAGTTTTAATGCAAATGAAATTGATTGTCTTGTAAAAGTATCTGGATACAAACATTTCAAAGACAATGAATTAAGTCTCTTCATAAATTTGAAATAAGTCTCTAAATTTAGCAGTTAAATGTAAATCAGCATTATCAAAACTAGGGAAACAAAATATTTTAGGTAATGAGTTAATCCAGTTATTTCTAATATTTTTAAGCAATTGAACTGTGTCAAATAAGAAAAAAATATTTTTGGTTGAATCATAAGGAGAAATGATCTATGGTTGTAGCTGATTATGGGGAGAGAACGATTTAAATAGATTAACGTTAACTCTATTATTATCGGAGATAATCGAAACAACTTCAAAATCAGCGTTGTGCAAATTATTCAAAATATCTTTCGTCACTTTGTATGATTCACTACCACTCATTTTTTAACTGGAAATATTCCAATTACTTCCTTATTTTTTGAAAGTTAAGATGAAATCATGAAAACTTGAACTGAATTAGCAAGCACTGGTTTGTCAAAATTATTACTAGTATTTACTGCAATTCCCTGTAATTTATTTCCTTTATACGTTAATATTGGATTTACATAAATTTCATCCAATAGCAAAACTACTTTTTTCTCTTTTGCCTATAACTGTTTCAACCTATTAGTCAAGTAATTTAATGAGACACCTGAGTTCAAATTTAGAGTCAAAAGAGTTTGCGAATATGAGCAACTTGGCAAAGTTAATAAATCTAATTCGCGCAAATACTTGTATGCACCCAGGTATGTGTAATAAAGAATTGCTCCAAAAACTAATGTATCTGAATGATATCACGGACTTTTTAAAGAAATTTGCCTGAGTTGATTTTTTATGAAGATTATTCGAGTATCTGGTTCTTGGTCTGAAAGTTGCAATAGCTGTTCTATTATTGCATACAATATTTGGTCCTTTGATTTTAAATCATTATCGAAATTATTTGCTTCTAGCGACTCTACTAATTTTGTAATTTTGCTTAAACTATCGCATTTCATTTGATCGCCGAGAATACTTTGAAAGAAAAAAGATTTTACTTTAGTTTTTTCAAAATAAATCTTAGTTTGGGAATTGCATTCAATTTTAATGGAGCAATATACAAATGGAATTGTGTTCACTCTA
Organism: Odontomyia ornata; assembly: GCA_963969285.1. Classification (NCBI taxonomy): domain Eukaryota; kingdom Metazoa; phylum Arthropoda; class Insecta; order Diptera; family Stratiomyidae; genus Odontomyia; species Odontomyia ornata. The sequence continues at coordinate 223,086,449 of OZ017740.1, read as the reverse complement.
ATATTATATAAAAACAATATATTATTTTTACGCACTTCAATTGCCAATCTTCGCGTGAAAAGTGCTTTTTGTTTTCAACTAGCTCATGAATTTCCTTAAACCTCATCTCCAGCGGTGGTTGGGGTCTTCCAAATTGATTGAGGGCAATATCCATACATTTTGATACATCTTCTCCCCAGCGTTTGCCTTCAGTATTCACTTGCTATTTAGAGAAACAACAATTTCTACATATCTGAAGAAAAAAATATATATATATATATATATATATATATATATATATATATATATATATATATATATATATGTATATATGTATATATATATATATATATATATATATATATATATATATATATATATATATATATATATATATATATATATATATATATATATATATATATATATATATATTTATATATATATATATATATATATATATATATATATATATATATATATATATACATATATATATACATGTTGAATTTGCAGGAGGGTACTCTTTCTTCTTCTTTGTAGCACTACAGCCCCTCTGGGGCCTTCGCTTAGAGATAGTTCGAGTATCTCATTCTCATGACCGTATTGATTTTTTCGGAATTTGGTTTGGTCAGTTACCATGCATGTGCCTGCTCAGCTATGATAGGATCTGATTAAATCAGTACATATCACCACTGAGTGAACACTCGTAGTCTGTCCGAAAAATTCCCTGAACTAACTTTACGTTGCTCCCAACGAGATTTTGCCGTGGGATATATCACCACTGAGTGAACACTGGTAGTCTGTCCGAAAAATTCCCTGAACTAACTTTACGTTGCTCCCAACGAGATTTTAACGTGGGACCTTCGGTTTATGCGTTCATGCTCTAACCACTAGACTACACAGGGTACTCCTGCCACTCATTATTATATTAAATTGAATATTGAAAACATTTTAACATTTTTTTATTGTAAAGCTTTGCCCGTGCCAACTTCAATGTATTCTTATTTAGCATATCTCGTAAGCTACAGTTACCAAAGTTTCTAGTGTTCGAGATAAACTATCCAAATGTTCAATAAATTCATTGAAATAACAATTCGGGGCTCTGTAGAAAGTGAACAATTTCGAGTTCGACCCTACCTACTACCTTTATATTAAATTGCCAACTGTTTTACTGACGTAAATAATCGTTCTTCTACTTGAGAATAATCTTCTCACATATGAATGGCTATAAAATCGCTGATTAAATGTTTCGTTCGACAAAAAAACTCAAACAAGGATTGATATATTTATATATACATACATATATATATATATATATATATATATATATATATATATATATATATATATATATATATATATATATATATATATACATATATATGATACTCTCCGCAATAGGTAAATTTCTCTCGAGAAATTTACCTAATATACGAGTCAAACTGATAACCTTCTCTCCTTTGGGAGTCGGTTAAAAATAAAAGCCTATATTTTATATTTCTTCTGTAAGTATTCCAGCGTACGATCAATTATCGCTCAATTTTTTTTAAACCGATAATATTTTATGCGAAAATAAATATTACCAGCAATAAATTTGATCGACTTTGCTGTATTGTAGCATCAATCCTTGTTTGAGTTTTTTTGTCGACCGAAACATTTAATCAGCGATTTTATAGCCATTCATATGTGAGAAGATTATTCTCAAGTAAAAGAACGATTATTTACGTCAGTAAAACAGTTGGCAATTTAATATAAAGGTAGTAGGTAGGGTCGAACTCGAAATTGTTCACTTTCTACAGAGCCCCGAATTGTTATTTCAATGAATTTATTGAATATTTGGATAGTTTATCTCGAACACTAGAAACTTTGGTAACTGTAGCTTACGAGATATGCTAAATAAGAATACATTGAAGTTGGCACGGGCAAAGCTTTACAATAAAAAAATGTTAAAATGTTTTCAATATTCAATTTAATATAATAATGAGTGGCAGGAGTACCCTGTGTAGTCTAGTGGTTAGAGCATGAACAGGGAATTTTCCGGACAGACTACGAGTGTTCACTCAGTGGTGATATATCCCACGGTAAAATCTCGTTGGGAGCAACGTAAAGTTAGTTCAGGGAATTTTTCGGACAGACTACGAGTGTTCACTCAGTGGTGATATGTACTGATTTAATCAGATCCTATCATAACTGAGCAGGCACATGCATGGTAACTGACCAAACCATCCGAAAAAATCAATACGGTCATGAAAATGAGATACTCTAACTATCTCTAAGCGAAGGCCCCAGAGGGGCTGTAGTGCTACAAAGAAGAAAAAAGAGTACCCTCCTGCAAATTCAACATGTGTATACATACATATATATATATATATATATATATATATATATATATATATATATATATATATATATATATATATATATATATATACATATATATATATATATATATATATATATATATATTATTTTTTTCTTCAGATATATAGAAATTGTTGTTTCTCTAAATAGCAAGTGAATACTGAAGGCAAACGCTGGGGAGAAGATGTATCAAAATGTATGGATATTGCCCTCAATCAATTTGGAAGACCCCAACCACCGCTGGAGATGAGGTTTAAGGAAATTCATGAGCTAGTTGAAAACAAAAAGCACTTTTCACGCGAAGATTGGCAATTGAAGTGCGTAAAAATAATATATTGTTTTTATATAATATTAGAGTGAACACAATTCCATTTGTATATTGCTCCATTAAAATTGAATGCAATTCCCAAACTAAGATTTATTTTGAAAAAACTAAAGTAAAATCTTTTTTCTTTCAAAGTATTCTCGGCGATCAAATGAAATGCGATAGTTTAAGCAAAATTACAAAATTAGTAGAGTCGCTAGAAGCAAATAATTTCGATAATGATTTAAAATCAAAGGACCAAATATTGTATTCAATAATAGAACAGCTATTGCAACTTTCAGACCAAGAACCAGATAATCGAATAATCTTCATAAAAAATCAACTTGGGCAAATTTCTTTAAAAAGTCCGTGATATGATTCAGATACATTAGTTTTTGGAGCAATTCTTTATTACACATACCTGGGTGCATACAAGTATTTGCGCGAATTAGATTTATTAACTTTGCCAAGTTGCTCATATTCGCAAACTCTTTTGACTCTAAATTTGAACTCAGGTGTCTCATTAAATTACTTGACTAATAGGTTGAAACAGTTATAGGCAAAAGAGAAAAAAGTAGTTTTGCTATTGGATGAAATTTATGTAAATCCAATATTAACGTATAAAGGAAATAAATTACAGGGAATTGCAGTAAATACTAGTAATAATTTTGACAAACCAGTGCTTGCTAATTCAGTTCAAGTTTTCATGATTTCATCTTAACTTTCAAAAAATAAGGAAGTAATTGGAATATTTCCAGTTAAAAAATGAGTGGTAGTGAATCATACAAAGTGACGAAAGATATTTTGAATAATTTGCACAACGCTGATTTTGAAGTTGTTTCGATTATCTCCGATAATAATAGAGTTAACGTTAATCTATTTAAATCGTTCTCTCCCCATAATCAGCTACAACCATAGATCATTTCTCCTTATGATTCAACCAAAAATATTTTTTTCTTATTTGACACAGTTCAATTGCTTAAAAATATTAGAAATAACTGGATTAACTCATTACCTAAAATATTTTGTTTCCCTAGTTTTGATAATGCTGATTTACATTTAACTGCTAAATTTAGAGACTTATTTCAAATTTATGAAGAGACTTAATTCATTGTCTTTGAAATGTTTGTATCCAGATACTTTTACAAGACAATCAATTTCATTTGCATTAAAACTTTTTGATGAAAAAACAATAGAAGCAGTTAATATACTATTTAAAGAGAAATTTGGACCCAAATCTGTACGAACCTTTGAATTTATGTGAATCATTAGGAAATGGTGGATAGTTGTTAATGTAAAACATAAAGGAAAAGGATACCGTATTCGAGAGCCTTTGCCATTGCCTATTACTTCGATCCATCAAGATAATGTTACATTTTTAAAAAAGTTTTTAGATTGGCTTAGTTCTTTAGATGTGTTACTAAATTTACAGATAAATTTTCAAGAGAAACTAATACTGCTTTGAATTTAACTACCGCGTCGTTAATTTGAATAGCTGAATATCTTTTAGTGGATTTGCAGATTTCCTTTGTTCTATTAGGGAAACTGCAAACTGATCCACTAGATTCGCGATTTTCTCGATATAGGTGAATGAGCGGAACAAATTATGGATTTCCAAATGCTATGAACTGAGAATAACAAAATCAATAATTGGTATAATAAATGAAAAATAAATAATAATCTAATTCATTTATTTTTTTATTTTTCATTTATTATTGATTTTGTTTTTCTCAATTCATAGCATTTTGAAATCCATAATTAATTCATCCATCGCTTACCACAAATTCATTTATAATTAATTTAATTAAGATTCTAATTTTCAAATACATACCAAAGAAAAAGTGGTTAATTGAAAAGATCGTCAAAATCGAAGCTAACAATATTGAATTAGTTGTTTTTTTCATATGTTCATTCAATATGCAAAATGTTGATTTTTTGCATTTCATAGCATTTTAAAATACAAAGATTATCATTGACTAACAATTTAATTAAGATTAGCAATATTTAAAATATTATTGCAAAGAAATATTGAATTCAATTTTTGTTCGCATTTAAATTTATGATACAAATTGTTGCGTGTTTTTTAATTCATAGCATTTGGAAGTATTGAATTTATTTATTCCTAACTAACTACAAAATTTTTTATAATTAGTTTAATTAAGGCTTAAAGCTTATATAAAAGAAATTGGCAATATTGTGATAATTTATTCTTCATTAAATATTTGTTTTTACAATGCATGATTTTCTTTGTTTTTGAAATAAAAACATAAGTGTGAAATTCACTTTTTTCAATTTCTTCTTCGTAGCATTACAGCCCCTCTCCAGCCTTCGTTTTCTGCAAATAGCGCCTCGGTCCATCAATCGCGTCCTCCAATTTTGAAATCTGAGCAGTGATGAACTGTTTTCGTCGATCGAATCAGACCGGCGTTTCCTCGGTTTCCCCACTGGTCTCCACCCTTCAGTTCTCCCAACGAATGCCTTTCTGGGTGTACGCTGTTCATCCATACGATTCATGTGGTTAGCCCATTGCAGCTTCTGCAGTCTTACAATCGTTGAGACCTTCGGCTCGTCAAACATTTCATACAGCTCCTGGTTTTGTCTAATTCGCCATTGGTCCCCGTCTAGCTTCGTTCCAATCATCCGCGTCAGGACCCGTCCCTTAAAGACGTTGCGGATGCTGGAGTTATGGTCCATGTTTTTCAAATCCATAGCATAGCGCAGATCTTATCACAGATTTGCTTTGTTTTCCTGTGTATGCAGTTGGTTTTCAAGATCGTCAATGCTGAGTACAATATTTTATTTGCGAGCTGTATTCTTCGGCGTTTGAATTCTCTTTCATTAGTGCTCTCGTTATTTTGATGCCTAGCTACACAAGTTTGCCCACATTTTCGGTAATGTATTCGCCAAGTGCAATATTTTGTGTACTTGAGGTATTTTTCCTCGACTGTGTAATGAACACTGTTTTATTCGCATTGATTTGTAGCCCTACTAGTTTTGCTTCGCTGTCGGGTTCCAGGAAAAGTTCTTTGGCAGTTGATAACGACCGTGAAAAAATGTTGCTATCATCTGCATAGGCTACCTCTTGGCTTAACTTGTATAATAGCGTACCTCTTGTATGGACAGGTCGCTTTCTTACTCAGTGCCAAATTGAATAGCAATGGGGCCAAGCCCATCTCCCTGCTTTAGTCCGCTTTTGGTGTCAAAGGCGTCGGTGAGTTGATTATTAATGCAGACTTGGGAGGTTGTCCACGTCATTTTGATAAGACGGACTAATTTGGCTAGGATGCCTTTGGTACAGTACGTTACGATCAATACTGTCGTATGCTTGCTTTTGAATCTAGGTACATACAAAGGGAGAGCAAGTTTAATAGCAATTTTTAACGTGAAGTTATCCACAACAGAAATGCACGCAACAACGGAGATTTAGCTTTCATAGCAAAAGTTAACTATCGCAGATTCTTTATCTATTATAGCAAAAGATAATTTACCTATTAGCCTATTGGAGCCAACGACAATTATCGCAGAGTGTTTATCCACCTATCAACTCTTAAGTAATTTCAATAGTTCAATTAAGATAGATTTGTCTGTTAACCTACTGAAAACTTAAAATCTAAATGACTTTCAATAAGATAATATTTCTTATCTGCTTCCCTCACTAGCTTAGATGCATATCCTTTTTCCTCCAAATCCACAGGAAACCTCAATCGCTTCTTAAATTAGTTTGAAATAATGTTTAACGGTTCATAATAGTTGCTATGACTTTATAAATCCATCCGTCGTAAAAAACAAACGTTTTATAATCAGGATACAAGAATATTCAATGAGATTGATTCATTGTCAGCAGCGCGACACAACAAATCGGGATTTATCATCTACTAACCATCTCAAATTATCACGGTTCTACGTCCATACTAATTGTTACTGCATAACATCTATAAAAAATTTGTAAATTGATGTCATCAGCCTTGATAAATTATAAAATATATTGAAACATTTAGTGTAGTGATTTTATTTAAATTTATTTTGTTTTCATTTTAGTTATAACGAAAAGCAGATCAAGCTACAAAGGTATTTTTAAAATAACGGCAGGGAAAACGTGCACTTTCAGTTCTTGTTGAGCCACTATCATATTCATTTTCATAATTCTCATCCGTTTCATCATCGGATGTATTTTTATGATGTTTAGTCCATGATTTTGTTGACTTATTGTCGGTGGTTCATCCTCTGAATCGTCTTCAGGTAAAACTCTGCTATTGCGATTCGTTCGTACTTGGCGTAGTTGGGGCGGGTTTCGTCAGTTTGTTATGATTTCAGGAGTAATAGTTTCCTCGACTGTAGACTCCGATTCTGACGACTTTTTTCGTCGTATCAGCTTTCGATTAGGTCTCTGAAAAAATTGATTGAAAATTGAAAAAATAAGGCAAATTATATCAATGTCCCGATTACATACCTTTGTTCCTCATCTTGATTTTGTTCATCAGGAGTGTTTTGTCTCTAGCGATGATTGGTATATTTCGTTTTGCTACTTGATTCCTCTTCACAATTGGCTCTAGATGCTTCTAGCCGGGCGCTTCTTCGACTTGGACCCGGTGTCGGCTTGGATGGTAAGAGAGTTGACGATGAAACGGCGTTCAAGGCATTATTCCGACGAGGAAAACATGCTCGGAAAGTCAATTTCCCGAGTTCTGCGCTGCCATTCGAGGGTTTACTTCTTGGTATTATCGTTATTGCTTCATCTAAGAACCGAGTTGTAATTCTATAGAATCGGATTGATATGACTTTCGAACAATGTACTTTAACGAAGTTTCATCGATATGAAATTGAATGAAGTTCAGGTTAATGTTGATTAAAATATGTATCAAATACTTAATTAACTGCTTTGCAACTTCCTGCATGACTACATGACTCACAAAAAACAATTAAGGCTATCCTGCTGAACTATTTCTCAGGCAACAAATTGCCGCCAATAACTGTTCCTCCCACAATTTGACAAAAATATGACACTTACTGGAGAAATGTCACGACAGCTGATTAAAAAAAAAGTAAAAAAGTAATGACGTCATTGATGAAACAATACTTTTCACTGCATTATCAAACCTAGCAAGATGGCCAGGTTTAAGGAGGTAGTGGTATAACCGTTTGCTTGTATCTGCGAGTAAACTAAAATTAACTATCTTCTGCGTGTTTTCACGTCAATTTCCGGGAGAAATGAATTACTAATATAGAACACAAACAGATCTACGCATAGAGTCCACGCCCCTAACGCGTAGTGTCGATGCCAGGAAAACGCGACTCTCCGTTGTTTGTTTCTGCAAATAATTTTAAGTTGTTTTTCTTTCCAATTTATAAGCCATTGTGCATGGGTGTAATGCTATTTTTCTCGATTTTTCAATCACATTCAATTATTTCCAACCGAATTTTGTAGTAATTGTTGGCTGACTTTTTATCTTAAAAATGTATGTACGTAAAAATACTCAATATCTTTTTATTGCAGACGGAATTAAAAAATTTGTCAATTTGTATAAATATGAGATAAATTAATTGTGTTTTTAGTGAGGGTTGAAATGCCATCCAAAATCCTCAAACTCAAATTTTATGAAAGCATAAAGCAAGTTTTAACACATTGAAGTACTCAAAAACAATTGCCCATATGGCACTCTAAGCTTAAAAAATATTCAATGAAAAAATTAGTCATAATAGTCATAAAAACAATAAATACTATCAAACGAAAATTACTTGATATCAATTAATTGAAGAAAACAAGAAAAAACTGAGCAACTCTATTGAAACATCCAAAATCTTCTTTTCTGTCGGGATGTGTTGAATGAATTGATCAAATCGAATTTTAAAATGAAGAATTCAGCATCCAATCTAATCCTATTGTTGACGGTTGTTGTAAAAATAGATTTTTTTTAAGTATCAGTAAAGAATCAATTGATTATTACAAATGCAGTCAGTTTGTAATGATATATGCACTAACGGATTGCCTAAAAATGGTACTAGATACTATGCTCTGTATAAACTATTCAGTACCACTATTTTGTAGTATTCTTTATCTTATATATATATGAGAATAGGGCTACAGAGGTTCTTTTTCAATAAATTAATAAGAAATAATTCTTATTTAATTAAATTATGATAATGAACTTACACACTCACTCATATATAGTGCTTCAAATTCAAGGGAACAACCTGTCCGAAAAATATATATATGTTAAAAAAAACATTAAATTATAACATTTTATTGGAAGAAATTATCAAGGATTGAATGATATTGTTTCTTGTCGACTGACTATTAATTGCAATATTGTTTAAATTCAGAGGCCAAATGGGCCATCATAGTTTCGATTGTTTTATCTTTTCGAAACTTGCTATAGACTTTTTTATAAATTTTATAATGGTTGATGAAATAAAGCGCATTTGATTTTGAATTTGACAAAGGGCTCTCTTATAATTTTTAGGTCCTTGGATGTAAGGAGTCTAGTTTTGGAAATTTCATCACAGTGTAAGAATATTTTTTAATAAATTTTTTTTTATAAACTCTGATTTTTAGTGAGGCATCGTACTGTATGTTATTTTTTAATAGTTTAAGGCTGCCTAGCATTCGAACAAGATAATGTTGGAAGGATAATTTAGCATATTTTATGTGCACTCTTATACCGACGTTCTAGAAGTTTTTTGGGTGGCACATTTGATGATACGAAAGAAAGTAAAGCGCAGATCGTACGAGCGGTTTGCGACTAATAAAAAATAATTAAGAAAGTCGTAGGGAATAAAGATCTTCAAGATACTCGTATATTACACTTCGCAATGGCAAAGTTCGCATCAAGTGCTGCCAAATACTAATAACAGAGGAAAAAATAATATTGACATTGCGATATCATCAATCCAAACAAAGCAGAATCAGTTGAATTGACCACAAATGTGATAAAACAAAGAACGATCCAGTTGGAAAACATAACATCGACTCATATGATGAAATTAATAGATAAATTATTACGATATCTTTCCAGTGATTAAATAAATAAATTACCACGAGATATCACCTATTGGAAAGAGTTGTTGCGAGTATCAAAACAAACATAATGCATGAATTCAATAGATTCTAGTACAATGGCCTATACAAATATGCAGTATGTATCAGTAACAGTAACTTTTACATAAATTGGAACAATTTCTTATACAAGTATTGGATGAATAATTCAAATTATCGATTCACACTACTAAAAAATTTGTTTCAAAACCAAGGATCGTTGCAGATCATACAGAAGACGTTCTGGTAGGAGCACTCTCCTGCTTACTGAACTTGTTTTCACTAGTTTTGATGAAATCTGATCTATAATAAAAAAATATTTTGGTCCACATGGCATTCCGGACTTACTTATCAGGAAATGTAGGAACTCAACTTCTAGACCTCTTGTCGTGATGGCAAATAATTGCATTAATAATGGTTACTTTTACCTTTATCAAAATCAAGATCAAATTGTGTTATTAAGAAATTCAGACTGTTTTGAGTCAAAGCTGCTTTGCCTTGGCTAAATTTTGTTTTTACTTTGGCCCTATGCCAAGGTTCTGTTGCCTCAGTTCTTGTACTGAGACAACGCCGCGATAATTTTCAATGAAAGCTTGGCCTTATGCCAAAGTTTCGTTGCCTCAGTTCTTGTACTGAGACAACGCCGCGATAATTTTCAATGAAAGCTTGGCCTTATGCCAAAGTTTCGTTGCCTCAGTTCTTAAACTAAGACTTGAACTTGTACCTTTGAGTTAAGCCGATGCTTGTATCGGCTAACTCGCTGCGAATAAAACGACTTGATTGCTTTGATGGTCAAAATTCGACTGACTTTATTGCAGGTAAAATGTGCTCTTATATCTAATTCACAATCTAATTTACAATCATAATTCGTATACTCAAATGTTTACCTAAACTCACATGAATGCGGTTCCCACAAATTTGCAAGCGCAACAAAATTCATGTGTCTTATAGACACATAGATCACGTTGCACCTGCTGTGGGAATCTTTTGTTCAGCGCGCACAAGGTAAATGCATTCATGGGTGCGTGCCAGACAAAACACGGATCACGTTACGTGCACATTCCGGTGAGTTTAGAAGAAGATAATGAATATGAATTTGAAGACAATAATAATACATTATGGAAAAATGCACATGCGACAATATTATTTTAAGCTAAAGATGAAAATGAAGATGTAAAAATATTATTTGAAGATGAATATGATTTCGTACATCCTCCCCCGCGTTGAACAGTCCGTTCAACCTTACGTTTGAATCACGGGCAGGCTGTGGCATCTTGGTCGGGGAATAGGCCGTCGCTCTCGAGAGATGTGTTGATGATTCCGCCATTTGAAAACAAGGTAAATTGCCAGTGCAATAATTAAAGCGAAGCTGAGATATCCAATCGTGTATTGATGAATATCATGATTGTCCAGTTCATCAAAATCAATTGTTTCCTGAGTGTTTAATTGTCGTTTTAGTTCTTCTAGTTCTGAGGCATAGGCTTGGTAGTCTTGAGTAGATTTGTTGTGTGAATTGTTGGCTGTTTTACTGTTAGTGGTGGGTGAATGAACTCTTGTATAAGAAGCTCTGCGTTCGTTTGTATACATTTGATGACCCTGAATGGTGACCGTATCGGATTTCAGTTTGATAATACCGGAGCCCTCCAAAGTAAGAGCTGAGGGTTGACCACCGCAGACAACATGAACCGCTGTACGATTGGTCAATGCATAAATCCACTCATTCGAAAAGAGAATTTGGCTCCACAAGGCTGAACTTTCGAGTTCCGTTATGCTGCATTCGAGAGCTTGACTTCACAAGTGCTGATGTTTGCTTCCTTGTGGTACAGTGGATGAGATTGTTGACACATGTGAATAGATGGATCCATCTGGATGCATGTGATGTATTCTTCTTCTGTGAGTGGGTAATACGAATCACGGTGTTGACTGATAATCAAGTATCGGGCGCCAGGAATTATCGCTATTAGTCGGCTATTTTTTGCTACAGGTATGGGATAAAGTCTGAAGAGATCGAAGGTAATTGTGTTGACGAGTGGGATCTTGAATTCAAAAATAACGAAGTCTTCGATTAGTCTGGCGCTAATTGTTGCTGTTCTGAACAGTCTCAAAAAGTTGTCGTTAGCTGCTGGAAAGCGAAGCGTATCAGGTAGATGCTCTTTGATATTAGATATGGCTTCGCTCAATTGCTTCTGCGACAACAATAATGGGTTGAAATTTCCATGTTGGGTATCAGTGATGATGCTTATTATGGAGGCCTGAATGCGTTGCAAATTGATTGTAATTAGAGTCATTTGAAATGACAACATCGTGATGAGATTTGTCACCTTGCTTTGGTTGCCCTCCTGATTTGGGCCTCTTACCATGTTGGTTAATTGATCAAGCTCCTCCTCAATCACCTTGAACCTTTGTTGGACTGTTTCTTCACTTCGCTTGATGATGTTCAACGTAGAATCAATAATGGATGTTTGATTTTTTAATAAGGAATACAATTTAACTTGGTTTCCTTTTACACCTTTGATTGTCTGAGTCATCTGATTAGCATATTCTTCCTCTAGAACACCAAACAACGATTTGGCTACGCTACCAACCATGTTGAAGGCTCCTCTTTTGGTTCGAACCTTTAAGCAATCGATTGATGTTTGTTAGTTCATTTTGCACATGTATGAAGTGGTCCTTCAGCATAAAGCAACTGGTCTTAAATGTTCCCTGCTCACAAAGCTGCTGCAACATCCTCGTTCCGTTTTCCAACGTTGTAAGGTCGGTCCAATATGGCCCTAAATCATAGTAGATTACGAGCTTCCATTCACTTGTCGACAAATATGCATTACCTAGTGATTGGAAATGCAATCCTGGATGCGGTCCGAAAGTTGATACCTTGACTGGTTCTGCGTGTACCAAAGGTACTATCAGACAGGCCAAAAGTAGTGAGACAATTGACGTCCCCATTTTTCGTTTTTTAGGTGGATCTTTGGAGACACAGGATTCTGGGTCCTCTTCGATGGATGGTCTCCTCTTAGACTCAGGAATCCCTTCCATGGACGCGCCTTCTTCACGACGTGTGTCTTCGTCCAGTGGCAGTGGAGCAAGTCAATGTATGGCTCTCTTTATAACACCTGATGGAGTCTTTATGTCGGCCACTCGCACGAAGCCATCATTGCCCTTATAAATTTTTATGATTCTTCCAAGTGGCCACTTCATTACCGGCATGTTATCTTCCTTGATGATTACAAACATACCCGGTAGAACATTCTGGCAAGACTGTTTCCACTTCGAGCAGTGTTGCAATTGATTCAGGTATTCTTCTGACCAGCGTCTCCAGAATTCGTCCTTAATATGGCGTACAAGTTTCCATCTCGTAAGCAATCCGCCTTTTACAGGTTCTGCCATGGCATCTACGACAGCTGTTGGAGGTTCTCCGATGAGAAAATGGCCTGGTGTCAATGCTGAGAGGTCGTTAGGATCTTCTGATAGCGGTGTTAATGGTCTCGAATTGAGGATGGCTTCAATTTCCACCACCAGAGTTTGTAGCTCTTCATACGTTAACGTTGCTGATGAAGCTCCTCGGCGTAGCAAATATTTGGCAGATTTAACTGCCGCCTCGCATAGACCGCCAAAATGGGGCGCACGAGGTGGTATAAAGTGGAAATCTATATTTCGGGTATTGCATACGGCGGCTATTTTCTCTTGAGATTTCTCGGAATGTAAAGATACTGCTAATTCCTTAAGCTGATTGTGGGCTCCCACGAAATTGCTGGCATTGTCGCAGTAGAGATTTCTACAGTGGCCTCGTCTGCCGATGAACCTTTTAAGGGAGCCGATGAATGCTTCGGTGCTAAGATCGCTCACCAGCTCAAAGTGTACTGCCTTAGTAGCAAAACAACAATATATGGCAACGTATCCTTTCTGCGGTCGCGTTCCTCGGCCACGGTAATGAATCATCATCGGCCCCGCGAAGTCGACTCCTGAATTAATAAATGGCCGCGCAGGCTTTACACGTGTTGATGGTAAGTTTCCCATGACCTGAGAAAGCAGCTGCGTATTCGCTCGAGTGCATCGTATGCATCGCTGCACAATGGATCGTGCCAATGATTTTCCTTTTATTGGCCAGAAACGTTGCCGTGTGATCGTAAGCAATGCTTGTGGCCCAAGATGGCAATTGTCTTGGTGAATGTCGGTCATTAGCAGTTTACTCAGTGGATGCCTGTAGGGTAACAGTATCGGATGTTTTGCATCAAATGATAGGCTTGATGCTTCAAGTCTTCCCCCAACACGCAGTATCCCCTTTTCGTCGATAAAAGGGGTTAGACCAGTTAAAGGACCATCCTTTTTGAGTCTCTTTTGATGACTCAAATCCTTTATCTCGTCACGAAACTCGTCCTGCTGGATATGCTTCAAGATGACCTCCAATGCTCGGGATAATTCCTGACTTGTGAGTGACCTTGCCACCACTGCATCGGATCGCAACCTTTTGCTAATGCGTTCGGTAAACCTTAGCACATATGCGATGATTCTCTGTAATTTTTTAAAGGAGTTACCACATTGAATATTGTCAATAAAATTAGCGGATGCGACAATGGTTGCCGCAGTGGTGAGTTTTTCCTTCCTTTTCTCTAGGTCACATGATGGTCTTTTCGTATATTCTGGTGGCCATAGTATTTCAGCTCCATGCAAGAAGGGAGGTCCGTATAACCAAATGTTACAGCTAGTTAATTCTGCTGGCGTAATTCCTCGTGAGAGAATGTCAGCAGGGTTGCTTTTTGACTCAACATGTCGCCATTGGCTTGGTATTGAAAGTGATTGAATTGCTGACACTCTATTTGCAACGAATGTGTTATAAGATGACGCTGTGGCATTGATCCATCCGAGCACAATTTTGGAGTCACTCCAGAAAAAATGTATCACCTCATCCATATGCAGAGCAGTCTTGACTCTGTGGGCCAGCTCTGCTCCTAGTTTGGCTGCACAGAGTTCCAAACGGGGAATGGTTACGTTCCGAATAGGAGCTACTCGAGATTTGGCACATAAAAGGCGTACAATAATTCTACCATCTGTTAAGGTAGCTCGAGTGTAGACCGCTACTCTATCTGCCCTTTCTGAGGCGTCACAGAATATGTGTAACTGCGTTCGCTTGGGGACCTCCTTTGCAAAAACATGTCTAGGGAATTGTGCCTTCTGCAACGCTAGTAAACTCTTGCGAAAGTTGTACCATCTGGTGAACATGTGTTCTGGTAAGACTGCATCCCAGTCGAGCTCCAATCGCCATATGTCTTGTAAAAACAATTTGGCCGTGACGATGATAGGCCCCATGATGCCCAGTTGATCGAACATTCTGGCAATGTCAGAGGATATCGTCCTTTTTGTGATTTTGTTATTTTCTGGATCGAGGTTAATCCTTATTTGAAAGTCGTCCACCTTAGGGAGCCATGTTAGACCGAGGGTTTTGATGCAATCCTCAGTGTGACTAGTAAAGTCCAGTTGCACTTCTTTATCGTCAGGTGCTATATTGTGTAGTAGGCGAGGGTGGCTGGCACACCATTTGCGGAGCTTCATCCCGGCACTTAGTAGGAGTTTGATTAATTCATCCTGTGCCTGAACCGCTTCTGACAGGAGGTTCAATCCTGTCATGACGTCGTCCACATAAAAATCTCGTTGCAGGATGATGCCACCTAGTGGATGTCATTGTCGTTGGAGGCATTTGGTTGCCAAATATGGAGCACACGTCGTTCCATATGTCACGGTGTTCAGTTGATAATATCGTAGCGGTTGATTTGAATCATTCCTCCAGATCAGCAGTTGGTATTTCCGATCGTCAGGATGCAACAGAACCTGCCGATACATCTTTTCTATATCGGCAGTGAAGACATAACGATGCAGTCGGAAACGAAACAAAATTGAGAATAAGTCATCTTGAACAGTTGGCCCAGTGTGCAATATGTCGTTCAACGAGACATTTGTAGATGTTTTGCAGGAAGCATCGAATACAACTCTGAGCTTAGTAGTGCTACTATCTGGTTTCAGGACATAATGATGAGGCAAGTAATAAATTGGACGTTCACACGACTGAAGCGTTACCTCCTGCATGTGTCCAAGGTTGATGTACTCGTTCATGAACTCTTCGTACTGACGCTTGAGCTCTGGATCCCGTTGAAGCCTTCGTTCCATACCAAAGAATCTGCGAGTGGCGATATCCCTTGATTCACCTAGATGTTCAGGGTCATCATTGAAAGGAAGTCTCACCAGAAATCGGCCTTCGCGCGTTCTTTGTGTCGTCTGGCTAAAATATGTTTCACATGATTTCTCGGCAGAAGTATACTGTGGTTTGCTCTCTACTACTTCCTCCAGCTTCCAAAATCTTTCGATTGTATTATTTAACTGTTGATCTTCCGCAAGGACCCCACACGTAACAGAAGACGATTGCTCTGTGCCAACTTTGCCGGCCACTATCCAGCCAAGAAGCGTATTTTGCAGGACTGGTAGTTCGCTGCCTAGTTTTATTTGGCCAATTGATAAAATGTCGTAGAAATGTTCAGCACTTAACAAAAGATCGATGCGTTCTGTATTATGGAAGTTTGGATCAGCAAGCTTCAGGTTTTTCGGTATGGGCCACTGAGATATGTTTAATTCTACGGATGGTTGAGGAGATATTATCTTCTCCATTATGTAAGCTTCTAAGCGCGTGGTGTATTCATTTAATCTTGACTGCAGTGCAACGTTCACCCTTTTTTGTGCCCGTTCCGCTGATTGATTGCCAAGTGCCTCTAATGCTTGGAAACGTATTTCCAAAAATGCCAAGAACTCCTTCAATGACTGGAGCTTACGTGGGTTGACCAGCGATTGTTCGTATAAAGTGTGCGTGACGGTATCAAGTTTCCTGATGAGGATGTGAAGAAGCAATGGATCCCAATTTTGTGTAGCCACATTGATGTTTTCCAGACCTCTTATGCATTCGACTGTTGTATCGTGCAAAGATCTCACTGCTGCTGCTGAGGGCCTATCACTTGTGATGGATGATTGGGCCATCAGCTTGTTGAGGAGGGCTGTAACCAATAAGCGTCGATTTTCATATCGTTCGTTTAGAGTCTTCCATGCAGACTCGTAGTCGTCTTCAGAAAGCGCAAAATTTTGTATGAGTTTTGCCGCTTCTCCAGTGAGATTGGCCTTTAGGTACCACATTTTTTGACATCTGGATAATGGTTGATTATGAATCATTTCACAAAACAGATCGTGAAATTGTCGCCACTGGAGATAGTCGCCGTCAAACTTAGGTAGGTTAATTTTTGGTAGTTTCAAACTGGGTGCTGTTATTGGGGATGTTGGTTTGGCAGGTGTCCCCTTTATTGCATCGAGCTCACCTTCCAACCGTATAAGCCAGTCTTGAGACAATTCTTCGAGGGTTTCGTGTTGGTCTGGTTCAAATCCATATGTTTCAGGCTCTGTACCAATCTCATACATCCTTTGTTGATACTCCTCCAATTGTGACCAGTAACGATTGATTGAGGCAATCTTCAACTTATAAAACTGCCGGGTTTGACCTTTAGCTTCGCCAAGTCGAGAAAGGAATCGTCGCAATGAATCTGCCAGGACGTTATACCGTCGCACTTGTTTGATGACGTCAGATGATGTCTCGATCGTTGACGTACTCGAATCATCCTTGCTGCCCTTGCCGGTAACCTCTGCTTGATTCTCAACGTTCTGTTCTGCATGCCTCAATGCCAGCATTTTCTCTTTGAAATATGCTTGAAAATTCTGGTAGTTGGTTTCGGTTGTCTCATGCAAACCACTTGAAAAATAGTCATGAGTCGGCGACACATCTTTCAACGAGCGAATTTTTGCATCCACTTCTTCGAATGCGTCCCATTTGGATTCGAGACGTCGGAGTCGCTCCTCGTAGTACTCAGCCCTTTTTTTACGACTTGTAGGGTCCTTTTTGTAGTTGGCGATGATCACGTCAATATTCGCTGCTAGAAGCCTCTGATGCTCAGCTAAACTGTCCATTCCTGCGGGTTGTGGCGTGGATCACGTCGGGGTCACCAATGTTTTGAGTCAAAGCTGCTTTGCCTTGGCTAAATTTTGTTTTTACTTTGGCCCTATGCCAAGGTTCTGTTGCCTCAGTTCTTGTACTGAGACAACGCCGCGATAATTTTCAATGAAAGCTTGGCCTTATGCCAAAGTTTCGTTGCCTCAGTTCTTGTACTGAGACAACGCCGCGATAATTTTCAATGAAAGCTTGGCCTTATGCCAAAGTTTCGTTGCCTCAGTTCTTAAACTAAGACTTGAACTTGTACCTTTGAGTTAAGCCGATGCTTGTATCGGCTAACTCGCTGCGAATAAAACGACTTGATTGCCTTGATGGTCAAAATTCGACTGACTTTATTGCAGGTAAAATGTGCTCTTATATCTAATTCACAATCTAATTTACAATCATAATTCGTATACTCAAATGTTTACCTAAACTCACATGAATGCGGTTCCCACAAATTTGCAAGCGCAACAAAATTCATGTGTCTTATAGACACATAGATCACGTTGCACCTGCTGTGGGAATCTTTTGTTCAACGCGCACAAGGTAAATGCATTCATGGGTGCGCGCCAGACAAAACACGGATCACGTTACGTGCACATTCCGGTGAGTTTAGAAGAAGATAATGAATATGAATTTGAAGACAATAATAATACATTATGGAAAAATGCACATGCGACAATGTTATTTTAAGCTAAAGATGAAAATGAAGATGTAAAAATATTATTTGAAGATGAATATGATTTCGTACACAGACCAATCTCTCGTCTTTTGAACCTGGGCAAAATTCTTGAAAAATTTAGCCTGCGATCTTTTAAAATTCAAGGAAAATATATATATATATATATATATATATATATATATATATATATATATATATATATATATATATATATATATATATTTATATAAGCACGAGCTTACTCTACGTGCCTTACCCAGGGGCTTTAACTTCTTTTTTTTTCTCTATAATTTCAAAAATTTCTTTTTCCTCCAAAATTCCTCCGATTTTTCAATTTCTTCCAAATTTTAATTTGCATAAAAATCCTTCGAAAAAATAAGAAAAATAAGTCAAAAGGTAGAGTGGACAAAAAGAGTTAAATTGGAATTGGAGTGTTTGGAAAAAACATAAAATAAGAAAAGATTATCAAGGCTTATTTTAAGTGTTATTATTTTTTTTCAATACAATTATTTTGCTTTTTAATCTTTTAATCCACTAGGCAATAAGGATTTCAGTTTTTACTTTCTTTTATTTTCCGCGACAGTATTCCAAGTTCTATCTTGGAATCTGTGGGTATGGGAGAAAATAAGGAATATGGGGAGCTCTCCACCGGTAAATCTAGCTTCACGCGGAAAGCGAGAAAAAATTTGCAGCATTTCTACGAGAAGTTTGAGGGCGACATAAAGGAGGAATTTAATCTGGACTTGCTTGCTAGTTGCAAGATGTAACTGCAAGTGCCGGTTTCCAGTGACATGGAGATGGATGAGGGTGTAAGTTTCATGGTCAGTGGTGATGAGGAGGAGGCTATCGTAAAGCCAGAAGCTAGAAAGTGGCCAATAGGGTCTCCAAAGCAGGAGCATACTTCAAAGGAATCGAAGATCGTTGAAGTGAGCGAGCGAGATTATCCCCAGCACAAAAAGGCAGTGAAAATAGCTTTCGCGAGCTTCTTGGGGACCATCTCCAAGCCGGGTGGAAGGCCAGATCTTAAAAGTAATAAAAGGGAATCGAAGCTCCAGTAGCCAAGCGTCGCTGCTACCAAAAAAGAGAGGGTGCCTCCTATAGTGTGCTATATGCTTGACCTGAAGACTTTCAGGGATAGCGTCAAACCCTGAAAAGGAGCCAGTGAACAGCTCCTCACAAGCTTCACTCCACCCTGAAACGGCTGAGGATCATACAAGCGTTTTCAATTTTCTGAAGTATGCAAAGGTGGCTTGCCACACCTACAATCTTCCAGGAGAGAGAAAATCGACTCTCCTTCTCAAAGACGTGCACAGCTCATATGACGAGAAAGATATCGTGGCTGAGCTGAAAGAACATCTCAGAGAAGATTTAATTTCCGCAAAAAGGTGCTCCACTATTACCTCTAGGAGGGAAAGAACACGCTTTCATCTTTCTTAGTCCACGACTGCAGAAAAATTGTACTTCCCAGTGCTTCAATTGCCAAAGATTTGGCCATGTCACTTCTTACTAGGGACTTGAAGCTTGATGTGTAAAATACAACAAGCAGCATCACTCCTTTGAATATTGAATCTCGAAGAATGCGAATAAAGACGAGATCTTCTGTGTGAACTGCAATGCTAAGGGGCACCCTGCGAGTTTCAGAAGTTGAAGAGAGGAAGAAGAATCTCCCAAAAAAAGGAAAGGAGGGATTTCATGACTGCCTCTAAAAACAATACTTTTTGTGAAGGGGTTTCATACTCTAGCCCTTTGCAAGGTAGCCTGCACATCAGCCTATACGGCAACCCAAACAACAACCCCAGCAGTCACAGAATGACCGAAGTACGGTTTTAAGCACTGACTACAAACAATTTTTCGAGTGTGACTTGTTCACACTCATTCAGAAAGTGAACTCTTTTATCCCCCACTACAAAAAATACTAATCCTAGTGAGAAAAAAGCTGCAAACTTACAATTTCCCTTTAAAGTATGATGTTGTGATGAGTTCCATTGAAATCTCCATCCTCAACATATGTTCACTAGCTCCACACTTTAAAGGTAATTTTGTTCAAAAATACTTGAATGCCCATAGATCAGACTTCTTGTTTATGTTGGCGACAAGACTCAAAGAAAGATACAGAGCACATCAGGGAAAATACTAGGTCATTAGTTGCAATGATCCAGGAGGAAGTTTTGGAGTTGTTATGGCTCACAAAGATCACGTGAAAGTCCAATGCCTTCAAAGTCTGCAATTTATCGAAGCAGAAATAATAAGCTCCATGCTAGGAGTTTATTATTTCTGCTTTCTGTTTGACATGGATATTCGGTGAGAAAGGTCATTGACCACATGGAAACAATGTTTACTCTGTGCAAAAAAATTTGATTTCTATCCCATGAGAAGTAATTTCAATGCGAAACATCCCTAATGAGGAAATATTGCACCTAATGGCTATTTGACAGCTATCTCTAACTGGGTTCAATTAAATATGGTGTAATGATTCATGATTCTCATACGTACCATTATCACCCGAAATTAGTTCCCATACTTACCATAGTTCAAATTGCAAAACTAGAACATTGTAATGATTTCAAAATAGAATTTAAAAAATAGAACAAGAAACATTAATCAATTGAAACGTAAACCCAACGTAAAGAATTCTCAAAACAAATGTACATGTAATACGACATCCACTCATTCAATTGTTTTGCGTTCGCTTATACTTTCTACCGCGTTCTTGAAAGAAAATCAAAACAATTGGCATTTGTTTGCATATGGTCAATAGCATACACTTGAGACTTGACCTAGAATAGTTACGTAATGAGTATATGCACTTGTAGTTCCATTGATTGTATAATGGATCGTATGATAAGGAAAACAAATGTGTGAAGTAATTAATGGGTCATGAGACCACACATTTTGTTTTGTAGTTTATGACATAGATTTTAGGTCATCGTAAAAATATAGATTCGACCTTTGATAATTCTTAGGCTGGAAATTATTTGAAGACGAAAAGGATTTTTCTGATTTTTGGATTCTTTGGCTGGACTATACGGCCGAACATAGAAGATATTGCGGCATAGAAGCTTAGCTTCAGTGCATCTCCAATTTGGCCAGATACTATCGGGCTAGACGACAAAAGAGGTAATTTAGCTAATTAATTAATTATAAAAGGCCCAACTCAACATGACGATTCTGCAAATTACAGAGAAAGATGAAATCGTTGTTCGGTTCATCTGAGTTGGAGGTGCTGAATAAAAGGTTTCAGAATTTGTTGGTGCAAGCAGAAGAAGAAATACGGAAGAAACGTGAAGAATATCAACCGGAATTGACGACCGAACCACCTGCGTACACTCCAGCTCCGGTCAATAAATTGGGACCAAAAAGGTTAACAGTGGAAGAGTATCTACGACGGCAGAAGAAACCAGCACCGGAAATCATCAAGGTACAAAAACAAAGAAAGAAGAAGCACCGCGCAGGACATAAGGCGAAGCTAAGGGAAAGCGGAAAGAGCTGCATCGGCTAAAAGCGATTTCAGAAGGTGAAGTTCAAAGAAGCCTGTTCAGGAAATTGAATAAACTAAGCGGAAGAAAAAAATAGCAATACGGGGAACAACTGTTCGACGACGACTGTTACAGATTCATTTGTAGTTGAGTACAAGCAGAGCATAGTGACATCAATTATTTTTATTGTTATTTTAGTAGTATTATATATGTATCACGTTAAGAATAGGAATTATGTTAGAAATAGGATAAATCGCAATATAAATGTTGAAAAGGTAAGTTCAATCCTCTTTTCAATGTTTTTAAATGCAGCGGTTAGAAGAAATAATTAAAGATTTAGAACAACTTTTGGCGAACGTTAGGAAATGTAAAAACCGTCCCTATGCACAGGAGACCATAAATTTAAAATTTGAACAGATTGAAGATTTAAAAGAAGAGGCGAGAAAATTATTCAGTAGTGAAAAGGAAAAGAGAACATTGGAGTTGAAAGAGAATTTCGTGAAGTTAGTATCTTTGTTGTCAGAAAGTCTTAGTTATATGAAAAAGCAGAATCGAGCAAAAATGGCAGAATTCAATTTAGAAGTTTGTTTGAAGACAATTCCTGCTTTTGAAGGAAATTTTAAGTCTCTACAGCAATTCCTTAAACTAGTAGAACTATTTTACAAAACATTATCTACAGAAGGGAAAGAAGCCTTGATTGATTTTGTGTATAATATAAAATTATCCACTGGTGTACAGACAGCTATAAGTAGTTCAGGAATTCCTAAAACATTTGAGGAATTATCAGCAAAGTTACACGCTAAGTATAAGTGCTCCAATACAATCCCTCATATACATACCACTTTAAGTGGATTTACCCAGCGTAAACTGAGTGTCTCCGCTTTTAAGGATAAAATTGCAGAGCTGATAGATGAATTGAATAGCCTGCAAATATCTAACCTTGGTGTAAATACCGCTCAGGATCAGAGAAACATGATTGTGAGGATGAACGACTCATATGCACTAACTGTGTTTAAGAATGGACTAATGGTACTATCTTTGCGGCAAGACCAATGAGTTTTTCGGATGCTGCAGATTTAGCTCTTGAAGTAGAGAAGACTGAGTCGAGTCAAGTAAATAGTGTATTTTACTGTAAGAACAATAGGAATAATTACAACCAGAGTAATAGGAGAGATAGTAGGAATTATAGAAATAAAAATAGAAATAATGATAATAGAAATGGAAGTAGAGATAATTATAGAAGGCGTAATTATGATAATAACAATGGTAGTGGTAACAACAAAAATAATGACAATAACAATAGCACCAACAACGGTAGTAGTAATAGTGGGTATAATAGGAACAATTATAGAAGAAGAGGTAATAATAGAAATAATTCGAATCAAAACAGTACATACAATAGAGGTAACAATATAATACTAGAGGTAATAGACGTAACGGCGATAGAAATAGTAACATCAATGTGGTACAGGAACAGGAAAACTTGCTGGACTCCGGAACGGAGTAAAGATTCCTTCCGGGCAGAAGATATATAAAATTTCGGATAATTGTGCAAACTACATAACTGTTTTTTTTTTTTTGCAAAAATGCCTCACAGAATTTAAGATTTTTAATAGGCACAGGAGCAGATGTTTCCTTGTGTAAATGTGAGAAGATCAACAGCAACGAATTATTTTGGTCAGATGATAAGTGTAAATTAACGGGGAATACGAGTGTGACAATTACGTCTTACGGATCAATAAATCTAGAGATGAGTCTGAATGATGAAGACATCGTTCAAGGAAAATTTTCTATCGTGGGTAAAAAATTTCCTATCAATACAGATGGGATAATAGGTAGAGATTTATTGGAAAAGTTCTTGTGCAAGATAGATTATGAGACATACACAATATCTTTTCTAGTAAATGATAAAGGAGTAATACTACCAATGCAATATAAACAGAATAAGATTGGGCAGATTAAAATACATGCCAGAACCGAAACTGTCTTTCCGATTAGCTTGGAAACTAAGGAAGACATGGTAATCCTAGATAAGGAAATCATGGAAGGTATATTTGTAGGAAGTGTCATTATACCATCTAAGGGGATCAAACATATAAAAATTTTGAACACAATGGATTCTGAAGTCACGATTGATCGTATTGAGGATCTTATAGATATTGTACCTTTGCGCAATTATGAAGTAAAAACATTCATTAAATGCAAAAGTTCTCAGACTACACGTCTCAATACACTTCTGAATTCCATCAATATATCTTCATATGATCCCAAAGCTAGAGATAATCTTCTGGAAATAATAAAAGAATATCAGGATGTTTTTCACTTGAATGATGAAAAGCTGAGTGTTAACAATTTTAACACTCAAAGTTTAAATGTAACCGATGGTACTGAAAAGAAATGGCGTTTAGTTGTTGATTTTTGGAGATTTAATACTAAATAGTCAACGAAAAATTTCCTTTATCTAGACTAGATGATGTCTTAGATAAACTGGGCAGAGCCAAATATTTTTCGACTTTGGACATGACTAGTTCATTCCATCAAATAGAACTAGAGAAAGAGTCAAGACCACTTACGGCATTTTCCGATAATAATGGTCACTATCAGTTTAAGAGATTACCTTTTGGTTTAAAAATCTCTTCAAACAGTTTCCAAAGGATGCCCGCAATTGCACTTTGTGGACTTGATTTTGAAGCTTTTCTGTATGTTGATGACATAATTGTTTTCGGATGTAGTATTAATCACCACAACGAAAACCTGAGAAAAGTTTTCAAAAGATTAAAGAAGTTTAATCTTAAATTTAATCCTGATAAGTGTCAGTTTTTAAAGACAGAAGTCGTCTATTTATGTCATCTTATTACCAAAGATAGCGTAAAAACTGATCCTTCCAAGTACCAGGTAATTAAAGATTATCCAGTTCCGAAAAATGTGGATGAAGTTTGTAGATTCGTTACATTTTGCAATTATTATAGGCGTTTTATTCCCAATTTTGCAAGCATCGCAAAACGTCTCAATTCACTTCTAAGAAAGAAAGTAACTTTCATATGGGATGAAACGTGTCAAAATGCATTCAAGTCATTGAAGTCAAAATTGATGAAACCACCAATGTTACAATATCCTGACTTCGATAAACCATTTATCTTGACGACAGATGCCTCTAATTATGCATTAGGAGCAGTCTTGTCTCAAGGAGAAATCGGTTTTGACCAACCCATTTCCTATGCAAGTAAGTCATTAAATAAATGTGAGCTCGACAAGCCTATAATTGAGAAGGAGTTACTTGCAATACACTGGGGTATCAACTTTTTCAAACCATATTTATATGGCAGAAAATTTATTGTGGTGACAGACCACAGCCAACTAGTTTCACTGTTTACTCACAAAAGCCCATCTTCTAGGCTCACACGAATCAGATTAGATTTATCCGACTATGATTATGAAATAATTTATAAAAAAGGTAAAATCAATACGAATACGGATGCCTTATCTCGCATTAAGTTGAATACCGATATCTTACGAAGCATGATTCCTACAGAAATAGACGAATCAGTAAAGAAAACTTTAGCTATTACAAGGGGTATGAATAAGCAACAAAATAC
>OZ017740.1:223005998-223055998 GCA_963969285.1 Odontomyia ornata | reverse complement strand
ACATCATCTAGTCTAGATAAAGGAAATTTTTCGTTGACTATTTAGTATTAAATCTCCAAAAATCAACAACTAAACGCCATTTCTTTTCAGTACCATCGGTTACATTTAAACTTTGAGTGTTAAAATTGTTAAAACTCAGCTTTTCATCATTCAAGTGAAAAACATCCTGATATTCTTTTATTATTTCCAGAAGATTATCTCTAGCTTTGGGATCATATGAAGATATATTGATGGAATTCAGAAGTGTATTGAGACGTGTAGTCTGAGAACTTTTGCATTTAATGAATGTTTTTACTTCATAATTGCGCAAAGGTACAATATCTATAAGATCCTCAATACGATCAATCGTGACTTCAGAATCCATTGTGTTCAAAATTTTTATATGTTTGATCCCCTTAGATGGTATAATGACACTTCCTACAAATATACCTTCCATGATTTCCTTATCTAGGATTACCATGTCTTCCTTAGTTTCCAAGCTAATCGGAAAGACAGTTTCGGTTCTGGCATGTATTTTAATCTGCCCAATCTTATTCTGTTTATATTGCATTGGTAGTATTACTCCTTTATCATTTACTAGAAAAGATATTGTGTATGTCTCATAATCTATCTTGCACAAGAACTTTTCCAATAAATCTCTACCTATTATCCCATCTGTATTGATAGGAAATTTTTTACCCACGATAGAAAATTTTCCTTGAACGATGTCTTCATCATTCAGACTCATCTCTAGATTTATTGATCCGTAAGACGTAATTGTCACACTCGTAATCCCCGTTAATTTACACTTATCATCTGACCAAAATAATTCGTTGCTGTTGATCTTCTCACATTTACACAAGGAAACATCTGCTCCTGTGCCTATTAAAAATCTTAAATTCTGTGAGGCATTTTTGCAAAAAAAAAAACAGTTATGTAGTTTGCACAATTATCCGAAATTTTATATATCTTCTGCCCGGAAGGAATCTTTACTCCGTTCCGGAGTCCAGCAAGTTTTCCTGTTCCTGTACCACATTGATGTTACTATTTCTATCGCCGTTACGTCTATTACCTCTAGTATTATATTGTTACCTCTATTGTATGTACTGTTTTGATTCGAATTATTTCTATTATTACCTCTTCTTCTATAATTGTTCCTATTATACCCACTATTACTACTACCGTTGTTGGTGCTATTGTTATTGTCATTATTTTTGTTGTTACCACTACCATTGTTATTATCATAATTACGCCTTCTATAATTATCTCTACTTCCATTTCTATTATCATTATTTCTATTTTTATTTCTATAATTCCTACTATCTCTCCTATTACTCTGGTTGTAATTATTCCTATTGTTCTTACAGTAAAATACACTATTTACTTGACTCGACTCAGTCTTCTCTACTTCAAGAGCTAAATCTGCAGCATCCGAAAAACTCATTGGTCTTGCCGCAAAGATAGTACCATTAGTCCATTCTTAAACACAGTTAGTGCATATGAGTCGTTCATCCTCACAATCATGTTTCTCTGATCCTGAGCGGTATTTACACCAAGGTTAGATATTTGCAGGCTATTCAATTCATCTATCAGCTCTGCAATTTTATCCTTAAAAGCGGAGACACTCAGTTTACGCTGGGTAAATCCACTTAAAGTGGTATGTATATGAGGGATTGTATTGGAGCACTTATACTTAGCGTGTAACTTTGCTGATAATTCCTCAAATGTTTTAGGAATTCCTGAACTACTTATAGCTGTCTGTACACCAGTGGATAATTTTATATTATACACAAAATCAATCAAGGCTTCTTTCCCTTCTGTAGATAATGTTTTGTAAAATAGTTCTACTAGTTTAAGGAATTGCTGTAGAGACTTAAAATTTCCTTCAAAAGCAGGAATTGTCTTCAAACAAATATAAATATATGTGTGTATATATATATATATATAGATATATGCATATATATATATATATATTTATATATGTATATATATATATATATATATATATATATATATATATATATATATATATATATATATTTATATATATATATATATATATATATATATATATATATATATATATATATATATATATATATGTGTGTGTGTGTGTGTGTATATATATATATATATATATATATATATATATATATATATATATATATATATATATATATAGATATACATTTATAAATATATACATATTCCTTAGTGTTTCACTCCAACACACTTACCTTTATCAATCCCACACTCAGACTCTTTCATCGCACTCCAGTTAAAGATATGATATTTTTAGTGGAATCATTGTTTTTTTTATTTAAATTTTTTTTGTCTTTATTTACAGTTTATACTTGTTAAATTAACGACTATTGGACTTCTGCTGTCATTCCGTTTTGTTTTCTACGTTGCCTCGTTGGTCGGGGGCCGCCATGCCCTTTCCGGTCTGTATTTGCATTTGCTTGCGACGCCGGTATTCCTAGCGCAGTTCACTGATCATGCGCCGGAACTTGTCGCGCTCCGCTGCCGTTGTTGCAACCTTTGCGAGTCGTTTTGCTTCGCAGGTGCATTGTCGTAGCTACACCTGCCAGCCTCCACGCAATACCGTTGGTTTGCCCTCTACCACCTTGATATTGAACGGCTTCTTCTGCCGGGCCCAGTATTCAGTGATGCAGATTGGTTTGGGGTCGTCTTGAGGGTCCGCTGCAATGGCCTCTGCCAAACTTGGTCCTGGCTGCATCTAGGGCTCTAGGCAAACAGCCAACCAGAGCAACTCGATATGGGGAGACGGGTCTAGGTACTTGGCCAACTAGACCAAAACCAGGTGCAAGGCCATCTGCTTTTTAGCCAATCTGTTAGACCAAGCCAGCCAACAGAAAGGTTCTAACGAAATTTGCCTAGGTGCAAGGCCAACTAGACAGGACCAGGCGCATGGCCAACTGATTTTCCTAATAGCTGAGTAGGCGAGGCCAACCACTTGAAGCAATTACTGATAGTCGCTTGAATTTTCCTAGCCCACTTCGCTGTTTATATATGTTATTTTTGTTTGTTCAGCAAAATTGTCTTTCCCTAAATCGTGGGAAAGAATTTATTTGTACCTCACTGCCATTGCCGTTGTCTTGGATATCATTACGATCAAAGTTTCCAAACAAGGTAGTTGTATTGGAACAGTGGTACAGGGTTGTTGTCTCCACTGTTATATTTTCTATGAAAATTAGTTTGTTGTTTCTACTGTTCTATTTTCTGTGGAAACTAGGTTGTTGTATCCACTGTTCTATTTTCTATGAAAACTAGTTTGTTGTTATCTTGTAGTGGATCAATAAAAGTTATGTTGTAGTGGATCAATAATGTTCTCTAATCGTTGGAGAAATTCCTATCGTAAAAATTGCTTCCCATATTGCAAAGTTTGGATCTTTCTAGGAGAGATAAGATGCGATCGGATTTGATCCAATTAAGTCGGCAGCGGCAAATGTTGTGCTGAGAGTCAAGTTGAGATTGTAGTTGCGAATTCGCCGATAGCAGCGATTGTCGTGGGGTGCGATTTCTCTTCGATTGCAAACGGGTTGAATGAGCTAGCTTATTATCATACATTATTTCTTACATTTTGTGTATTGCTTGTATTTTAGAGGCAAAATCGGAAAATCTAATTGAATTCTATGCTATAGTCATTTACTCTTTTGTGTTTATTTACTATTGTTGCTTAGGCTAGTTTCTATTCTAATATATACTTTGTTTCTTAAATACTTTCTTAAGAACTTTAATTTCTAGTGAATATGATTTGTATATTATTATTTCCTAGTGCTCAAAAATTTGTTACTTAATTAATACTTTAATTTCGTTTCTCACTGAAAATCATTTCGTATGATTTATTTATGTTTTTACGTGACAAGTTTTAGTTGCACAACTATTAAAAAGAAATCTTTATTATAGGATACATATAAATTTTTTTTATTTATCTTACAAAATATCTATGTATTTGTCTTATAGCTATATCATGTGCATTTACTTGTATATTGAAACTACAATATTGAAGTAAAAATTACTTGTTTTTTTTTTGCGTATTGAAAGAAAATATGCTCACTCTACGATTACAACCATCGAATAAACTTATTGGTCCTACTAAAATAAGAATAAGCACGATTTGTTTATCAGTTTTTGCGTGGCGAGCTTTAGTTGCACAACTATGAAAAATAAATCTTGATTTATTGAATGCATAAAGAATCTTTTTGTTTTATATTTACCTTAGAGAATATTTACTTGTCTTGCAATTATTCCATGTGTATTTATATTAAAAACTACGAAATTGAAGTAAAAATTGTTTGTTTTGTTGCGCATTGAAAGAAAATATGCTCATTTTAAAATTCCAATTATCGAATAAACTCATTGGTCTTAATAAGCTAAGAATAAGTCAATTATATGGGATGCATTAGTAAAATAATATTTTTTACTTGAAACTGTTTACATTTAGTTCCTTTTTTCATTTTGTCAACAGTATTTTTAGTATTTATTTTTCTTCTATAGTTTTTGTTTTGTACACTTGGTTTAAAGGCAGTACAATTTTTGTGGCTAATGAGCATTTACGTTAATGGATTGCCGGCAATTATTTTGTTTTCAAAAGAAGTTTTTTTTTTGAATTTATGTTTGAATTTCTTAAACCAGCTGTAATGACCGTGCTGGTTCTGGGATTGCGGGAAGTTTTTCCTCTATCGGGGAAGCAGTAGCACATTGCATTTTTAATTCAAGGCTAATAATAGAATTTATATCCCTGCCAGAGTACCTTTTGCAACGGTACTTGAAGTATCGAAATGTCAGATATACAATGATTATCAAAAGACAAAGAGTAGTAAGGCTAACGGAGGTTGTTGTTAAGTGCTTATAGTTTTTAGTGGTCTCTGTATACTTAATTTGGTTTAATTGTGTATATATTTCATTTAGAGAATGGGTACTTGCTCCGAAAATTTAATTTCTTTTATGGTCTGAGACTATTTGTAATGAGTCGTTGCTATAGATGTAAGCGTTGCCTTCTTACTCAGGCCCGAAAACGGAAACATTGCGTCACGTTTCGAACGAAACTCTTGGAGTAGCCTCATCAGCACCATCTAGTGCGATTTAAATCATACAAATTTTTAAAGATTTTTTATAGTACATATGACTGTAGTTTGAAAATTTATCAGTACTATGTCAACGAATTATTTTAAATATGAGGCGTCGAAGACATCAGCGCGCAAATATATGTATTTCGTTCTCGTTTGTATCATTACGGCTAATTTCATCTGAGAAATGTCATATTTGATAATCTCAAAAGCCTACTTTCGGGCTACTGAGATGCTGCTTTCAAGTTTTCTGGACAGCTGACTGTCGAATTTTAGGGCTACTTATCAGCTGTTTCCGGTACGGGAAGTGACGTGGAGCACGTTAATTGATTTTTTTATGGGCCTGAGGAAGAAGACCACGGTGTAAGTCATACTTAATAGATCAAGGTTGAGTAATTGGGGGTCAATTTCAGGAAACTTTTGTGGCTGTTGTATTTTAAAATCATTTGTGCTTTCTGCCTGATAGGATATGATTAACTTATTGAATAAAGTACAGGGAAAGTTGAGGGTTAAAATACCTTTGCCAAGGAGGCTATGCGTGGTTAAATTTTCATCACATCGAACGTTTTTGGAAAATACACCCAACTGTTTGGTTTGTTAAGTTTTATCAATGTGTTGGCGACTGCGCGCCTCATCCCGGATGTGAGACCGTGGCTAAATTGAAGGCATGGTGAGACTGACTTCTATCTGACCCAGCTTTTGAGCGGGCACGGGTGTTTTCAGTCCTACCTGCACAAGATCGGTAAGTCACGGTCTCCCGATTGTCGGTTTTGCCCAGGAGAGGAGGACAATGCCTGTCACACATTTTTTGCGTGTACCAAATGGGCCAGGCTGTGAAAAGAACTCTACAGGGAGACGGGAGAGCTCACCCCGGATAATATAGTTGCGGTGATGCTCGAATCGGTTGACAAATGGAACCAGGTGGCACATTATGCTCGGGCAGTCCTAAAATATAAAAGGGACCCACAGCAGCCGGAGGTGCTGGGGCTGGGGGATTGCTCTTCTGGCAATTCCTCTTCCCCTCTCCCCTCCTGTAATGTGACGCCTACGCCCGGGAATTGAAGTGATTCCGATCCCGAACCCTTGCACTCGGCCAGATGGGTATGACCTCGAAATGCAAGCGGACTTCATCTTTCGTGCGGATATCGTTGCGCAGAAAATATTTTTTTTATCTCCAAATATTTAGATCTTTGGATTTAAATATTTGAAACAGAATATTAATCAAAACCCCGACGCATTTCGAGACATATCCATTTGGGAATGCCCCCTCCACCGTGGCCATCGAAAAACTATGCCACTGGCGACAAATGGAGATGCACATTGCCGCCATGTGGCGTTCCATTCCACACACATCTGTTTGGTCGGAGGTTGTCAGCTTGACAGTCCGGCGCCACGAGGGGGACAAAACGCGGGAAAGAAAGTGCTCATCGATATTATATTCGCAACATTTTTCGTATACCTATTTCACTAAGAATAGTTGATAGATTGTAAACCGCTCCCTTCGAGAGTAATCTTGGTGTTCTTCGATTCTAGTTTCATAGAAGCTATATGTGGCCGGTACACTTCATCTTTCGGTTATATTTTACAGTAGACACAAATGTTGAAAAGTCAATATCAGTTATATTCCTATCGAGCATTGTTGTCTTTAATCGCCTAAGGTGCCACAGTATTTATAAAAGAAGGGATCCTTGCCGAGTGTCAAAACTGGGTGAAAATTATTTTCATACCTTGCGGCCATCTGTGCTGTTGCACAGAGCGCCAAGATAATTTGGAATTGTGTCCAATGTGCCGCGCAAGCATCGAGCGTAAAATAAAAGTTCTCCAGCCGTAATACAATATGCAATGTTCAAACTGACACTTTACAAATTTTTCCCTTCGTCATTCTCGTCAAGTTCAACGCTTCTAAACCAACAAACTAAGAAAAGAAATGAAGACACATAATGTGATATCGATGCCAAAATCGTACGTACAACAAGAACAACAAATTTAGGATAAATATTCATTAAATTGTCTTTAAGACAAAAGGAGTAAGGTAAATTTTAAAATTTTTCCTTATCGCTCAGTTCGCTACAGACTTACCAGCTAACTCAAAACTATTTGTCTACATCTCAGTCTATTTACTTAAATTTTTAATTCCAAGATTGATTGCGTGCATTGTTTCAAAGCTCGTTTATTGATTCTCCCCGCCTTGGTTTTATGGAGGATATGAGGAAATAAATGATGATTATAGATTTACCAAACTCATTAATTCAAAGTCTTGTTTCATAGCTAGATTAATCGCTAGCCCTAAATGTAGAATATCGGGAAAAATGACTTTTGTAAATCGAGTATGTAATAAACGAGACAAAGTGCTTACTCTGTACAACGAGTTCTAAACAATTGTTCACATCGCTGTAATCTTCAATGCCAATAAGATAATAACTTGAAAAAAACCGTTTTGCTAGAAAATATCATTACAACTATACTAATTGTTACTTTTTCGGTTGATAATAAATTAAAAATGGTTGTTAACTACTATATCTTCCAATTGCCTTAATTATTTGACAATGTTCCTGTTGTGCCAATTTGGTTACCAAGAACAAGTTCATGAAAAAAAAAATACTTCCTCCACTCATGAGAAAATGAAATGCTTCCATTAATTTAAAAAAAAAAAAAAAAATTTTAACGTTTCATGTTATGTCGAATTTGTAAGCTTACAAACTCCTAGAAAATTCACTGTCGACAGTTTTTTCAAACGATAAATTGCCTTAAGACAGCTTTAAACTGTTTTTGTAACATTCAACCACGAATGGCTAAAAGGAATAACTATCGTAAATGAGCACTCATCAAATAACGGCCTACCAAAATAAAAACAAAAAAAAAATCATCAAAAAACTCCTTATTTTCTCAAATGAATCGGAAATAGAAACAATCAGATTCCAGTGGCGTTTGTTAGTGTAGCCACTGTCAAAGAGTATTTGATTTTGTAAATAGTTTAAGTAGATGTAATATTAAAATCAATAGCAATACAGACGCAAAGATTCACCTCGTGTTGAGTTGAAGTAGACTGAAAATTCACCGAATGTATTGTGTAAAGGAATCGTTGATTAGATGCACACCATAAAAGAGGTTGAATCCCGTTATTCATAGGACAAGATGATTGATAATTATAATGTAAAAGAAATAGCATATTATGAAGACTAATCCATTAAATAAAATCATGAATTGTTAATTAACGAAAGACTTTCCTTATCAGTGGTTCTTTTGTTTCAGCGGGAGGGTGAGTGCAGGGTAGGTATGCCGTCGCGAGGGTAGGGTTTCGACAAATCCGCTGAGGTCGGTTTTGCGTCTCGCGCGGTCCGCGGTACCTTTGTTGTTTCGTCATTTTATTAGAGTAGTTTTCGTCGAGTTAATTTAGAGTAGCATACTTTTCGGTACCGCGTCGGAAATTCGGGAACGCGAAATAAAAATGAGCTTTTGTTCTTTGACTGGTAATAGGAAGAAATACGGAGTAACGTAAAGTAGGTTTCTTCTCCGTATGGTTTTGTTTCGTAACGCGTTTTGAAAACGGGCGTGTATAGGTGGCTGAATTATGTAAATGAGCGTAACCCATTCGGAGACCCGCGACCGAATCCTCTCCGAACTAGCTGGAAGACAAGCAGCCACCGCGTGAATGGGTTACGGTGCACGGATTGGTTGACCTGTTGGTACCATTCGTTGGCACTACTCAGACTTAACGTCTAGAACCGATGAGAGGTCGGTTCCGCGTTCGAACTTAAAATGTTGAAAATCATTACAAATGGCGCCCAACGTGGGGCCTAAAACATCCTAAGGGGGAAAGAAATTCGCGTCTTCTGACGAGTTGGTCCTTTACGGAGGATGTAAGGTACTCTGGTACTCGAGTCCCACTATCAGGAGCAGTGGAGTTGTGTGATACACTCTAGCAGTCGCTTCACGTGAGTTGTATCTTCCGCTCTCCTTTGTTTGATTTTGTTTTCGCGACAGAATCCTTCCGATGTGTTGTCCCAGGCTAACCCCTGTAAGGACCTTCTATTTTCTTGATGGAACTGCCAGCCTGATGGGTTTACCTATCAGCATGGACCCTCAAGAAAATAGAAGGCTACCTTGCCTTTATGTCGCGGAAGGCGTATGCTGGAGTTGCGAAGCCCGGAATGCTTCCACGCGTCGGGAATTTTGACCGCGTACAAAATCGTTACGGTAGTTCTACCACTTGTCTCGTCGAGTCATTTAACGTAGATTAGAAACGGTTTGTAATGTAAGTGGGTATGGGATAAATTTTGTAAATCGACCAAAAGCACCCTTTCTTCGGCAGATTACCACGCACTCTCATTTCCCGTTGGAGTAGTCGACCACTGGAAAGGAAAGTGTGTATTCAAATAAATTTATTTTTCCCCTCATTCGATATAAATAGCTCGCCACTATCGGCCACTAAATAAGTCTTAAGCGAATAGATATACCTATAGTTTACATTATTAGAGTAGGCGTAGTTTACATTTTTTACTTACACATAGGATCAAACACACCCAGCAAGAACAAATATGGCAACGAAGCGGACCCCAGATAAGCGTTGGACCAGATCCAAAACGGTCCAACCAGCTAACTGCGGGATCTGCTTCGAAGACGTAGTGGAGGGCGTACACAGGGTGCGATTGGATTGTGGACATCTATCCCATCGTGCCTGTGTACAACAGCTCCTCCTCACGTCCGAGCTGTGTCCCTTATGCCGGCGACCCATCGAGCGGACCGCCCTAGACGTCCCCCTCGGAACGCCCCTACCAACGCGTGGAGCAGTGGCGAAAGGAGTTCCAGAGGCCGAACAGTCCCAACCACTTTTAGACCTGCAAGGAGCCGTAGGCGGTGAAGTTCCGGCTGCAAGTGTCGTGTCCGAGGTGACACCCATGCCTTCCGCCCACTCCATTGACACCCTCGTGGCGTTGATGAGGGATATGTCGGAGAGGATTGGCAACCTGAAGGGAAAGCTCCAGAATCTCCCGTTGAGCCAACCACCCAGCCGCGTGAGAACTCCACTTGGCTGGGAGCCC
The DNA here is from genome assembly GCA_963969285.1 of Odontomyia ornata. NCBI lineage: Eukaryota > Metazoa > Arthropoda > Insecta > Diptera > Stratiomyidae > Odontomyia > Odontomyia ornata. Next base: position 223,045,884 of record OZ017740.1, on the reverse strand, counting down.
AATCCCAGTGTGGCGATGCCCCACTCCCGACAATCCGAGCAATGGGCCCCACCTCCAAGGAACTCGGGAATGGATCCCAGAGCTCCCGAATATAGACCACGACACAGCACCGCACCTCCGTTGGTACCTATAGCTCCCGAGGCAGTTCAATACAACAGGTCAATCGAGGATGTGATTCCCCCCGGGAACGCATTGACACCTTTTCGAGACCCGACGCCTCGTATCATGGAGAGTTGGCGCCTGAACTTTACAGGGTTCAACGATATGATATCGGCGGACCGGTTCCTTTTCCGGATTCAGGCGTTGGTATCCAGCACCCTGGGAGGTGATTCCTCGGCCTTCCTCCGGCATGCACATCTTTTGTTCAGCGGCGACGCTGCCGACTGGTACTGGAGCTTTAAAGAAGCAACGTCACGTCCCACTTGGCACTCTTTCAGTGCAGCCTTCCGCAATCGATTTGAGGGTGGCTTCACTGAGAGAGAGCTAAAGGAGCAAATAAAGAAACGGAAACAAGGCGCTCACGAACCGTTCGACCAGTACTACACAAGTATAGTGAGATTGAGCACTCGCTTGCGAAATACCATGCCCGAGGACGAACTGGTAGAAATTATCAGAGAGAACATGCGCTGGGATCTCCAGAACAGCCTTCTACATTTTCCCATCAACACCATACAGGGATTGCGCCTCCATGCCCGTAGGCAAGAACACTTGGATGAGCGGCGAGGTACCTTCCGTCCACAACCTCGCATAATGGCACCAAATCCCCGAAATCATCACACCGCGGAGTTGATGGCAGCGGACCACCTGCTTGCTGATCCAGTACCAGTACCGAGGAGCGGAGCACCACCGGAGCTTGAGGACCCAGCATTGATTGATCGACCCTCCCTTGAAGCAATTACAAGCCCGACGGTCTGTTGGAACTGCCGACAACCGGGACATCGGTTCTATGCATGTCCAGCGGAGCCGACGCTTTTCTGCTACCGCTGCGGGAAGGCCGACACCTACGCACCTGACTGTGCCAATTGCAAAGGGCGAAAAAACTTTCCACCGAGTGCCGCGACCACCCGTCGGCACTCCTAAGCCCCGGACGAACCAATCTTGACCCCATCACTAGCTATGACCAAGCTCCCAACATGACTCCAACTCTGCTGACTCGCACCGCTAAACACAGTTCTCCCGAAGTTCCACAACCAACGCCGTCTTTCGCCGAGGCCAACGCGCAGGGAAATGATAGCGAGGCGAAAGTTCCTTGGCATGTAAAACCTTTTCATGTCAGGCTGCGGAATTACTTGGCTACTCGACAGCGCATCTTCCATGAGGAGTTGGCTACAAATGTCCCACCGCGAAGCAAGCGAGCCACGCGTCGGATGCGGAGCTTCTGGAGAAAAGTCAGGCAGTCGAGGAAAGTGTTGAAGGACATATACTTAGACGAATTATTGAGGGATGATGTTCGGCCATATGCGTCAGTACACCTCCTGCAAAAACGAGTGTCAGGCTTAGTCGATACGGGAGCCAGTGTGAATTGCATATCTGCCGATTTTGCAGGGGAGGTACTGGCAAGGCACGCGGACCAAATCCGTCATTTCACCTCCTGGTTAAGCACGGCGGACGGAACTCGTCACTCTGTAGTGGGAAAAATTATGACGGATGTCACCTTTAAAGGAGTAACTAAACCTATGGAATTTTTCATCATACCTCAGTTAACCCAGAATCTTTATCTAGGAGTGGATTTCGTTCGAAAATTTAACTTGGCCCCGGCACTATTCTCCGGTACGACCCTGGAGTCCGTCACCACCGTTCCTGACCAGTCTCAACCCTCTCACTTACTACGACATACACTGGATGTAAATCAGCAACTGCGTCTTGACTCGGCTATATCGGCTTTTCCATCGCATGAGAAAGAAGGTCTCGGGAGGACTGCCCTGGTGTTCCACACTATAGATGTGGGGGATGCTAAGCCCATAAAACAGAGAAATTTTGCCATATCTCCGGCGAAGGAAAAATCGTTATATGCTGAAGTGGATCGAATGCTAGCATTAGGCGTAATCGAAGAATCGCAGAGCGCGTGGGCTTCCCCAGTCACCTTAGTTGTCAAGCCGAACAAGGTCCGGCTATGCTTAGATGCCAGACGCTTGAACGCTGTCACTGTCAAGGACGCATACCCTCTACCGTTGATTGAAGGCATTTTGAGTCGGTTGCCTAAAGCCCACTTCATCACGAGCTTAGACCTCAAGGACGCCTTCTGGCAAATTCCTTTAGACCCTGGTTCAAAGGAGAAAACAGCCTTCACAGTCCCTGGTCGGCCCCTGTATCAATTCGTGACCATGCCATTCGGATTGTGCAATGCCCCCCAAACAATGACGCGCCTTATGGATAAGGTGATACCACCTCATTTGCGGCACCAAGTTTTCGTTTACTTGGATGATCTGTTGCTTATAACCGAGACCTTTAACGAACACATCGACCTGCTTCAGGAGGTGGCTCTACACATCCGGAGGGCAAGATTAACCATCAACATAAGGAAGAGTCAGTTCGTGATGACGGAGGTGAAGTATTTAGGTCACATCATTGGGCATGGCCATATCAAGACCGATCCGGACAAGACTCAAGCAATTGACGTTTTCCCATTACCCAAGACCACCAAGCAATTACGCCGATTCTTAGGTTTATGCGGATGGTACCAGCGTTTTGTACGTGACTATGCCACCATTACCACTCCTTTGACCGACATGCTGCGTAAGGGACGTAAATTCGGCTGGGAAGAGCCCAGCTTGCGAGCCTTTGAAGAGCTAAAGAAGAGTCTGACGACAGGCCCCGTACTGCACAGCCCGGACTTTGACAAACCGTTCTCAATCCATTGTGACGCGAGTCAACATGGGGTGGGAGCAGTCTTAGTCCAGGTTGCACAAGACGGCGAGGAGAGACCTATAGCCTTCATGTCTCACAATTTGAACCCAGCCCAGCGAAATTACACGGTCTCCGAGCAGGAATGTCTAGCTGCGGTGTTGGCAGTGAAACGCTTCCGAGCCTATGTGGAGGGACACACCTTTCAAATCGTTACAGACCACGCGTCTCTGAAATGGCTAATGAGCCAGACTGATCTCAACGGCAGATTGGCCAGGTGGGCACTGAAACTACAGGCATTTGACTTCACAATTCGCCACCGAAACGGAAGCCAGCATGTAGTCCCCGACACCCTATCCAGAATGTTCGCCCCTGAAGGAGCCGAGTTGGTCCAGGAGGACGACAGCCCCCAATTGATCGATCTGGACCATCCTGCCTTCAAGTCAGCAAGCTACACCCAACTGATTCACACTATCCAGAATCAACTGTCCCAGCTTCCTGAACTGCGGTTGACGGATGGATTTGTTTACAAGCGGATGGGACACGCATCCGGAGACCCCTACAAGAAGAAGAACAGTGGAAGTTGTGGGTGCCCGAAGAATTAACCACTGATCTTATCAGACGGGCCCATGACCACCCATCAAGTGCGCACGGCGGATACGGTCGTACACTTAGGCGGTTGAAAACCTGTTTCTTTTGGCCTAAGATGGCACAACAGATAAAAGCGTACGTAGCCTCTTGTGAGCTATGCAAGTGCACTAAAGCGCCCAACACCATTCTTCGGCCACCCATGGGTAAGGTTGAGGTCCCCGAACGCGTGTTCCAGCGCTTGTACATTGATCTTATCGGTCCTTACCCTCGATCTGCTTCTGGTCACACGGGACCTGTCATGGTCCTGGACCAGCTCTCTAAATTCCCTATCATAGAACCACTACGTAACATGCACACTGGACCTATAGTCAGCTTCTTGGAGAACCGAGTCTTTCACATGTTTGGAGTTCCGGAGAAACTTGTCTCCGACAATGGGGTCCAGTTCACCTCCAGCAAGTTCCGAGACCTAATGTCCAAATACAGCATCATCCACCAACGAACCGCCGTCTATTCACCACAAGCCAACGCATCCGAACGACTGAACCGTACGCTCATAGCGGCCATTCGCGCCTATGTCCACCCGACTCAGAAGGACTGGGATCGCAAATTGTCCGCCATCACTAGTGCGCTGCGCTCGTCGTACCACGCCACTACCGGCATTTCGCCGTATTTCGCATTGTTCGGCCAGTACATGATCTGTCATGGGAGCGCTTACCGGCTATTGCGGCAGCTGAAATCACTAGAGGACCCAATCGTGGTTCTGGAACCGCACGAAAAGCTCCAACTTCTGCGAGATCAACTGCGGGAGAAGATTGAAGAAAGTCCACGGATGGGAGAGGAGCGGTACAACTTGCGATCTCATCCTTCTGGCTTTAAGGTACGCGACGAGATATATCGTCGAAACTTCCGACAGAGCGATGCCACCCGACATTACAATGCCAAACTAGACAAGAAATTCGTGAAGTGTCGAGTCCTACAAGTAATAAGCCCCACCCGATACCTCATCGCGGACATGACTGGTAAAACCCTGGGAATTTACCACGCAAAAGACCTTAGACGATGAAGTGCAACTATTTCCCACGAAAAACCTTGGCTTACCCAAATCTCTGCCTAGACGAAGACCTCCGAGTAACCCCTGACTCCCTACGGTATAGTCACTGTCGAGTCTTCACGAACATGGTTGTAGCCTATTCCTCGAAACCGACCTTCGACCCGCCACGGCCCTAACCAAGACCTTTTACATAGGAGGCGGGATCGTAATTACTTCGATTTTGGGGTGGGGGAATGTGTAATGTGACGCCTACGCCCGGGAATCGAAGTGATTCCGATCCCGAACCCTTGCACTCGGCCAGATGGGTATGACCTCGAAATGCAAGCGGACTTCATCTTTCGTGCGGATATCGTTGCGCAGAAAATATTTTTTTTATCTCCAAATATTTAGATCTGTGGATTTAAATATTTGAAACAGAATATTAATCAAAACCCCGACGCATTTCGAGACATATCCATTTGGGAATGCCCCCTCCACCGTGGCCATCGAAAAACTATGCCACTGGCGACAAATGGAGATGCACATTGCCGCCATGTGGCGTTCCATTCCACACACATCTGTTTGGTCGGAGGTTGTCAGCTTGACAGTCCGGCGCCACGAGGGGGACAAAACGCGGGAAAGAAAGTGCTCATCGATATTATATTTGCAACATTTTTCGTATACCTATTTCACTAAGAATAGTTGATAGATTGTAAACCGCTCCCTTCGAGAGTAATCTTGGTGTTCTTCGATTCTAGTTTCATAGAAGCTATATGTGGCCGGTACACTTCATCTTTCGGTTATATTTTACAGTAGACACAAATGTTGAAAAGTCAATATCAGTTATATTCCTATCGAGCATTGTTGTCTTTAATCGCCTAAGGTGCCACAGTATTTATAAAAGAAGGGATCCTTGCCGAGTGTCAAAACTGGGTGAAAATTATTTTCATACCTTGCGGCCATCTGTGCTGTTGCACAGAGCGCCAAGATAATTTGGAATTGTGTCCAATGTGCCGCGCAAGCATCGAGCGTAAAATAAAAGTTCTCCAGCCGTAATACAATATGCAATGTTCAAACTGACACTTTATAAATTTTTCCCTTCGTCATTCTCGTCAAGTTCAACGCTTCTAAACCAACAAACTAAGAAAAGAAATGAAGACACATAATGTGATATCGATGCCAAAATCGTACGTACAACAAGAACAACAAATTTAGGATAAATATTCATTAAATTGTCTTTAAGACAAAAGGAGTAAGGTAAATTTTAAAATTTTTCCTTATCGCTCAGTTCGCTACAGACTTACCAGCTAACTCAAAACTATTTGTCTACATCTCAGTCTATTTACTTAAATTTTTAATTCCAAGATTGATTGCGTGCATTGTTTCAAAGCTCGTTTATTGATTCTCCCCGCCTTGGTTTTATGGAGGATATGAGGAAATAAATGATGATTATAGATTTACCAAACTCATTAATTCAAAGTCTTGTTTCATAGCTAGATTAATCGCTAGCCCTAAATGTAGAATATCGGGAAAAATGACTTTTATAAATCGAGTATGTAATAAACGAGACAAAGTGCTTACTCTGTACAACGAGTTCTAAACAATTGTTCACATCGCTGTAATCTTCAATGCCAATAAGATAATAACTTGAAAAAAAAACCGTTTTGCTAGAAAATATCATTACAACTATACTAATTGTTACTTTTTCGGTTGATAATAAATTAAAAATGGTTGTTAACTACTATATCTTCCAATTGCCTTAATTATTTGACAATGTTCCTGTTGTGCCAATTTGGTTACCAAGAACAAGTTCATGAAAAAAAAAAAACTTCCTCGACTCGTGAGAAAATGAAATGCTTCCATTAATTTAAAAAAAAAAAAAAAATTTTAACGTTTCATGTTATGTCGAATTTGTAAGCTTACAAACTCCTAGAAAATTCACTGTCGACAGTTTTTTCAAACGATAAATTGCCTTAAGACAGCTTTAAACTGTTTTTGTAACATTCAACCGCGAATGGCTAAAAGGAATAACTATCGTAAATGAGCACTCATCAAATAACGGCCTACCAAAATAAAAACAAAAAAAAAATCATCAAAAAACTCCTTATTTTCTCAAATGAATCGGAAATAGAAACAATCAGATTCCAAAGTCGTTCGTTAGTGTAGCCACTGTCAAAGAGTATTTGATTTTGTAAATAGTTTAAGTAGATGTAATATTAAAATCAATAGCAATACCGACGCAAAGATTCACCTCGTGTTGAGTTGAAGTAGACTGAAAATTCACCGAATGTATTGTGTAAAGGAATCGTTGATTAGATGCACACTATAAAAGAGGTTGAATCCGGTTATTCATAGGACAAGATGATTGATAATTATAATGTAAAAGAAATAGCATATTATGAAGACTAATCCATTAAATAAAATCATGAATTGTTAATTAACGAAAGACTTTTCTTATCAGTGGTTCTTTTGTTTCAGCGGGAGGGTGAGTGCAGGGTAGGTATGCCGTCGCGAGGGTAGGGTTTCGACAAATCCGCTGAGGTCGGTTTCGCGTCGCGCGCGGTACGCGGTACCTTTGTTGTTTCGTCATTTTATTAGAGTAGTTTTCGTCGAGTTAATTTAGAGTAGCATACTTTTCGGTACTGCGTCGGAAATTCGGGAACGCGAAATAAAAATGAGCTTTTGTTCTTTGACTGGTAATAGGAAGAAATACGGAGTAACGTAAAGTAGGTTTCTTCTCCGTATGGTTTTGTTTCGTAACGCGTTTTGAAAACGGGCGTGTATAGGTGGCTGAATTATGTAAATGAGCGTAACCCATTCGGAGACCCGCGACCGAATCGTCTCCGAACTAGCTGGCCGACAAGCAGCCACCGCGTGAATGGGTTACGGTGCACGGATTGGTTGACCTGTTGGTACCATCCGTTGGCACTACTCAGACTTAACGTCTAGAACCGATGAGAGGTCGGTTCCGCGTTCGAACTTAAAATGTTGAAAATCATTACACTCCCGCTAGGAAAGGGACTCCCCAGCTTGAAGGCGCCCCACGGCGTAACAAAACGAGACCTGGCCCGAAGTAATGTGTCAAACGGTTCCAGGCTAGGTTCTCAGATTGACAGGGGAGGTGTTTAGTGGGTAGTCCAAAGGTATCCTCCATGGGAGTCCCACACTGCCAGACTCGGCGGGCATAAATGCCTTCACCTCTCTACTAAAAAAAAAAAAAACATGTTTTGGCGATGTAGGTGCCGATTCTGAGGGGGTGGTTAATTTTCCTCTTAAATGTGTTGTGGAGTAGGTGAATAATTTCACTAACCACTGGTGGGGAATAAATCATAGGAGTGGTAAGTTGACATACATATCAATCGTCAGGCTCGGGATGCTTAATTTTTTTCAGGGTGTGTAGATTTTTAGAACTCAATAGTAGAAATTGTTGTGATGCAATACTACTGGCTATATCTGAAACCTCAATCGAGAGAAGAAGGAAAAATGCTTTGTTGGTAGTTATTGAAAGTGTGTGGATTTCTTGAAGTTGCATCAGTAGTTGAAGTAGAAGTAGTTTTGTAATTATTATTAGTTTTTCTTAAATCCTGTAGTTCTGTAGCTCTGCTGTTTGTGAAAGAATCTGTTCACTATAATTTGGACACTTATTTCCGTGCTTTGTATAAATTTTGCGTAACTTTTCGATGGAAATTAGATGGGGATGGATCGTATTAGTTTGGGTTGCTGATACAATTTCTATGAGTGTGCGTTGTCTGAACTCGATTTCAAAAGCTGTGTCAATAGAGTTGTTGTAAATATATCTTTTTGTTCCACTAATACAAAAACATATATTATTTTAGACATGTTATAGATTTGCGTAGCTGGTTCCTGTTGTCTAATCATGATGTTGGCAAGTGGCTTATGGAGTTCTTCTCAGAATGTTTTCACTGTGCTGATCCGATATATTTCCAATTCAACCTATTCTTCTCCTTCACTCTCCACTTGCTCCAATCTACTGTATAGTTCTTTTTCATTTTGGTCGTTCATCGTACCAGATAGGGTATGCATTATTCGTCCTATTCCGTCAAAGAATGATCTTTTCACTTTCCGTAGTGAGTTTGTCTGTAGCGTTTTAGGGTTGTATCATTTTTTAAACAGAGCAGTTGCAAGAGATGTTCCACCCGTTTAGCCAGACTAATTTGTGTTGCTAGTTCTCCCAGGTTTATTTCGGTTATTATGTTCCAGCTACTGTGGTACGAAGAAGATTTCCAATGTTCTCAAATAGGTCTCCTGTGTTATCGATCGGGGTAATAGTGTATGGGACAATTTCTGCATCGGATGTTCTCGCGGCAATGGTTAGAAGGAAGATAATTCGCAAGCAGTCCATGTCTAATGGGATTTGGGGAAAATATGTTGGTAGCGTTTACTCAAAATATGGTTTAAATCGATAATTGTGAACAGTAACCAGCCTCTTCTCTATCGCAATAGTTGTATTTACCGGGGAAATTACCCGTTTGACTAGGTATTGACCTACCCATACTTGTACCAGTTTATGTTATCTATTTTCATTTTTAAGCAAGATTTTATTACCAATGTGAAAAGATGTAGGTTTGGACTTGTTATCGTAGTAGGCTTTTGGCTATAGTCTATTGTGTAGTATGTTTTTAAGTGCTATGGAGTACTTTATCTGTAGTTTATATCTCAATTGAAAATAGTAGTTTTCATGGTTATAAACTGGAATAGGCTTCTTTTTGAGATTAGAAGGTATGTCTGCCGTGAACCCATAAAGGTAGTCCATAGGTGTGAGCTTTGTGCTATCGTGTTCATTCACTGTTATTGTAAACGAACGCGGCTGTACGTTAAAACTCGTCCAAATTTCGGGGGTTATCGTCAACGGTAGTGTGAAGATACTCAATTAAGGATCAATGGGCTCGTTTTAAAGCTGTGTTTTAGAATTTTTTATATACAAAAGTTTACAGACTCATTTAAATAGTTCGCTAATAAAATTGGCACCTTGGTTTGTTACGACCTGTTTCGGTATCCTGTATCGGTTATAATTTCGTTGAAGAAAATTTTGGCGACTGTTTCCGCTTCCGTGTTAGGTATTGCATATCAATCCACGAATTTGGTCAAGTTATCTTGGAAGGTCAGAATGTATTTGCTTCCTGATGGTGTCTCTACAAGAGGTCCAACGATATCTAGATAAATTTTGTCAAAAGGTTTTTCGGCGATGTCTGTACTAACCACTGGCATTCAGTTTTGCGGGGAATTTTTCAAAGTTTTGCACTTTTTGCACCTTTTTATATAGATTTTAACATCCTTCAACATGTTTTTCCATCTATATTGTTTCCGAATTTTCTTGTATGTTTTTGTGACTCCTTGATGTCCACCAGATGGAGGGTCATGGAAATCATATAGTATTGCATGAATTTCTTCATGGGTTTTCAGAATGGTTATGTTAGACAAGTTAGTTGTAGAATTTTGCATCGGAAAGGGTTTGTTGAGTTATTTTCAGAAATGTTGTCACCGCCAATTTTCGGTGAAAGTAATGGTACTCACTCAGTTCCTTGAGGGTTTATGGATCTGGAGGTTCTTTTTCGGGAGTTTGTTAATTTTCAAGTGGTTTTATCACTGGTAAAGATTTTCCGTTTGGTTTTTAATTGCTTTTGTAACCAAGCCCGAGTAATAACATTGATTTGAGAGGGTTTCTGTAATGATTTTTAACATTTTTAGTTCAAACGCGGAACCGACCTCTCATCGGTTCTAGACGTTAAGTCTGAGCAGTGCCAACGGATGGTACCAACAGGTCAACCATTCCGTGCACCGTAACCCATTCACGTGGTGGCTGCTTGTCGGCCAGCTAGTTCGGAGAGTATTTCGGTCGCGGGGCTCCGAATGGGTTACGCTCTATTACATATTATTTTCAGCCACCTGAACACGCCCGTATTTAAAACGCGTTATCAAAACCAAACCATACGGAGAAGAAACCTACCTTACGTTACTCCGTATTTCTTCATTCATCCAGTTGAGAATACAAAATCTAATTTTCATTCCACGTTTCCGAAGTTCCGACGCGGTACCGAAAAATATGCTACTCGAAATTAACCCGACGAAAAATACTCTAATAAAATAACAAAACAACAAAGGTACCGCGTACCGCGCGCGACTCGAAACCGACCTCAGCGGATTTGTCGAAACCCTACCCTAGCGACGGCATACCTACCCTGCACTCTCCCTTCCCACTGAAAAAGAAGAACCGCTGAAAAGGAAAGTCGTGGTTAAATTTTAGCAATTCATGTTGTTTATTAACAAAAATGAAATAATTTCATCAATTATCACATAAACTAACTTCTATTAAATTCTTACACAATACTGTCAATTCGAGCACTGGGCGTCGTTTATCTTCTATTGGATTGGGTTTTTTTTTCTTTTTGTTCTTTTAATTTACATTTACAGTTTTCTATCAATCTACATACTGCCTGCACCAAAAATTAAAATTAATTTCTTAAGCTTATCCAAAACTATTCTTGAGGATAACCTCTCTTATCGAATATTTAGTTGTATAGTATTTATATTTTTCTATATCCTCTTTTGCTATAGCGAATATATAATGCTTATTTGATATTAGGGTATAGTAAATAAATTCTCCCTATGTGACAAGTTGTTAACGATGCAAATAATTTTTATATTTCCAATATAATGTAATGTGTTCCTTTGATAAGTGATGTATCTAAATGGGCATTTAAGTTTAATTGTTTTAATATGTTTCCATTTTCAAATAGTGGAATGATCAATGCATGAAACTAAAAGCAGACCAGATTTGATTGTTCAATTGAATTTATTTGCTTACTCATAGCAAGTGAGATTTTGCAAATTTAAAAAAAAACTGTTAAAGTTATGCGTTCAAAATTTCCTGGACAGGTATTTCAATTTTCGCCTGTGTTGATCAACATAAGGCACAGGATTTCTTTCCTTACTCATACAAAAAAAAAATCAATAATCAATCCAGCCCTCACAAAAAAAACAAACAAAAAATAGTTTCCTGATGAGTATTTTTTTTCGTTTGTTGAAAAGCAATAATTCAGTACTATTCCAGACTTATTTAATATTGTGAACACATATCAAGTAGCAATGATCAGTAATAAGCATTCAAATATTTTGTAATCAGTTTTGATTCTTTTAACAGCTTTAAAGGTTGTAGCGTTTTAAATGTTGCTCATCATTTTTAAAAAAAATATCAAGTAATATTAAATTAACTTCTACACTGGACAATTTTATTTTGCATTGATACTTGTTTGTCGCGGGAGATTAAAAAAATTCATTTTGTCTTTAGGCCTTTTTGTATTTTTCTGAATGTTTAAGTTTGGATTTTATTTATAAATTTCGTTGGTGGAGTGATAAGATGTGTCTTTTTCATTATTTCTTCTTTTAGATCTCAAACCTTGGTTCATTGGATTATAAGGATCCACGCGTAAAGGAGAAAATTAAAGTTTCAAGTGCGTATTAATTATGACAAAATTACCTTAATCGCTAAGGTTTAAATGATTTTTCGTCCGACAATGCATTGTCATGATTCACCGGAAATGATATTTTTCATATTTGAATAATTTGTATATACAAAATAGTTCTGTATAATTATAAGAAACTAGTCGTTAATATTCGACGAAATAAGGTAACATCCTAAATGAAATAGACTTTTGTGTTCTTAGCGTTTAACAAAAATCAATTTTATGTATTGCTTTTGGTTCATATGTTCGTAGACACTTCTATTAAGTAAAGTTTTACGCAGAGTTGTTTTTCATATATCTCTCCGCGTTACTGACTATCCTTTCGTCAAGGTAGTAGAAAAAGTTAAAACGAACGCTAACATAAAAGCTGATATGATTTTGTAACATCATAAAATTGGCAAGCGGATACGGAAATGAAGTTAACACAAATCGCCTTCTCGAATTTTTATATAAATCACAATTAAATTTCTTATTCAAATAAAACTGGCAAGTCCACACGCACACGCAAGAATATTTTTACCACATTTCGTTCACAGCAAAAAGTTTTAAAATTTGAAGCGGGCATTGAGTTAACGCCTGAATACCTCCAATCCGTAACATTGCAATACTTTCGTAGGCATTGAATTTGAAATGCTTAAGCAATACTATCTTACATATTAACATTATTTCCGGCACGAAATCAATTCTCTCTTCACTAATTTAATGTTGCAGAGTTCATGGATACTTTCTTCATTCTATAAGCTATTGTTTTACTATTTGAACCGGGGGTAAATTATGGAGAAACTTTTGTGCGCAAAACTAGCTTCCATACGATGCGACATAACCTAATGAGACCTAGATGTATCATCTGGTAATGGAGGCAGCAAGACCTGAATTATTTCAAGCTGATGTAAATGTTGGCCCCCTTATAAAGGAGGATATTGCGCGAGTAATATTTGCTGAAAACGGTCTGACCTGGTAGATAATACTTCCTTGACCGCACATATGAGGCGATATCCGCACTTTTGTTTCAGCAGGCTCCCACTTGCAGAAAGTCGATCGTTCGCTTTTAGGACGTCTTTCGGCTGCCATTTGTAATGATTTTCCACCTTGAATGGTTGTGTCAGCAATCCAGTTTATGAAGCGATGAACTGCAAGCAAAACATGGTAAGGCATTCGTCGATGTAAGCCGAACGAAAAAACTTACCTCTTAATTTAGTTTTACCCACATTTACTCCATATGGCTGTCAAATTTTTCCGGTTGTCACATCGGACAAAACAGAGGTGTGTGGAATGGCACGCCACATGGCGGCAATGTGCCTCTCCATATGTCGCCAGTGGCATAGTTTTTCGATGGCCACGGTGGAGGGGCATTTCCAGATGGATATGTCTCGAAATGTGTCGGGGTTTGGATTAATTTTATATTTCGAATATTTATATCCACAGATCTAAATATTTGGAAAGAAAAGAAATATTTTCTGCGCAACAATATCCGCACGACAGATGAAGTCCGCTGGCACTTCGAGGACATACCCATCTGGCCGGTTGCAAGGGTTCGGGATCGGAATCACTTCGATTCCCGGGCGTAGGCGTCACATTACACATTCCCCCCCCCCCCCCCCAAAATCGAAGTAATTACGATCCCGCCTCCTATGTAAAAGGTCTTGGTTAGGGCCGTGGCGGGTCGAAGGTCGGTTTCGAGGAATAGGCTACAACCATGTTCGTGAAGACTCGACAGTGGCTATACCGTAGGGAGTCAGGAGTTACTCGGAGGTCTTCGTCTAGGCAGAGATTTGGGTAAGCCAAGGTTTTTCGTGGGAAATAGTTGCACTTCATCGTCTAAGGTCTTTTGCGTGGTAAATTCCCAGGGTTTTACCAGTCATGTCCGCGATGAGGTATCGGGTGGGGCTTATTACTTGTAGGACTCGACACTTCACGAATTTCTTGTCTAGTTTGGCATTGTAATGTCGGGTGGCATCGCTCTGTCGGAAGTTTCGACGATATATCTCGTCGCGTACCTTAAAGCCAGAAGGATGAGATCGCAAGTTGTACCGCTCCTCTCCCATCCGTCGACTTTCTTCAAGCTTCTCCCGCAGTTGCTCTCGCAGAAGTTGGAGCTTTTCGTGCGGTTCCAGAACCATGATTGGGTCCTCTAGCGATTTCAGTTGCCGCAATAGCCGGTAAGCGCTCCCATGACAGATCATGTACTGGCCGAACAATGCGAAATACGGCGAAATGCCGGCAGTGGCGTGGTACGACGAGCGCAGCGCACTAGTGATGGCGGACAATTTGCGATCCCAGTCCTTCTGATTCGGGTGGACATAGGCGCGGATGGCCGCTATGAGCGTACGGTTCAGTCGTTCGGATGCATTGGCTTGTGGTGAATAGACGGCGGTTCGTTGGTGGATGATGCCGTATTTGGACATTATGTCTCGGAACTTGCTGGAGGTGAACTGGACCCCGTTGTCGGAGACAAGTTTCTCCGGAACTCCAAACATGTGAAAGACTCGGTTCTCCAAGAAGCTGATTATAGGTCCAGTGTGCATGTTACGCAGTGGTTCTATGATAGGGAATTTAGAGAGCTGGTCCAGGACCACGACAGCTCCCGTGTGACCAGAAGCAGATCGAGGGTAAGGACCGATAAGATCAATGTACAAGCGCTGGAACACGCGTTCGGGGACCTCAACCTTACCCATGGGAGGCCGAAGAATGGTGTTGGGCGCTTTAGTGCACCTGCATAGCTCACAGGAGGCTACGTACGCTTTTATCTGTTGTGCCATCTTAGGCCAAAAGAAGCAGGTTTTCAACCGCCTAAGTGTACGACCGTATCCGCCGTGCGCACTTGATGGGTGGTCATGGGCCCGTCTGATAAGATCAGTGGTTAATTCTTCGGGCACCCACAACTTCCACTGTTCTTCTTCTTGTAGGGGGTCTCCGGATGCGTGTCCCATCCGCTTATAAATAAATCCATCCGTCAACCGCAGTTCAGGAAGCTGGGACAGTTGATTCTGGATAGTGTGAATCAGTTGGGTGTAGCTGGCTGACTTGAAAGCAGGATGGTCCAGATCGATCAATTGGGGGCTGTCGTCCTCCTGGACCAACTCGGCTCCTTCAGGGGCGAACATTCTGGATAGGGTGTCGGGGACTACATGCTGGCTTCCTTTTCGGTGGCGAATTGTGAAGTCAAATGCCTGTAGTTTCAGTGCCCACCTGGCCAATCTGCCGTTGAGAGCAGTCTGGCTCATTAGCCATTTCAGAGACGCGTGGTCTGTAACGATTTGAAAGGTGTGTCCCTCCACATAGGCTCGGAAGCGTTTCACTGCCAACACTGCAGCTAGACATTCCTGCTCGGAGACCGTGTAATTTCGCTGGGCTGGGTTCAAATTGTGAGACATGAAGGCTATAGGTCTCTCCTCGCCGTCTTGTGCAACCTGGACTTAGACTGCTCCCACCCCATGTTGACTCGCGTCACAATGGATTGAGAACGGTTTGTCAAAGTCCGGGCTGTGCAGTACGGGAGCTGTAGTCAGACTCTTCTTTAGCTCTTCAAAGGCTCGCAAGCTGGGCTCCTCCCAGACGAACTTACGTCCCTTACGCAGCATGTCGGTCAAAGGAGTGGTTATGGTGGCATAGTCACGTACAAAACGCTGGTACCATCCGCATAAGCCTAAGAATCGGCGTAATTGTTTGGTGGTCTTGGGTAGTGGAAAAACGTCAATCGCTTGAGTCTTTTCCGGATCGGTCTTGATATGGCCATGCCCAATGATGTGACCTAAATACTTCACCTCCGTCATCAAGAACTGACTCTTCCTTATGTTGATGGTTAATCTTGCCCTCCGGATGTGTAGAGCCACCTCCTGAAGCAGGTCGATGTGTTCGTCAAAGGTCTCGGTTATAAGCAAAAGATTGTCCAAGTAAACGAAAACTTGGTGCCGCAAATAAGGTGGTATCACCTTATCCATAAGGCGCGTCATTGCTTGGGGGGCATTACACAATCCGAATGGCATGGTCACGAATTGATATAGGGGCCGACCAGGGACTGTGAAGGCTGTTTTCTCCTTTGAACCGGGGTCTAAAGGAATTTGCCAGAAGGCGTCCTTGAGGTCTAAGCTCGTGATGAAGTGGGCTTTAGGCAACCGACTCAAAATGCCTTCAATCAACGGTAGAGGGTATGCGTCCTTGACTGTGACGGCGTTCAAGCGTCTGGCATCTAAGCATAACCAGACCTTGTTCGGCTTGACAACTAAGGTGACTGGGGAAGCCCACGCGCTCTGTGATTCTTCGATTACGCCTAATGCTAGCATTCGATCCACTTCGGCATATAACGATTTTTCCTTCGCCGGAGATATGGTGAAATGTCTCTGTTTTATGGGTTTAGCATCCCCCACATCTTTAGTGTGGAACACCAGGGCAGTCCTCCCAAGACCTTCTTTCTCATGCGATGGAAAAGCCGATATAGCCGAGTCAAGACTCAGTTGCTGATTTACATCCAGTGTATGCCGTAGTAAGTGAGAGGGTTGATATTGGTCGGGAACGGTGGTGACGGACTCCAGGGTCGTACCGGAAAAAAGTGCCGGGGCCAAGTTAAATTTTCGAACGAAATCCACTCCTAGATAAAGATTCTGGGTTAACTGAGGTATGATGAAAAATTCCATAGGTTTAGTTACTCCTTTGAAGGTGACATCCGTCATAATTTTTCCCACTACAGAGTGGCGAGTTCCGTCCGCCGTGCTTAACCAGGAGGTGAAATGACGGATTTGGTCCGCGTGCCTTGCCAGTACCTCCCCTGCAAAATCGGCAGATATGCAATTCACACTGGCTCCCGTATCGACTAAGCCTGACACTCGTTTTTGCAGGAGGTGTACTGACGCATATGGCCGAACATCATCCCTCAGTAATTCGTCTAAGTATATGTCCTTCAACACTTTCCTCGACTGCCTGACTTTTCTCCAGAAGCTCCGCATCCGACGCGTGGCTCGCTTGCTTCGCGGTGGGACATTTGTAGCCAACTCCTCATGGAAGATGCGCTGTCGAGTAGCCAAGTAATTCCGCAGCCTGACATGAAAAGGTTTTACATGCCAAGGAACTTTCGCCTCGCTATAATTTCCCTGCGCGTTGACCTCGGCGAAGGACGGCGTTGGTTGTGGAACTTCGGGAGAACTGTGTTTAGCGATGTGAGTCAGCAGAGTTGGAGTCATGTTGGGAGCTTGGTCATAGCTAGTGATGGGGTCAAGATTGGTTCGTCCGGGGCTTAGGAGTGCCGACGGGTGGTCGCGGCACTCGGTGGCAAGTTTTTTCGCCCTTTGCAATTGGCACAGTCAGGGGCGTAGGTCTCGACCTTCCCGCAGCGGTAGCAGAAAAGCGTCGGCTCCGCTGGACATGCATAGAACCGATGTCCCGGTTGTCGGCAGTTCCAACAGACCGTCGGGCTTGTAATTGCTTCAAGGGAGGGTCGATCCATCAAGGCTGGGTCCTCAAGCTCGGGTGGTGCTCCGCTCCTCGGTACTGGTACTGGATCAGCAAGCAGGTGGTCCGCTGCCATCAACTCCGCGGTGTGATGGTTTTGGGGATTTGGTCCCGTTATGCGAGGTTGTGGGCGGAAGGTACCTCGCCGCTCATCCAAGTGTTCTTGTCTACGGGCATGGAGGCGCAATCCCTGTATGGTGTTGATGGGAAAATGCAGAAGGCTGTTCTGGAGATCCCAGCGCATATTCTCTCTGATAATTTCTACCAGTTCGTCCTCGGGCATGGTAGTTCGCAAGCGAGTGCTCAATCTCACTATACTTGTGTAGTACTGGTCGAACGGTTCGTGAGCGCCTTGTTTCCGTTTCTTTATTTGCTCCTTTAGCTCTCTCTCAGTGAAGCCATCCTCAAATCGATTGCGGAAGGCTGCACTGAAAGAGTGCCAAGTGGGACGTGGCGTTGATTCTTTAAAGCTCCAGTACCAGTCGGCAGCGTCGCCGCTGAACAAAAGATGTGCATGCCGGGGGAAAGCCGAGGAATCACCTCCCAGGGTGCTGGATACCAACGCCTGAATCCGGAAAAGGAACCGGTCCGCCGATATCATATCGTTGAACCCTGTAAAGTTGAGGCGCCAACTCTCCATGATACGAGGCGTCGGGTCTCGAAAAGGTGTCAATGCGTTCCCGGGGGGAATCACATCCTCTGTTGACCTGTTGTACTGAACGGCCTCGGGGGCTAGAGATACCAACGGAGGTCCGGTGCTGTGTCGTGGTCTATATTCGGGAGCTCTGGGATCCATTCCCGAGTTCCTTGGAGGTGGGACCCATTGCTCGGATTGTCGGGAGTGGGGCATCGCCACACTGGGATTGGGCTCCCAGCCAAGCGGAGTTCTCACGCGACTGGGTGGTTGGCTCATAGGGAGATTCTGGAGCTTTCCCTCCAGGTTGCCAATCCTCTCCGACATATCCCTCATCAACGCCACGAGGGTGTCAATGGAGTGGGCGGAAGGCATGGGTGTCACCTCGGACACGACACTTGCGGCCGGAACTTCACCGCCTACGGCTCCTTGCAGGTCTAAAAGTGTTTGGGCCTGTTCGGCCTCTGGAACTCCTTTCGCCACTGCTCCACGCGTTGGTAGGGGCGTTCCGAGGGGGACGTCTAGGGCGGTCCGCTCGATGAGTCGCCGGCATAAGGGACACAGCTCGGACGTGGGGAGGAGCTTTTGGACACAGGCACGGTGGAATAGATGTCCACAATCCAATCGCATGCTGTGTACCCCCTCCACTACGTCCTGGAAACAGATCCCGCAGTTCGCGGGTTGAACCGTTTTGGACCGGGTCCACCGCTTATCGGGAGTCCGCTTCGTTGCCATTTTTGGTTCTGTCTTGTGTGTGGTAAAAGTAAGGTTTTTATTACTAAAAAAAAAGAAGAAAAGGTTAACCCTACTATATATATGAAAAAAAGCCTAAAAATAACTTCGTGGCCGATAGTGGCGAGCTATATGTTAAGTGGGAAAAAAATGTATTTAAAGTATACTTTCCTTTTCAGTGGTCGACTCCTCCAACGAGAACGGAGAGTGCGTGGTAATCTGCCGAAGAAAGGGTGCTTTCGGTCGATTTACGAAATTATATCCCCTAAACCCACATACATTACAAAAACCGTCTCTAAACTACGTTAAATGACTCGACGAGACAAGTGGTAGAGCTACCGTAACAGCATTGTACGCGGTCAAAATTCCCGACGCGTGGAAGCATTCCGGGCTTCGCAACTCCAGCATACGCCACCGAACGTTGAACCGATACCACTCGTCTATCACGCATACGAAATAAGTAGAATCCTTCCGCGACATAAAGGCAAGGTAGCCTTCTATTTTCTTGAGAGTCCATGCTGATAGGTATACCCATCAGGCTGGCAGTTCCATCAAGAAAATAGAAGGTCCTTACAGGGGTTAACCTGGGACAACACATCGGAAGGATTCTGTCGCGAAAACAAAATCAAACAAAGGAGAGCGGAAGATACAACTCACGTGAAGCGACTGCTAGAGTGTATCACACAACTCCACTGCTCCTGATAGTGGGACTCGAGTACCAGAGTACCTTACATCCTCCGTAAAGGACCAACTCGTCAGAAGACGCGAATTTTCTTTCCCCCTTAGGATGCTCTAGGCACACGTTGGGCGCCATTTGTAATGATTTTTAACATTTTTAGTTCAAACGCGGAACCGACCTCTCATCGGTTCTAGACGTTAAGTCTGAGCAGTGCCAACGGATGGTACCAACAGGTCAACCATTCCGTGCACCGTAACCCATTCACGCGGTGGCTGCTTGTCGGCCAGCTAGTTCGGAGAGGATTTCGGTCGCGGGGCTCCGAATGGGTTACGCTCTATTACATATTATTTTCAGCCACCTGAACACGCCCGTATTTAAAACGCGTTATCAAAACCAAACCATACGGAGAAGAAACCTACTTTACGTTACTCCGTATTTCTTCATTCATCCAGTTGAGAATACAAAATCTAATTTTCATTCCACGTTTCCGAAGTTCCGACGCAGTACCGAAAAATATGCTACTCGAAATTAACCCGACGAAAAATACTCTAATAAAATAACAAAACAACAAAGGTACCGCGTACCGCGCGCGACTCGAAACCGACCTCAGCGGATTTGTCGAAACCCTACCCTAGCGACGGCATACCTACCCTGCACTCTCCCTTCCCACTGAAAAAGAAGAACCGCTGAAAAGGAAAGTCGTGGTTAAATTTTAGCAATTCATGTTGTTTATTAACAAAAATGGAATAATTTCATCAATTGTCACATAAACTAACTTCTATTAAATTCTTACACAATACTGTCAATTCGAGCACTGGGCGTCGTTTATCTTCTATTGCATTGGGTTTTTTTTCTTTTTATTCTTTTAATTTAGATTTACAGTTTTCTATCAATCTACATACTGCCTGCACCAAAAATTAAAATTAATTTCTTAAGCTTATCCAAAACTATTCTTGAGGATAACCTCTCTTATCGAATATTTAGTTGTATAGTATTTATATTTTTCTATATCCTCTTTTGCTATAGCGAATATATAATGCTTATTTGATATTAGGGTATAGTAAATAAATTCTCCCTATGTGACAAGTTGTTAACGATGCAAATAATTTTTATATTTCCAATATAATGTAATGTGTTCCTTTGATAAGTGATGTATCTAAATGGGCATTTAAGTTTAATTGTTTTAATATGTTTCCATTTTCAAATAGTGTAATGATCAATGCATGAAACTAAAAGCAGACCAGATTTGATTGTTCAATTGAATTTATTTGCTTACTCATAGCAAGTGAGATTTTGCAAATTTAAAAAAAAACTGTTAAAGATATGCGTTCAAAGTTTCCTGGACAGGTATTTCAATTTTCGCCTGTGTTGATCAACATAAGGCACAGGATTTCTTTCCTTACTCATACAAAAAAAAATCAATAATCAATCCAGCCCTCACAAAAAAAACAAAAAAAAAATAGTTTCCTGATGAGTATTTTTTTTCGTTTGTTGAAAAGCAATAATTCAGTACTATTCCAGACTTATTTAATATTGTGAACACATATCAAGTAGCAATGATCAGTAATAAGCTAGTTGAAAAGTTCTTGTTTGCATTCAAATATTTTGTAATCAGTTTTGATTCTTTTAACAGCTTTAAAGGTTGTAGCGTTTTAAATGTTGCTCCTCATTTTTAAAAAAAATATCAAGTAATATTAAATTAACTTCTACACTGGACAATTTTATTTTGCATTGATACTTGTTTGTCGCGGGAGATTAAAAAAATTCATTTTGTCTTTAGGCCTTTTTGTATTTTTCTGAATGTTTAAGTTTGGATTTTATTTATAAATTTCGTTGGTGGAGTGATAAGATGTGTCTTTTTCATTATTTCTTCTTTTAGATCTCAAACCTTGGTTCATTGGATTATAAGGATCCACGCGTAAAGGAGAAAATTAAAGTTTCAAGTGCGTATTAATTATGACAAAATTACCTTAATCGCTAAGGTTTAAATGATTTTTCGTCCGACAATGCATTGTCATGATTCACCGGAAATGATATTTTTCATATTTGAATAATTTGTATATACAAAATAGTTCTGTATAATTATAAGAAACTAGTCGTTAATATTCGACGAAATAAGGTAACATCCTAAATGAAATAGACTTTTGTGTTCTTAGCGTTTAACAAAAATCAATTTTATGTATTGCTTTTGGTTCATATGTTCGTAGACACTTCTATTAAGTAAAGTTTTACGCAGAGTTGTTTTTCATATATCTCTCCGCGTTACTGACTATCCTTTCGTCAAGGTAGTAGAAAAAGTTAAAACGAACGCTAACATAAAAGCTGATATGATTTTGTAACATCATAAAATTGGCAAGCGGATACGGAAATGAAGTTAACACAAATCGCCTTCTCGAATTTTTATATAAATCACAATTAAATTTCTTATTCAAATAAAACTGGCAAGTCCACACGCACACGCCAGAATATTTTTACCACATTTCGTTCACAGCAAAAAGTTTTAAAATTTGAAGCGGGCATTGAGTTAACGCCTGAATACCTCCAATCCGTAACATTGCAATACTTTCGTAGGCATTGAATTTGAAATGCTTAAGCAATACTATCTTACATATTAACATTATTTCCGGCACGAAATCAATTCTCTCTTCACTAATTTAATGTTGCAGAGTTCATGGATACTTTCTTCATTCTATAAGCTATTGTTTTACTATTTGAACCGGGGGTAAATTATGGAGAAACTTTTGTGCGCAAAACTAGCTTCCATACGATGCGACATAACCTAATGAGACCTAGATGTATCATCTGGTAATGGAGGCAGCAAGACCTGAATTATTTCAAGCTGATGTAAATGTTGGCCCCCTTATAAAGGAGGATATTGCGCGAGTAATATTTGCTGAAAACGGTCTGACCTGGTAGATAATACTTCCTTGACCGCACATATGAGGCGATATCCGCACTTTTGTTTCAGCAGGCTCCCACTTGCAGAAAGTCGATCGTTCGCTTTTAGGACGTCTTTCGGCTGCCATTTGTAATGATTTTCCACCTTGAATGGTTGTGTCAGCAATCCAGTTTATGGAGCGAAGAACTGCAAGCAAAACATGGTAAGGCATCCGTCGATGTAAGCCGAACGAAAAAACTTACCTCTTAATTTAGTTTTACCCACATTTAGGACCGCGCCAACCTGCTGCTACCGACACTTTTCCTTTTACTCCATGTGGCTGTCAAATTTTTCCGGTTGTCACATCGGACAAAACAGAGGTGTGTGGAATGGCACGCCACATGGCGGCAATGTGCCTCTCCATTTGTCGCCAGTGGCATAGTTTTTCGATGGCCACGGTGGAGGGGCATTTCCAGATGGATATGTCTCGAAATGTGTCGGGGTTTGGATCAATTTTATATTTCGAATATTTATATCCACCGATCTAAATATTTGGAAAGAAAAGAAATATTTGCTGCGCAACGATATCCGCACGACAGATGAAGTCCGCTGGCACTTCGAGGACATACCCATTTGGCCGGTTGCAAGGGTTCGGGATCGGAATCACTTCGATTCCCGGGCGTAGGCGTCACATTACATTTCCTACTGTTGTTGATATTGTGTTTTGGTATTTTACTTAGAGCATCAGCATTGGTGTTGTATTTACCAAGTTTCTACTCTATCTCATAGTTAAATTCTGATAGTTTATGATGAAATCTGACTAAACGGGTTGTGGGGTCCATTACATTCGAAATTCCTGTAAGGGGCTTATGGTGCCCGCAGGGGGAATGCCGGTCGACAAGAGCACTCTTGGAGGCTAGCATTCTTTGGGGAGTTCCATCCCCACGTACACGAGGAAATTAACGCAGGAGGAATGCCGGTCGACAAGAGCACTCTTGGAGGCTAGCATTCTTTGGGGAGCGTCGCCTGCACGGACCCGAGGATATGGGGGGCGCCGTGAGGTTCCCTTCTGGGATGACAGGTAACGACTCTGATTGGATCTGGACTACGCTTTGGACAACGAACTGGAATTGACGCTTTGGGATGGCGGATGTGATGGTTTGGACCTAGTTGCTTTGCACAGTAGCGTCGAGGTGAAACTCGTGTATGAACGGCTCCAATTCAACTATCATACCGTCTCCGTCCAGGTGAAACCTTGGCAGGCCTCGGAGTACGTTCGAAGCTCGTACCATTGGGTTGGTGGTGTAGGTTCGGTTGACTCCCGATTAGCGCTGGTCTGGCTCTGAGCACTTATCCCCATAAGGGCTTGTGCCAACCCTCGCATGGCCTCCCTGCTCTGCAAAGATAACCATGGGACCAAAAAGGCGACTACACACACGAACGGTGACAGCGGCTCCAAGGGGGGACCCAACAAAACTGGAGCAAACAAAATCAAAAGACCAAAACATCCGAAAAAATGAAACAAAGAATAATACCGACGACACAACCAGTGGTTGCAGCCACGATGTTAACAGTACATCGAAAGCGGTAGAAACCACGAAAAAAGCGAAGAATAACACAATGACAGTGAAGGCAGACGAAAAACGGAGAAAGTCAGGCAGTCTGGTCAGACTGAGATTCCTGCGGCATTCGGGCACAGCAAAAAATGATGTAAACGCCAGAGCGTCCTATTAAGGAAAAGCGGGAAACTCTGCTGGACGCTTCAGGTGTTCGAGACTCGGAAGAAGATAATATAAAAAGCACCGAAAATTCGATTGTCACTGCTGCGATCGTTACCGAAGCGACCGATGCAAGTGTCGCAAATCTCGACATTGCAACTAAAATCGAGAAGCCAACGAGGAGATTACGGCACTAAAAGCAAAGAGTGACCAGACACCGCGTGATTGCACCGCGAACGTTGAAAATGTGGCGGAACTACTGCACTCGGAAACGGAACGCGATAACCTCTCCCGAGGATGGTTGCAAGGTACAATTGCGGCCCAGCGATACGAAGAGGAAAGACTACTCTGAAAAGCGGAAGATGTTCTGAAAAGAATACAATCTGCATGCGACTCCCCAAAAATCAGCAAAGCAGCAGAGGTTGGGCTCCTTGAACTAGAGGAGCTCCTTGATCGTATAGGGTACTATTGGAGGAGCTGGTTAAGGGCCAAAGACGAACAGAGGGCTAAAGAGGCTCTTGCGGCGAAATCTAAAGGCGGCATGCAGATAGCTCCACCATTAAAAGTCAATAAAAGAATGGGGTCTAGCCCAATCGAAGGAGATCGGGATACAAGAAGGAAGGAAGAGACACTTGATGGGCGTGGAGCACCAGATCAGGGGTTCCAGACAGTGCTTACAAAAGGAGTGAAGAAAGCCGCCAGAAAGTAAAGTTCGCACGGACGCCCAATTAGAAAAAGGACCTGATGCAAAATAGGAGAGGCAGAAGCCCCGACGAAGACCATGGCAGCAGGCACTGCTCGTAAAGCCCCAAGATGGCCGATCCTACGCGCAAGCACTGCGGGACATCAAGGGAAACGTAAGGTCCACAGACATCAATACTACCATTAAAGTAGTACGACCAATGCGGGCGGGCCACATACTGGTCGAATTCGGAGCAGAGGCCGGCAATAAAGAAGCATTCTGCGACGCAGTAAAGAAAGTCCTCGGCAAAAGCGCAACTATAGCCCTGCTCGAGCCGATGGCAACGATCGAAATACGAGACATTGACCGCGTGACGGATCAAAGCGAGACTGACACCAGAAAACAACAGGGGACAACGCATGGCCATAGTTGACTTGACCGTAGAGGACGCCGAACAATTCCTGAACAAGGGCAAAGTACGAATAGGGTGGGTTGTCTGTAAGATATGGCAAAGAGCAACGCCTCTTCAATGTTTCAAATGCCTTGGTTATAGTCACACCACACAAGTATGCAAAGGACCCGAAAGGAGTTCCCTATGTTAAAAATGCGGTGAAATGGGACATAAAAGAAAAGAGTGTACGAAGGAGGCACACTGTATTCTTTGCAAGGATGCTTATCCAAAACCTGATTTCGAACACGTCTTGGGATCACGAAAATGCCGGGTATCCCAGGAAGCCCTAGCCAAGGCCAAATCAAAACTCCGATGACCCGCATCCTGCAGCTAAACCTACACCGCAGTTCAACCGCCCAAAATCTGCTTGATCAGTTTGCAATGGACATGAAAGCCGACTTCTTGCTGCTGAGTGAGCAACACCATGATAAAAGTCCTGCATTATGGTACTCTGATGAAACTAGTACTGCCGCCATCTGGGTTCGGAACGGTGACTTTCAAGCGGAGAGTTGTGGAGGGGGGATGGTTTCGTGTGGATTCGGTGCACAGGGATCACCTTCTTTAGTGTGTACCTAACGCCTAACGATTCGATATCAAGCTTCAGGCTTTGGAGGGTGCTGTCTCGAGCGCAGAGGGCAAAGTGCTCATTGAGGGTGACTTCAACGCTAAAGCAATCGAATGGGGCATGCCTCAGATGGATCCGCGGGGAAAACGAATCCTGGAAATGGCGGCCAGGACGGCCTTCGTCGTATTTAACTCCGGAAATACGCCGACTTTTCGCCTTACCGGCTGTGAGGGAACCATACCGGACGTGACATCCGCCTCGGAGTCCTTAGTACGGAGGATACACAACTGGAAAGTATTACAGGACTACTCAGCCAGTGATCATCAATGCATTCTGCTTGAGATCAGTGATGCTATCTCCCGATGTCCGTGGTCTCGGCCTTCTACAACTGGATGGGACATCGGAAGGATGGACGTCGAGAGGTTCGTCAAGGTTCTCACAGCAGGTGAGCCGCTGCAGGGAGCTTCGGAGGGGAAGGAAGAACTGGCAGCTCAAGACGTGGTGAACTCAACTATGAGCATCATCATGACTGCTTCCTGCGCTTCTATGCCCCGTCGAAGACCCCGGCACGGCAAGCCCCCAGTGTACTGGTCGTCAACTGAAATCGCTGAAAAGTGAAGGGAGTGTCACAAGCTTCGACGTGAGGCTCAACGGGCGCGGAACGGTGACGAGGCATGCAACTGGGTGGCAACAAGTCGGCCAGGAAATACCTTCGCAAACTGATCAACAGTAGCAAGGCTCGCTGCTGGCAAGACCTGGTGGACAATGTGAACAAGGATCCGTGGGGCCTTGGCTACAAGCTGGTCATGCGGAAGCTTGGTGCCCTACGCAAGCCTTATATACATGACGCGGAAAAGATGGACGCAATAGTGCGGGGGCTCTTCCCCACCCATCCCGTCCGTGTTGACGCTGTCCATGGTGAAACAGCAGTCGAGTGCCCACTCTTCACACAGCTGGAACTGGAGGAGGCATTGAAAGTGAGGTCCAGATGGTGTTCCAGCTGAGGTGTTGCGGCTCGTCTGTCACCATTATCCTGACTTGCTGCTCAGCACATTCAACGCCTGCCTACGGGACGGGGTTTCCCCGGTACGATGGAAGGTGGCGAGGCTCGTGCTGATCAGCAAGGGGAAGGGAAATCCCGAATCACCGTCTGCATACCGCCCGTTATGCATGCTAGACACGGCTGGGAAAGTGCTAGAGAAACTCATCAAGGGAAGACTCACTGACGCGATTCGTGCTGCTGGGGACCTATCTCCTCGGCAGTACGGCCTAAGAGCAGGACGTTCTACCATTGATGCGATTGCAGAGGTGATGAACGTGGTCCAAAAGGCAGAGGCATATAGTCGCACCAAGTGACGGATCGTCCTGTTGGTGACACTCGACGTCAGGAATGCCTTCAACTCCGCTAGATGGGTGGATATTCTGGACACGCTGGAAAACTCTTTTCAAGTTCCAGAATATCTAATGCGGCTTTTGAGGAACTACCTAAAGGACCGAAGCCTGCTCTACGACACGACACAGGGCCAACGAAGGATGGAAATTACATCGGGTGCTGCCCAGGGATCTATCCTTGGTCCGGACCTGTGGAACGTGTCTTACGACGGGCTACTGAGACTTGAGATGCCAGATGAGTCACGCTTGGTCGGCTATGCGGATGATGTTGCGGCTGGTTGAACAAGCGCAACTTAGGCTAGGTATGCTAATGCGCCGAGTGAGGGCTGGATGACTCGTGGCTCAGTTTAGCACTGGAGAAAACCGAAGTGGTAATCTTGACAAGAAAGAGAATCCCTAGAATAAGGATGATCAGTATTCGAGACATACAAATCGAATCGAAGCCAGCGGTGAAGTACCTTGGGCTACTGATCAATTCGAAAATGAGTTTCTCTGAGCAAATCAGGGCAACGGCTGAGAGGGCTGCTTCGGGAATATCGGCCCTGAGTCGACTTATGGCCAACGTAGGGGGACCCAGCCCATCAAAAAGACGCTTCTTGATGAGTGCTGTAGGGTCAGTGCTACTGTACGGAGCAGAGGTAGGGGGCGACACCCTCAGCAAGGAGGTATACCGAAAACGTTTGGCACAGGTACAGAGAAGAAGAGCACTGAGAATTGCATCTTCGTATCCAACAGTCTCCAACTCAGTGGTGATAGTTATTGCAGGCGTGATACCTGTCGCCCTCCTTGCTAGAGAGTACCGCGCTATTTACCAGCGCCGAAACGAGGATGCGAGGGAGATGGTTGTCCGCGAGGAGAGACAGCGCTCGCTCAACGATTGGCAGCAGTCTTGGGTGAATTGCACGAAGGGAAGGTGGACTGCGCGCCTCATCCCGGATGCGCGACCGCGATGAAATCGACAGCATGGCGAGACTGACTTCTATCTGACCCAGCTTTTGAGCGGGCATGGGTGTTTCCAGTCTTACCTGCACAAGATCGGTAAGTCACGGTCCCCCGATTTTCGGTTTTGCCTAGGAGAGGAGCACAATGCCTGCCACACATTTTGTGTGTCTATCAAATGGTTCAGGCTGCGAAGAGAACTCTACAGGGAGACGGGAGAGCTCACCCTGGATAATATAGTTGTGGTGATGCTCGAATCGGTTGACAAGGAGAACCAGGTGGCACATTATGCTCGGGCAGTCCTAAATTATAAAAGGGACTCACAGCAACCAGGGGCGCTGGGGCTGGCATTTCCTCTTCCCCTCTCCCCTCCCGCTAGGAAAGGGACTCCCCAGCTTGAAGGCGCCCCACAGCGTAACAAAACGAGACTTGGCACGAAGTAATGTGTCAAACGGTTCCAGGCTAGGTTCTCAGATTGACAGGGTAGGTGTTCAGAGGGTAGTCCAGTCGCGCATGGGAGTCCCACACTCTGTGCATAAATAGCATTCACCTCCCTATCACAAAACAAAGGGGAGCTTATGGTCAGTATCGACTTTTCAACGTCGACCTTGCAAATAGCATCGGAAGTTTCTAGTAGCCCATAATATTGCTAGGAGCTCTTTTTTGATGGTAGAATAATTGCATTCCGCCTTGTTGAGAGTTCTGCTAGCAAATACTATGGGTTGATCCTTTCCTGTTTCTCCTTGCGATAGAACAGCACCCAACGCCTCATTACTTTCGCTAGTTGTGAGACTAAATAGTTTGTTAAAGTCGAGGTACGCAAAAAGGGGTGGCTCAATCAAAGAATTTTTTAATCGTCCACGTGAAGCGTACGTCTTTTCGGAGTAAATTAGTAAGTGAGTTTGGTATTTTAGAAAAACCGGGAATAAATTGGCGGTAATAGTTTGCTAAACCCAAGAAGGATTGAAGCCTTTTAACTGTTGTATGTATGGGGAAATCGCGAATACAACTTGTTTAAGCGGGGTCTGGGCGGGCTCCTGTTTGTATACAAATTTTCCCTAAGTACACCATTTCGGGTGGTTAAAAATTGGCACTTTTCTGGTTGTAGTTTTAAATTATTTTCCCTGAGTCTGGTAGATATTTTTCGTAATTTGCTGACGTGGTCTTCTATGTTTTTCCCAGACACCACAATATCATCTAGATAAACGAAGCAGTCAAATCCTTGAAGACCTGTAAAAATATAGTTCATTAGTCTTTGGAATATTACGTGAGCTCCTTTCAAGCCAAATGGCATTCGCTTGAACTCATAGTGTCCATAATTAGTGCTGAACGCCATTTTACACTGGTCTTTTGGTTGAACAAGTATCTGGTGGTAACCACTGGCTAGATCCAATGTACTAAACTAACGAGAATGCCCGAGTTGGTCCAGAATATCTTCTATTCGGGGTAAAGGAGAAGCATCTCCAATAGTTTTTTCGTTTAGTTTACCGAAATCTATCACTACTCACCATTTTTTCACTCCAACGGGTCCAGCCTTTTTGGGTACCACTGGAAGCAGGGAGTTCAAGGGACTCTTGCTAGGTTGGAAAATGTCACTGTCCAACATTTCTTTAAGTTGCTCGTTAATTACCTGCCTTTGGGGCTGACTCATTCGATACATTAGATCTTCTTATTGATAGGTGCTTGGTTGGTTAATAGGGGAATCTCGTGGGATAAAGCTTTTGTATAAGTCAGTTTGTCTCCCTGTAAATGAAAAATTTCATTACAGTCTTGACAAAGTTTTGTTATGGCAGCCTTTTCTTCAGGGCTTATGTGCTCGTATAATAAAAGTAATAGTTTTAATTTTGCATTCCGTATTATTTTAACTAAGTCGTTTTTATTTATATAGTTTTCTTGATTGCGGGTTTTATTATTTTGTAACGATATGCAGTTCACCTGTTCAAATGCTGCATTTCTAGTGATATTTGTAAGCTACGCATCGTTATTATTTGTTTCGTTTAGCCCAATATAGTATTCCTTAATTGTTTCAAGTTTCAGTTCAACATCTGTTAGTGTTATTGGAGAATTAGATGGGCTTATTAGGCAGCTAGCAAGGAAAACTCCTTCATCAATCTCCTGCGCTTAAAAAAGCATTTCCCCAGTCAATCGTAGTGGGATATTCACTATATTTTGGGTTCGGGGGCGTAGAGTAATGGCCTTCTCTAAAGTTACCCTATACACTCCATTTGTAATACCCTCAATGAGTATCCCTTTCCGGTCAGAGTTACAGCTCACATCCTTATGTTGGCCTTCTAGGTCCGTTACACTTAGCGTCTTATTACTTAGACTTACTTCAGTGCCATTCGAGGTGATTACTAGAGCCTGATGTGATTGTGCTGTACGTGCCGGGGGCTCCAAAGGAATGAAAAATTCCTTGGGATTGATTTCCGTGCGAGGAAACCTAAGTCACTGACTTGGACCCCGTATGTCACAGTTTCTTGATAGGAAGTTGTTTCCTAATAATCCGTCGTTTGGTACTCCAGGTACTTTTTCTACAACTTGAAGTGCATGGTAGTTTTGAGGCGAGAGTAAAATTGCCTTGCGTTGTTCTAGGGGTTTTACCCTCTCCAAAAGGACTTTGTAGAGTAATTTTCTGTTCTGGATTCATTGGACATGTCTCTTTTATTGATGTCCTTCAGATGATGCTAACTTCAGTACCCGTGTCGATAGTTAAATTTGTTTTTGACTGTTTTCCTATATCAGAAGGTAGTGCAGTTGCCATTAATTTTGTTTTCTTTTCATTTTTAGTATTTTTAAATGGTGGAATTTTTTATGATTACCCTTGATGTTAATTATAGTCGAGTCGGGGGTTGTCGGCTCGACTACCCTTCGTTTCCTTTGGTTATTACTTCCCATTTCTTTTTCTGAACACATGTTGTTAATGCATGGTTTCTGCGACCAACGAAGTCACATTTTATTCGCTCATTGTACACTTTGGCAGTGTCATTAGAGTTTCTTTTCAAAGGATTTGCTTTGCCATCTCTTGGATCATTCCCGTATTCCTTACAATCTGGATAAAATGGTGGTTTTTTTCGACGGCAACAATCAGAGTACGTGTGTCCCCGTTTATTACAGAAACTGGAAATTATCTTAGTATTTCTATTGAATTTGTGTTTTTGTGAGCTCATATTGGCTGTATTTGGAGCTTGGGGTTGAAAAGGCGTAACCAAAGGTTTGAATGTATAGGGGGCTGGTTGAAATGAAATTGAGTTTTGATTGAAAGAATATCAGGGTTGAATTGGTTTGAATGGGGCACATGGAATTTGGTTAGAAATAGAGGACACCTTATTCCAATCTCTCCCTGTCTAACGCCTTCGGGACTAATTCTTCGAAACTTTTTTTTCGAGATTAAGTAGGTACTGACGGAGATTAGGGTCAGCAACTTCACCTTTCAACGCATCTTTCGCGAAGTCCTTTAATTGCAGATTAGTGATTGTGATAGCTTCTTTGCCGTATTTAATTGCAGCGGCTTCTTTGCAACGTTTCAGTGTTCTTCGTATACGAGATGTAAAACCGATTTAATAATTCTTCTGCTTCGTTTCGGGTGTGAGGAACACTCGAGGAAATAAGCTGATAGCCTCACCTCGAAAACGTGTAGGAAAAATCTGCATGAATGCTTCGTGTCCCTGGGTATTCAAGCAATTCCACAATTGTTTAGCACAACCGATAAAAGTCTGAAGCTCAAGAACGAGTGTTGGACTTGGCGTCCCCGAAAACAAAGGGATCACTTGTCCCATTAACTTCGCGACTTTTGAGTAGTCCGCCATATTGCTGAGAAGGTGGTGTTTGGAGAGTGCTATGAGCTTTGAAAGATAATTGAAGGCTTGAGACAAAAGGGCTGGTTTGAACGATTGCGATAGGTCTTGAGGACTGGTTTCCTGGTTTAATGAGATTTCACGAAACCTTTGAATTTCTTCTTTGAACTCTTTTGTGATTCTACAAAAATGTTCCACTTTTTCTAGACGTTTGTCGTGTATTTCGTTTAAAGTATCTCTTAATTTAATAACAGATGTTGATTCCTAGCTTGCGTGGTCTTGTGTGATTCCAAATTTGGTTTCTAATAATGATGATTTCAACTTACTTCTATTTGGCTGTAGTATTCGACCGCTCCTTAATGTTGAACCGGTAGTGCTTTTGCTGGGAGTCGATTGGTGAAACACGTCATTTTTATTAAAGGGCTTATCAGACTTATAGTTCACTTTTTTTTTCAAATAATTTGATTTTACCTAGTTTTTGTTTTTCTTGTTTTGTTTTCTCTGACACCTTTTTTCACTTTTAATTGTTCGTTACGTCCACTGTGAAAAGATTTATTAAAATTATTATTATGATTATTTTTCCTTTTAATTGTTTTTGTATTATTTTAACTGGAGTAAAGTGTCCAAGTTGGAAAAGGTTTCCGCAAGTGTGAGGAGTATGGCTGAATATGATCAATTTCCGGCGTAGGCTTCGAACAGCTTTGAATGCTGCAAACTTAAAAACCCAAATTACCGGCTGCGCCGATGTTATATTCTTATTTTTTATGGCCCTATTATTTGAACCATAAAACCTTTTTTGTTCACTCCAACACACATCCCTTTATCAATTCCCTACTTGGACTCTTCTTTGTACTTCAGTTAAAGATAGAGTATTGTTATTGTAATCATTTTTTCTTTTTTCAATTAAATATTAACTGTTTTATGTTCATAATTTATTTTTACTACATTTCAACTTATTTGCTTTTGGACTGCAAGGTTGTAGATTTCTGCTTTATTTTGAATTTTGCCTCGTTGTTCGGGGGCCGACTGCCTGGCGTGTCGTGGTTGAGATGCCTTGACCTTCCCGGTCTGTCGTTAAATCTCCTTTACACGCCGGTACTCCTGTTCCAGTTGGCTTACCAGGCCCCGGAACTTGTCGCACTCCACTGCAGTTGTTGCAACCTTGGCGAGTAATTTTGCTTCACAGGTGCATTGTCGTAACTGCACTTGCCAGCCGGTGGTTTGCCCTCTAACACTTTGGTATCGAGTGGCTTCTTCTGCTGCGCCCGGTATTCAGTGACGCTGATTGGTTTGGGGCTGGCTTGATCCTGGCGTCATCTAAGGGTTCTAGGCAAATAGCCAACCAGAGCATCTAGATATGAAGAAATGGGTCTAGGCACTTAGGCCAACTAGATCTAACCAGGTGCAAGGCCAACTGGTTTCCTCCATGCGATCCTGCTGGGCAAAGTCAACCAGCAGAAAGGTTCGAAGAATTTGTCTAGGCGCAAGACCAACTAAACAGGACCAGGCGCAAGGCTAACTGGTTTTCAGCCAATCTGTTAGGCAAAGCCAACCAGCAGAAAAGTTCGAAGAAATTAGTCTAGGCATATGGCCAACTAGACAAAACCAGGCGTTAGGCCAACTGGTTTTCAAAATAATTGTGTGGGCGAAGCCAACCACTTGAAGCAATGAATGAAAGCCACTTGAATTTTTCTAGCCTGCTTCGCTGTTCATCTACGTTATTTTTGCTTGCTCTGCAAAATTGTCTTTCCCTAAAGCGTGGGAAAGAATTAATTTGAACCTCATTGCCGATGCCAGTGACATCTAATTTCAATGTGCATCAACCTTATTTTAGTTCTGGTTAAATGTCTTGGATATTTACGATTAAAGTTCAGAACAGTGGTACGATAATGTTTTCACTGTTACATTTTCTATGAAAACTTGTACAAGGTTCTTGCTTCCACTGTTACATTTTCTATGAAAACTTGTACGTGGTTGTTGTTTCCACTGTTATATTTTCTATGAAAACTTGTACGTGGTTGTTGTTTCCACTGTTACATTTTCTATGAAAACTTGTACGCGGTTGTTGTTTCTTCTGCTATATTTTCTATGAATTGAGGTTATTGTTTCCACTGTTCTATTTTCTTTTATATTCGAGTAATTCTGTTGTAGTTTATCAATAATGTTTTCTAATCGTTAGAGAAATTCCTATCGTAACACCTCTATATTGATCATTCTAATGCTCCTTAATTTCATTCATGGCATAGACCAAAAAGTCACAGTTTCTTGATAGGTTATCGATTTATCGATAGTGCCCTCAGACCGGGGAACCAAACGCGTCCCCAGGGTTGCGGATAGGGGAAGACCTTTCTCGAAAGGTTCGCTGCGAATAACTAATAAGCAGCCGCGGACAATGGTCAGCAGTGAAGGGAGAGTCTCAGGACAAATACCTGAGTGTCAATGATCTTCACTGTGACATGACGAAATATATGACGTCATCAATTATCCATATATCCTGGCAGTAGGTAAAATGCTATGGGAACGGAAACCCAGACAGAAAACCAAATCATGCAGGTCCACAAGGGGAACCAAATTACGGTGCAGGGGGCGGATCCCCAGTACCGGCGGCAGAGGGTAGTGAGCGAGCAGGCTCCCGGTCGTCGTCATCCAGCAACTGCAATGTTATAGAAGTGGTGAACTTGGCTTCTGTAACAGATATAACTGCAAGCAAACAGGACGCTAGCACGGAGAACCCTTTCAGGCAAAAACCGCTGTTGGCAAGAACACCGATAAAACAAGTCACCGGTTGCGGGGGGAGGCAGCAAACCCCAGAAACACTGTCAAAGTCAACATCACAGGTTAAATCATCGGAGACAGACCACAGACGGACTAACGAACGAAAGAAGGCAGAGTGCGTTGTGCAACCTGGCATCATTGCGGCCTTTGGGCACAGTAGAAGGACTATGCGCACCCCGGAGCGTCCAGTGCAAGACGTACACAATCCGAATCAAGCTGCGACACCAACAGAGGCCAGTGTAAGACTGGGGAGGGAGAAGTTTTGCCGTTGGCCGACGTCACTTCAAACGCGACCTAAGCGATAGAAGCAAAAGGGCTAAGAAACGGGGATCTCTCCCAAGAGGTGGCGCCAAATAACACAATCGCCCTTGACCACGCCGAAGAGGAGCGGCTTACTCGGAAAGCGGGGACTATCGTCAAACAACTGAGCGCTGCCTGCGAAGTGCAGGAAAACATAGGCAAGAGTGCCAACAATGGCATTCTTGAAATGGAGGAGCTTTTTGGCCGCATAACGCACTACAGGCGGAGATAGCTTGCAACCGAAAAGCATCAAAAAGACACACTCTCCCTCGAGGCATCAGTGGGTCCTAGCAGCAGCAAAAGAATGGCCGGTAGCCCAATTGAAGGCGACCGTGAGAAAACGAGGAAGGACGAGACCATAAACGAAGTTGACACTCCAGGCG
Organism: Odontomyia ornata; assembly: GCA_963969285.1. Taxonomy (NCBI): domain Eukaryota; kingdom Metazoa; phylum Arthropoda; class Insecta; order Diptera; family Stratiomyidae; genus Odontomyia; species Odontomyia ornata. The sequence goes on along the minus strand of OZ017740.1, from coordinate 223,010,568 downwards.
AGGAGTTTCATGTGGTGCGAAACAAGGCAGCAAAAAAAGTGGCCAAAAAGCTACTCCTAGAAAAAACAGACAAAGTGCTCAACCACGAAAAGAACCAAGAACCCCCCGATATACCGCAGAAAACAAAAAGCAAACCGCGGCGCAAACCCTTGCGAGAGGCACTGCTTATTAAACCCACTAAGGGCCGAACCTACGCAGATGTCCTCCGTGAAATTAAAGGAGCGGTCAAGCCAGACGACACCAAAACTGCCATCAAAGCAGTTCGACCAACCCGGACTGGTGGCCTGCTGGTGGAATTCGGGCCAGAGGCCACAAACAAAGATGCATTCCGTGACGCGGTTCCAAAGGTTCTTGGAGATACGGCAACGGTTGCCTCGCTCGAACCAATGGCCACCCTGGAAATCAGGGACCTCAACTGCTTCACGGACAAAGCTGACGTAGAGGATGCCATTAGGAGGGAGTTCCCCAGCCTAAGTCAAGTCAAGGCAAGATTGACACGTGAAAACACAAGGGGGCAACGCATGGCTATCGTCGAACAAACTGATAAAGACGCCCAGCAAATCCTGGCAAAGGGCAATATTAAGATAGGTTGGGTGATCTGCAGGATACGGAGAAGAGCGATGCCTATCCGCTGCTTCAGATGCTTCGAATACGGACACACCGCGTATGGCTGTAGGGGACCCGACAGGAGATCTCTGCGCTACAAATATGGTGAAACGGGGCACAAAAGGAAGGAGTGCACGAACGAGGCAAAATGCATTCTTTGCAAAGATGCTAAGCTAGCACCCGGCGACCTCAAACATGAGCCGGGGACAGGGAGATGCTGGGTTTTCAAGGAGGCCCTAACTAAAGCCAAATCGATACTCAAATGATCCGTATCCTGCAGGTCAATTTGCACCGAAGCACAAACGCCCAGGACCTACTTGAGCAGTTTGCGAGGGATATGAAAGCTGACCTCCTGTTGCTGAGCGAGCAACATCATAACAAGGACTCGCAAGCGTGGTACCCTGACAAATCTGGTACCTCGGCCATCTGGGTTCGAGACAGCGCCCGCCTTCAGGTGCAGGGCTATGGACGCGGGGATGGTTTTGTGTGGGTGTGGTGTTCAGGGATAACATATTTCAGTGTTTATCTGACGCCTAACGAGGCAATGAGATCTTTTCGAACCAAACACGATGCCCTGGAGGACGCTGTCTTGAACACAGAGGGCCCCATGCTGGTCGGGGGAGATTTCAATGCTAGAGCCATTGAATGGGGTATGCCACAATCCGACCAAAGGGGAAAGCAAATCTTGGACATGGCGGCTTTTTGTCCTAAATACTGGTAACACCCCTACTTTCCGCCGCTGGGGTTGCGTAGGAACCATACCCGATGTGACACTCGCTTCGGAGTCCCTGGTACCTAGAGTACACAACTGGCGAGTACTAGAGGACTACTCGGCTAGTGATCACCAGTATATGGCGGTTGAGATTCACGGCAGTGCTATTCTGCGTGCATATGCCCAAACTTCAATCCTCGGATGGAGGACTGGGAGGATGGACGTTGAGAGGTTCGCTGACGCACTTACGGCAGGCGCACCGTTGCTGGGAGCTCCACCAGGGAGTGGAGGGCCTACAGCCAAGGACTTGGTGAACTCAACTATGAGTACCATCATAGCAGCTTGCGAGTCTTCCATGCCCCGTCGGAGACCTCGACACGGTAAGCCTCCAGTATACTGGTGGTCAAACGAGATCGCCAAACAAAGAAGCGAGTGTCACAAACTTCGGCGAGAGGCCCAGCGGGCGTGAACACGGGAGGAGGCAGACACTAGGCTAGCTGCATACAGGTCCGGCAGGAAATATCTTCGCAGGCTTATTAACAAGAGCAATGCCCGATGCTGGCAAGACCTAGTGGACGATGTAAATAGGGATTCGTGGGGCCTTGGCTTCAAGCTGGTCATGGGGAAACTTGGTGCCCTACGGAAGCCTTGTGTACATGACGCGGGAAAGATGGACGCGATAGTGCGGGGACTCTTCCCCGCTCATCCCGTCCGTGTTGACGCTGTCCATGGTGAAACAGCAGTCGAGTGCCCACTCTTCACACAGCTGGAACTGGAGGAGGCAGTCCTCTCCCTGAAAGCGAGGAAGGCTCCAGGTCCAGATGGTGTTCCAGCTGAGGTTTTGCGGCTCGTCTATCACCATTGTCCTGACTTGCTGCTCAGCACATTCAACGCTTGCCTACGGGACGGAGTTTTCCCGGTAAGATGGAAGGTGGCGAGGCTCGTGCTGGTCAGCAAGGGGAAGGGAAATCTCGAATCGCCGACTGCATACCGCCCGTTATGCATGCTAGACACGGCTGGGAAAGTGCTAGAGAAACTCATCAAGGGAAGACTCACTGACGCGATTCGTGCTGCTGGGGACCTATCTCCTCGGCAGTACGGCTTTAGAGTAGGACGTTCTACCGTTGATGCGATTGCAGAGGTGGTGAGCGCGGTCCAAAAGGCAGAGGCATATAGTCGCACCAAGTGACGGATCGTTCTGTTGGTGACACTTGACGTCAGGAATGCCTTCAACTCCGCTAGATGGGTGGATATTCTGGACACGCTGGAAAACTCTTTTCAAGTTCCAGAATATCTAATGCGGCTTTTGAGGAACTACCTAAAGGACCGAAGCCTGCTCTACGACACGACACAGGGCCAACGAAGGATGGAAATTACATCGGGTGTTGCCCAGGGATCTATCCTTGGTCCGGATCTGTGGAACGTGTCTTACGACGGGCTACTGAGACTTGAGATGCCAGATGAGTCGCGCTTGGTCAGCTGTGCGGATGATGTTGCGGCTCTGGTCGCCGGACGCACCGTTGAACAAGCGCAACTTAGGCTAGGTATGCTATTGCGCCGAGCGAGGGATTGGATGACTGCTCGCGGGCTCAGTTTAGCACTGGAGAAAACCGAAGTGGTCATCTTGACAAAAAAGAGAATCCCTAGAGTAAGGATGATCAGTATTGGAGACATACAAATCGAATCGAAGCCAGCGGTGAAGTACCTGGGGCTACTGATCGACTCGAAGATGAGTTTCTCTGAGCAAATCAGGGCAACGGCTGAGGAGGCTACTTCGGGAATATCGGCCCTGAGTCGACTTATGGCCAACGTAGGGGGACCCAGCCCATCAAGAAGACGCCTCTTGATGAGTGCTGTAGGGTCAGTGCTACTGTATGGAGCAGAGGTATGGGGCGACGCTCTCATCAAGGAGGTATACCGAAAACGATTGGCACAGGTACAGAGAAGAGGAGCACTGAGAATTGCATCTTCGTATCCAACAGTCTCCGACTCGGTGGTGAGAGTGATTGCAGGCGTGATACCTGTCGCCCTCCTTGCTAGAGAGCGCCGCGCTATTTACCTGTGCCGAAACGAAGATGCGAGGGAGATGGTTGTCCGCGAGATGAGACAACGCTCGCTCAACAATTGGCAGCAGTCTTGGGTGAATTCCACGAAGGGAAGGTGGACTGCGCCTCATCGCGGATGTGAGACCGTGGCAAAATCGAAGGCATGGTGAGACTGACTTCTATCTGACCCAGCTTTTGAGCGGGCACGGGTGTTTTCAGTCCTACCTGCACAAGATCGGTAAGTCACGGTCTCCCGATTGTCGGTTTTGCCCAGGAGAGGAGGACAATGCCTGTCACACATTTTTTGCGTGTACCAAATGGGCCAGGCTGCGAAGGGGACTCTACAGGGAGACGGGAGAGCTCACCTCGGATAATATAGTTGCGGTGATGCTCGAATCGGTTGAGAAATGGAACCAGGTGGCACATTATGCTCGGGCAGTCCTAAAAGATAAAAGGGACTCACAGCAGCCGGAGGTGCTGGGGCTGGGGGATCGCTCTTCTGGCAATTCCTCTTCCCCTTCCCCCTCCCGCTAGTAAAGGACTCCCCAGCTTGAAGGCGCCCCACGGCGTAACAAAACGAGACCTGGCCCGAAGTAATGTGTCAAACGGTTCCAGGCTGGGTTCTCAGATTGACAGGGGAGGTGTTTAGTGGGTAGTCCAAGGGTATCCTCCATGGGAGTCCCACACTGCCAGACTCGGCGGCCGTAAATGCCTTCACCTCCCTACCACAAAAAAAAATAGAACAAAAAGTAATTCATAAAAATATATTAGAAAAATGAATGATAGGAATAATAGGTAAAATGAGAGCAATTTCAATATTAAAATTTAAAAATAACATAGCAATTAAGAAGAATCGTAAAAAAAATTTTTCTATGAAATGAGGTTATTATTTCCACTGTTCTATTTTCTTTTATATTCCAAAAGTTCTTTTGTAGTGGATCAATAATGTTTTCTAATCGTTAGAGAAATTCCTATTTTAAAAATTGCTTCCAATATGGCAAAATTCGGATCTTTCTAGGAGAGACAAGATGCGATCGGATTTTATCCAATTAAGTCGACAGCGGCAAATGATGTTGTACTGAGAGGCAAATTACGATTGTGATAGTGAAATAGCCGATAGCAGCGAATGTCGTAGGATGAGATTTCTCTTTGATTCGAAAGCGGTTGAATGAGCTAGCTTATTAACCGACTTCCAAAAGTAAGAAGG
>OZ017740.1:222983498-223000998 GCA_963969285.1 Odontomyia ornata | reverse complement strand
AATTCAGTTTGTACTAATGAGATGTACGCAGACTTTTTTGAGTATGTGTATTTAATCGTTGATTTAATTATTTTTCTTAGTGAAAATCGTTTCGTATGATTTATTAAGTTTTTACGTGACAAGTTTTAGTTCCAGGACTATTAAAAAGAAATCATTACTTATTAAATGCATAAGAAATCTTTTTTTTTATATTTATCTTAGAGAATATCCACTTGTCTTACAATTGTTTCATGTGTATTTTAGTAATAGAACAGTACTAAAAACTACAAAATTGAAGTAAAAATTGCTTATTTTGTTGCGCATTGAAAGAAAATATCGAATAAACTTATTGGTCTTAATAAACTAAGAATAAGTCAATTATATGGGATACATTAGTAAAATAAAATCTATTTTATGGTATTTATTTTTCTTCTATATTTTTTTTGGTACAATTGGTTTAAAGGCATTACAATTTTTGTGGCTAATGAGCATTCACGTTAATGGATTTTTTTTTGTGGTAGGGAGGTGAAGGCATTTACGCCCGCCGAGTCTGACAGTGTGGGACTCCCATGGAGGATACCCTTGGACTACCCACTAAACGCCTCCCCTGTCAATCTGAGAACCTAGCCTGGAACCGTTTGACACATTACTTCGGGCCAGGTCTCGTTTTGTTATGCCGTGGGGCACCTTCAAGCTGGGGAGTCCCTTTCCTAGCGGGAGGGGAGAGGGGAAGAGGAAATGCCAGAAGAGCGATCCCCCAGCCCCAGCACCTCCGGCTGCTGTGAGTCCCTTTTATCTTTTAGGACTGCCCGAGCATAATGTGCCACCTGGTTCCATTTGTCAACCGATTCGAGCATCACTGCAACTATATTATCCGGGGTGAGCTCTCCCGTCTCCCTGTAGAGTTCCCTTCGCAGCCTGGCCCATTTGGTACACGCAAAAAATGTGTGACAGGCATTGTCCTCCTCTCCTGGGCAAAACCGACAATCGGGAGACCGTGACTTACAGATCTTGTGCAGGTAAGACTGAAAACACCCGTGCCCGCTCAAAAGCTGGGTAAGATAGAAGTCAGTCTCACCATGCTTTCGATTTAGGCATGGTCTCACATCCGGGATGAGGCGCGCAGTCCACCTTCCCTTCGTGCAATTCACCCAAGACTGCTGCCAATCGTTGAGCGAGCGTTGTCTCTCCTCGCGGACAACCATCTCCCTCGCATCTTCGTTTCGGCGCAGGTAAATAGCGCGGCGCTCTCTAGCAAGGAGGGCGACAGGTATCACGCCTGCAATCACTCTCACCGCCGAGTCGGAAACTGTTGGATACGAAGATGCAATTCTCAGTGCTCTTCTTCTCTGTACCTGTGCCAATCGTTTTCGGTATACCTCCTTGCTGAGAGTGTCGTCCCATACCTCTGCTCCGTACAGTAGCACTGACCCTACAGCACTCATCAAGAGGCGTCTTCTTGATGGGCTGGGTCCCCTTACGTTGGCCATAAATCGACTCAGGGCCGATATTCCTGAAGCAGCCTTCTCAGCCGTTGCCCTGATTTGCTCAGAGAAACTCATCTTCGAGTCGATCAGTAGCCCCAGGTACTTTACCGCTGGCTTCGATTCGATTTGTATATCTCCAATACTGATCATCCTTACTCTAGGGATTCTCTTTTTTGTCAAGGTGACCACTTTGGTTTTCTCCAGTGCTAAACTGAGCCCGCGAGCAGTCATCCAGTCCCTCACTCGGCGCATTAGCATACCTAGCCTAAGTTGCGCTTGTTCAACGGTGCGTCCGGCGACCAGAGCCGCAACATCATCCGCATAGCCGACCAAGCGCGACTCATCTGGCATCTTAAGATTCAGTAGCCCGTCGTAAGACACGTTCCACAGGTCCGGACCAAGGAAAGATCCCTGGGCAACACCCAATGTAATTTCCATCCTTCGTTGGCCCTGTGTCGTGTCTTAGAGCAGGCTTCGGTCCTTTAGGTAGTTCCTCAAAAGCCGCATTAGATATTTTGGAACTTGAAAAGAGTTTTCCAGCGTGTCCAGAATATCCACCCATCTAGCGGAGTTGAAGGCATTCCTGACGTCGAGTGTCACCAACAGGACGATCCGTCGCTTTGTGCGACTATATGCCTCTGCCTTTTGGACCACGTCCACCGCCTCTGCAATCGCATCAACGGTAGAACGTCCTGCTCTAAAGCCGTACTGCCGAGGAGATAGGTCCCCAGCAGCACGAATCGCGTCAGTGAGTCTTCCCTGATGAGTTTCTCTAGCACTTTCCCAGCCGTGTCTAGCATGCACAACGGGCGGTATGCAGACGGCGATTCGGGATTTCCCTTCCCCTTGCTGATCAGCACGAGCCTCGACACCTTCCATCGTACGGGGAAAACCCCGTCCCGTAGGCAAGCGTTGAATGTGCTGAGCAACAAGTCAGGACAATGGTGATAGACGAGCCGCAACACCTCAGCTGGAACACCATCTGGACCTGGAGCCTTCCTCGCTTTCAGGGAGAGGACTGCCTCCTCCAGTTCCAGCTGTGTGAAGAGTGGGCACTCGACTGCTGTTTCACCATGGACAGCGTCAACACGGACGGGATGGGCGGGGAAGAGTCCCCGCACTATCGCGTCCATCTTTTCCGCGTCATGTATACAAGGCTTCCGTAGGGCACCAAGTTTCCCCATGACCAGCTTGTAGCCAAGGCCCCACGGATCCTTGTTCACATTGTCCACTAGGTCTTGCCAGCAGCGAGCCTTGCTACTGTTGATCAGTTTGCGAAGGCATTTCCTGGCCGACTTATATGCTGCCACCTGTCTGCATGCCTCGTCACGGTTCCGCGCCCGTTGAGCCTCACGCCGAAGCTTGTGACACTCCCTCCGCTTTTCAGCGATTTCAGTAGACCACCAGTACACTGGGGGCTTGCCGTGTCGGGGTCTTCGACGGGGCATAGAAGCGCAGCAAGCAGTCATGATTATGCTCAAAGTAGAGTTCACCACGTCTTGAGCTGCCAGTTCTTCCGTCCCCTCCGGAGCTCCCTGCAGCGGCTCACCTGCTGTGAGAACCTTGACGAACCTCTCGATGTCCATTCTTCCAATGTTCCATCCAGTTGTAGAAGGCCGAGAGCACAGCAGAATGCACTGGTGATCACTGGCTGAGTAGTTCTCTAATACTTTCCAGTTGTGTATCCTCCATACTAAGGACTCCGAGGCGAATGTCACGTCCGGTATGGTTCCCTCACAGCCAATACGGCGGAAAGTCGGCGTATTTCCGGAGTTTAGTACGACGAAGGCCGTCCTGGCCGCCATTTCCAGGATTCGTTTTCCCCACGGATCCGTCTGAGGCATGCCCCATTCGATTGCTTTAGCATTGAAGTCGCCCCCAACGAGCACCCTACCCGCTGCGTTCGCGACAGCGCCCTCCAGAGCATTAAGCTTGGCTTGAAAAGATGATATCGGCTCGTTAGGCGTTAGGTACACATTAATAATGTGATCCCTGAGCACCGAACCCACACGAAACCATCCCCCCGTCCACAACTCTCCGCTTGAAAATCACTGTTCCAAACCCAGATAGCGGCAGTACCAGTTTCATCAGAGTACCATAATGCAGGACTTTTATCATGGTGTTGCTCACTCAGCGGCAAGAAGTCGGCTTTCCTGTCCTTCGCAAACTGCTCAAGCAGATTTTGGGCGGTTGAACTGCGTTGTAGGTTTAGCTGCAGGATGTGGGTGATCGAAGCTCCGATTTGGCGTTGGCTAGGGCTTCCTGGAACACCCGGCATTTTCCTAATCCCAGGACGTGTCCAAAATCAAGTTTTGGATCAGCATCCTTGCAAAGAATACAGTTTGCCTCCTTCGTACACTCTTTTCTTTTATGTCCCATTTCACCGCATTTGTAACATAGGGAACTCCTATCGGGTCCTTTGCATACTTGTGTGGTGGGACCATAACCAAGGCATTTGAAACATTGAAGAGGCATTGCTCTTCGCCGTATCCTACAGACAACCAACCCTATCGTACTTTGCCCTTGTTCAGGAATTGTTCGGCGTCCTTTTCGGTCAAGTCAACTATGGCCATGCGTTGTCCCCTGTTGTTTTCTGGTGTTCGTCTCAATTTGATCCTTCCCACGCTAGTGAACTCCCTTTTGATGGCCTCTTCCATCTCGGCCAAATCCGTCACGCAGTCAATTTCCCGTATTTCGATCGTTGCCTTCGGCTCAAGCGGGGCTATAGTTGCGCTTGTGCCGAGGACTTTCTTTAATGCGTCACAGAATGCTTCTTTATTGCCGGCCTCTGCTCCGAATTCGACCAGTATGTGGCCCGACCGCGTTGGTCGTACTACTTTAATGGTAGTATTGGTGTCTTCGGGGCTTACATCTCCCCTGATGTCCCGCAGCACCTCCGCGTAGGATCAGCCATCTTGGGGCTTTACAAGCAGTGCCTGCTGCCGGGGTCTTCGTCGGGGCTTCTGCCTCTCCTGTTTTGTATCAGGTCCGTGCAAATTTTATTGTCTGGCTTTTTTGAAGGAGTTTCTTTGCGGCTTTCTTCGCTCCTTTTGTAAGCACTGTCAAGTGCCTCTTCCTTCCTTCTTTTATCCCGATCTCCTTCGATTGGGCTAGACGCCATTCTTTTATTGACTTTTAATGATGGAGCTATCTGCATGTCGCCTTTGAATTTTGCCCCAGGCGCCTCTTTAGCCTTCTATTCATCTTTGGCCCTTAACTAGCTCCTCCGATAGTGCACTATGCGATCTAGGAGCTCCTCTAGTTCAAGGAGCCCTTCCTTTGCTACTTTGCTAATTTTTGGGGAGTCGCATGCAGCTTGTATTCTTTTTAGAACATCTCCCGTTTTTCGAAGTAGTCTTTCCTCTTCGTATCGCTGGGCCGTAATTGTACCTTGCAACCATCCTTTTGAGAGGTTTTACCGTTCCGTTTCCGAGTGCAGTAGTTCCGCCACATTTTCAACCGTGGCGGTACAATCACGCGGTGTCTGGTCACTCTTTGCTTTTAGTGCCGTAATCTCCTCGTTTGCTTCTGGATTTTTCGTTGCAATGTTGGGATTTGCGACACTTGCATCGGTCGCTTTAGTAACGACCGCAGCCGTGACAATCGAATTTTCGGTGCGTTTTATGTTATCTTCCACTGCTCAAACACCTGAAGCATCCTGCCGAGCCTCCCGCCTCTCCTTAATAGGACGCTCGGGCGTTCGCATAATTTTTTTGCTGCGCCCAAACGCCGCAGGAATCTCAGTCTGCACCAGACTGTCTGCTGTTCTCCGTTTTTCGTCTACCGTCACTGTCGTTATGCTAGTCTTCGTTTTTTTCGTGGTTAGTACAGCTCTCGATGTACTGTTGACATCGTGGCTGCAACCGCTGGTTGCGTCGTCGTTATTATTTTTGGTTTCATTTTTTTGGATGTTTTTGATCTTTTGATATTGTTTGCTCCATTTTATTGGGCCCCCCCTCGGAGCCACTATCTCCGTTCGTGTGTGTAGTCGCCTTTTCGGTCCCATGGTTATCTTTGCAGAGCAAGGAGGCCATGCGAGGGTTGGCACAAGCCCTTATGGGGACAAGTGCTCAGAGCCAGACCAGCGCTAATCGGGAGTCCGTCTCAACCGAACCTACACCACCAACCCAATGGTGCGAACTTCAAACGTACTCCGAGGCCTGCCAAGGTTTTACCTGAACGGAGACGGTATGATAGTTGAATTGGAGCCATTCACACACGAGTTTCACCTCGGCGCTACTGTGCAAAGCAACTAGGTCCAAACCATCACATCCGCCGTCTCAAAGCGTCAATTCCAGTTCGTTGTCCAAAGCGTAGGCCAGACACAATCAGAGTCGTTACCTGTCATCCCAGGAGGGAACCTCACGGCGCCCCCCATAATCTCGTGTCCATGGGGGCGGCACTCGCCAAAGAATGCTAGCCTCCAAGAATGTTCTCCCTGCGGGAATTTCCTCGGGTGCATGGGGGCGGAACTCCCCAAAGAATGCTAGCCTCCAAGAGTGCTCTTGTCGACCGGCATTCCCCCTGCGGGCCACGTTAATGTATTGCCGATAATCATTTTGTTTTCAAAACAAGTTTTTTTTTGAATTTATGTTTGAATTTCTTAATTCCTGAAACCAGCTGTATTGATCGTGCTGGTTGCGGGAGGTTTCCCTCTGTTGGAGAGGCAGTAGCACATTGTGTTTATAATTTCTGAAGATCAAGGTTGATAATAGGATTTATATCCCTGTCGGAGCACATTCTGCAACGATACTTGAAGTTTCGAAACGCCAGATATTCAATGATTATCAAAACACAAAGAGTAGTGAGGCTGACGGAGGTTGTTATTAAGTGATTATAGTCTTTAGTCGTGTCTGTATACTTGATTTGGTTTAATTGTGCATATATTTCATTTAGAGAATGGGTACTTGCTCTGAAAATTTTATTTCTATTATGGTCTGAGACTATTTGCAATGAGTTGTTGCTATGGGTGTAAGTCATGCTTGACAGATGGAGGTTGAGTGATTGGGGGTCAATTTCTGGAAACTCTTGTGGCTGTTGTATTTTAAAATCATTTATGCTTTCTTCTTGATAGGGTATGATTAGCTCATTGATATGTAAACAACACGGAAAGTTGAGGGTTAAAATACCCTTGCCAAGGAGGCTATGCGGAGTTAAATTTTCGCCACATCGGACGTACTTGGGGTTTTAGTTTTTAGAAAATACCCCCAACTGTTTGGTTTGTTAAGTTTTATCAATGTGTTGGCGATGTAGGTGCCAATTCTGAGGGGGTAGTTAATTTTCCTCCTCCTCTTAAATGTGTTGTGGAGTAGGTGAATAATTTCGCTAACCACTGGTGGGGAATGAATTATAGGAGTGGTAAGTTGACATATATATAAATCGCCAGCCTCGGGATGCCTCATTTTTTTCAGGGTGTGTAGATTTTCAGGACTCAATGTTAGAAATTGTTGTGATGCGATACTTCTGGCTATGCGAAAACTCAATCGAGGGAAAAAGGAAAAGTATTTTGTTGGTAGTTATTGGAAGAGTTTGGATTTGTTGAAGTTACATCAGTGGTAGTTGAAATAGAGGTAGTTTTATAATTGTTACAAATTTTTCTTTCATCGTATAGTTCTGTTGCTCTGCTGTTTGTGAAAGAAATTGTTCAAAATAATTTGGACACTTAATTGGGTGCTTTGTATAAATTTTGCTTAACTTTTCGATGGAAATTAGAAGGGGATGGATCGTATTAGTTTGGGTTGCTGATACAATTTCAAAAAGCGGTTTCAATATAGTTGTTGTAAATATATTTGTTTGTTCCGCTAATACTAAAGCATTTATTATTTTAGACCCGTTATCGATTTGCGCAGCTGGTTCCTGTTGTCTAGTCATGATGTTGGCAAGTGGCTTATGGAGTTCTTCTCAGAATGTTTTTACTGTGCTGGTCCGATATATTTGCAATTTAACTAATTCTTCTCCTTCACTCTCCACTTGCTCCAATCTACTGTATAGTTCTTTTTCATTTTGGTCGTCCATTGTACAAAACAGGGTATGCATTACTCGACCTATTCCACCAAAGAATGATCTATTCACTTTCCGTGGTGTGAGTGATTCCTGAAGAGTTTGTATGTGGCATTTTAGGGTTTCGAAAACGGCTTGTATATTATGAAGCTGAGTTTTAAATCCTGTATTGTTTTTTAAACAGAGCAGTTGCAAGAGATGTTCCGCCTGCTCAGCCAGATTAATTTGTGTTGCTAGTTCTCCCAGGTTTATTTCGGTTATTATGTTCCAGCTACTGTGGTACGGAAGAAGATTTCCAATGTTATCAAATAGGACTCCTGTGTTATCGATCGAGGTAATAGTGTATGGGACAATGTCTGCATCAGATGTTCTCGCGGTGATGGTTAGAAGGAAGATAATTCGCAAGCAGTCCATGTTTAATGGGATTTGGGGAAAATATGTTGGTAGCGTTTACTCAAAATATGGTTTTAATCGATTATTGTGAACAGAAACCAGCCTCTTCTCTATCGCAATAGTTGTATTTACCGGGGAAATTATCCGTTCGACTGGGTATGGACCCACCCATACTTATACCAGTTTATGTTATTTATTTTCATTTTTTACCAAGATTTTATCACCAATGTGAAAAGATGTATGTTTGGACTTGTTATCGTAGTAGGCTTTTGGCTTTAGTTTATTGTGTAGTATGTTTTTAAGTGTACATTTTCTGTAGTTTATATCCCAATTGAAAATAGTAGTTTTCATGGTTATAAACTGGGATAGGCTTCTTTTTGAGATTTGACGGTATGCCTGCCGTGAACGCATAAAGGCAGTCCATAGGTGTGAGCTTTGTGCTATCGTGTTCATTCACTGTTATTGTAAACGAACGCGGCTGTACGTCAAAACTGGTCCAAATTTCGGGGGTTACCGTCAACGGTAGTGTGAAGATATTCAGTTAAGGGCCTATGGGCTCGTTCTTCTTGATTGTGGTTTGGATTTTTTTTATATGCAAAAGTTTACAGACTCTTTTAAATAGTTCGCTAATAAAATTGGCACCTTGGTCTGTTACGACCTGTTTCCGTATTCTGTATCGGTTATAATTTCGTTGAAGAAAATTTTGGCGACTGTTTCTGCTTCCGTGTTTGGTACTGCGTAGCAATCCACGAATTTGGTCAAGTTATCTTGGAAGGTCAGAATATATTTGCTTCCTGGTGGTTTCTCTACACGGGGTCCAACTATGTGTAGATAAATTATGTCAAAAGGTTTTCAAAGTTTTGCACTTTTTGCACCTTTCTATATAGGTTTTAATTTCCTTTAACATGTTTTTCCATCTATATTGTTTCCGAATTGTCTTGTATGTTTTTGTGACTCCTTGATGTCCACCAAATGGGGCGTCATGAAAATTATATAGTGTTGCATGAATTTCTTCATGGGTTTTCAGAATGGTTATGTTAGACAAGTTAGTCGTAGAATTTTGAATCGGAAAGGGTTTGTTGAGTTATTTTCAGAAATGTTATCACCGCCAATTTTCGGTGATGGTTGTTATCTGAAAGTAATGGTACTTACTCAGTTCCTGGAGAGTTTATGGATCTGGAGGTTCCTTTTCGGGAGTTTGTTGATTTTCAAGTGGTTTTTCCACTAGTAAAGATTTTTTATTTGTTTCTAATTGCTTTTGTAACCGAACCCGAGAAATATTATTGATTTGCGAGGGTTTACTAGTGTTGTTGGGATTGGGTTTTGGTATTCTACTTCGTGCATTGGCTTTGGTGTTGTATTTACCAGGTTTGTGCTCTATCTCATAGTCAAATTCGGATAGTTTCCGATGAAATCTGACTAAAAGGGCTGCGGGGTCCATTACATTTGAAATTCCTTTAAGGGGCTTATGGTCAGTATAGACTTTACAATGTCGGCCTTGCGAATAGCATCGAAGGTTTCTAGTAGCCCATAATATTGCTAGGAGGTCTTTTTCGATGGTAGAATAATTGGATTCCTCCTTGTTGGGAGTTCTGCTAGCATATGCTATGTGTTGATTCTTCCCTATTTCTCCTTGCAATAGAACTGTACCCAACGCCTCATTACTTGCGTCAGTTGTGAGATTAAATGGTTTGTTAAAGTCAGGGTATGCCAAAAGGGATGGTTCAATCAAAGAATTTTTTAATCGTTGGAAAGCCTCCATACATTTCTCCATCCACGTGAAGCGCACATCTTTGGGAGTTTTGATATTTTAGAAAAATCGGGGATAAATTGGCGGTAATAGTTTGCTAAACCCAAGAAGGATTGAAGCCTTTTAACTGTTGTATGTATGGGGAAATCGCGAATACAACTTATTTAAGCGGGGTCTGGGCGGGTTCCTGTTTGTGTACAAATGTGCCCTAAGTACACAACTTCAGGTGGTAAAATTGGCACTTTTCTGGTTGTAGTTTTAAATTATTTTCCCTGAGTCTGGTAAATATTTTTCGTAATTTGCTGACGTGGTCTTCTATGTTTTTCCCAGACACCACAATATCATCTAGATAAACGAAGCAGTCAAATCCTTGAAGACCTGTAAAAATATAGTTCATTAGTCTTTGGAATATTACGTGAGCTCCCTTCAAGCCAAATGGCATTCGCTTGAATTCATAGTATCCATAATTAGCGCTGAACGCCGTTTTACACTGGTCTTTTGGTTGAACAAGTATCTGGTGGTAACCACTGGCTAGATCCAATGTTCTAAAATAACGAGAATGCCCGAGTTGGTCCAGAATATTTTCTATTTGGGGTAAAGGAGAAGCATCTCCAATAGTTTTTTCATTTAGTTTACCGAAGTCTATCACTACTCACCTTTTTTTCACTCCATCGGGTCCAGCCTTTTTGGGTATCACTAGAAGCGGGGAGTTCAAGGGACTCTTGCTAGGTTGGAAAATGTCACTGTCCAACATTTCTTTAAGTTGCTCGTTAATTACATGCCTTTGGGGCTGACTCATTCGATACATTAGATCTTCTGGTTGATAGGCGCTTGGTTGGTTAATAGGGGAATCTCATGTCTTGACAAAGTTTTGTTATGGCAGCCTTTTCTTCAGGGCTTATGTGCTCGTATAATAAAAGTAATAGTTTAAATTTTGCATTCCGTATTATTTTAACTAAGTCGTTTTTATTTATATAGTTTTTTTGATTGCGAGTTTTATTTTTTTGTAACGATGTGCAGTTCACCTGTTCAAATGCTGCATTTCTAGCGATATTTGTAAGCTGCACATCGTTATTATTTGTTTCGTTTAGCCCAATATAGTATTCCTTGATTGTTTCAAGTTTCAGCTCAACATCTGTTAATGTTATTGGAGAATCGCTTGAGTTGAAAATACCGACAAATATTTTAATGGGCTTATGAGCCAGTTAGCAAGGAAAACTCCTTCATCAATCTCCTGCGCCAAACAGAGCATTTCTCCAGTCAATCGTAGTGGGATATTCACTATATTTTGGGTTCGGGGGCGTAGAGTAATGGCCTTCTCTAAAGTTACCCTATACACCCCATTTGTAATACCCTCAATGAGTATCCCTTTCCGGTCAGAGTTACAGCTCACATCCTTATGTTGGCCGTCTAGGTCCGTTACACTTAGCGTCTTATTACTTAGACTTACTTCAATGCCATTCGAGGTGATTACTAGAGCCTGATGTGATTGTGCTGTACGTGCCGGGGGCCCCAAAGGAATGAAAAATTCCTTGGGATTGATTTCCGTGCGAGGAAACCTAAGTGACTGACTTGGACCCCGTATGTCACAGTTTCTTGATAGGAAGTTGTTTCCTAATAATCCGTCGTTTGGTACTCCAGGTACTTTTTCTTGTTGAAAAGTGCATGGTAGTTTTGAGGCGAGAGTAAAATTGCCTTTCGTGGTTCCAGGGGTTTTACCCTCTGTTACCTCATGGAATAAGAACTACGTGTTCTTTACTTTGTAACGATAAATTTAGTGGCTAACTAACATTGATCTTAAGTCTTGAATACTTAATTTCAGCTTTACACAGCAAATTGTTTCTCTAATAGTATTCGAAATTTTCTTCATACAAAGAACTGCATGCGCACTGCCATCAGCAAAAATATCAGCAAAGTTTAATAATTGATTTGCGCGTGCAGACGGAATTTGCATATAATGGAAGTGAATGATAGAATTACATCAGTGCAATGATTTTAGTTTGCTATTTTTGAAGAATGTGAATTGGAGGATAAATTTACAAATGTTAATAAATGAGTGCTGAATGATTTTCGATATGAATGACAAGATTAAATTTAGATTTTAAAGATTTACGTTGTACACAAATGAATATTTGTAGGTTGCTTAGACATGTTCCCGGCCGTTGAAAGCGCTGAGGTTTCAAGAAAGTATATTTCTTCGTGTTTGAAGTCTGAAGTCCATGTTCCTTGGGGTAGGTTGTGGTTTACATGGACGTCGTCGAGAGGCCTTGAGCCGCTTGAATTTGACTACTGCAAGAAGAAGTAGGAGTCCAGTGATGAGAAAAAGAGCCAAATATACTGCTGATATATGGTAAATTTTGGGGTCGACATCATGAGGAAGGTTGCTCTGCTGTTTTATTTCCAAAAGGCTGGCTTCGAGTCGTATTATGTCATCAGAGTTGTTCGCAAGTCGTATACTGTGCAAGTTTTGCATGTTTTCTTGGCTATCCAGAAGATGAGCGATGATGGTTGAATTTAAGACCACAGATGGTAAGTAGGACGAATCAATGCTGTTCGAGAATAGATGATGTACCATGAGCGTTAGAGCGCCTGGCTTGCAGTTGGATTTGAATTTCAGTGATTCTAGTCTGATAGTTGCTTTCGCCAAAAACTATGTTGATAGGTATGTCTTCTTTAAGATTGTATATCCAGCTTTTTTTATCGTGAAGCTGAATCCAATTTTCTGAAAAATTTGGGACGATCGTTAGTTTGCAAGTGTGAGGTAATTCGTTGGCCTGATTCAGCAATTTCAGTTCGCATTGTGCCAATCCAGTATCGTTGTGGTATATCTGATGTTGTTTATTACAGATGTATTTATTTTCATTCAGTAATAGGCAGGTATTAATGTCATCTTCAGACATAATCATGTATTGATCTTTGTAAAGTGATGCTGCCAAAAATGTCGTGTTAGAGAGGATGCGAACAAATTGTGCACTCAGTTTGAAACTGACTGGAACTGCCTTGAATAATTGAAAGGTTTCAACGTTTAACAATTGAACATTAATTTTGAAGATGGCCTTGTCCTTCATTATTACTGATTGAAGTCATGATAGAGTACAGCTGTAGCAAAGATATATGTCCTGTTTGGCCCGGAGCTATTAATGATGCTGGTATATTTTTCCTGATGAAGCGCAGTTCGCGTTGTAATTGGTCTGGTTGTAAAATCGGAGGATTTATTTTCCCATTATGACTATCGATATTAACGTCAATTATAGTTGTCTGCATTCTTTGATAGGCCATCAGCAATAACGTGAAGTGAATAGATAATGTATTGAATGCTTGTAGAAGGGCGTGATTTTCAAGAACTTGATTCGTTGCATTAATCTCCTTACGAAAGTGTTCGAGGAAGTTATCAACAGGCTTCATTTACTCCTGTATGAAACTTCAATCTTTATTTAGGAGGTTCAAAGTAGAATCTACAACAACAGTTTCATTTTGTATTAATGTTATTATATGATGTTCGTTCAAATTAATTTTTTCTATTGTTTCCGTCATATCTTCTGCGTAAGTTTGGTCTAGGATTCCTAACAGTTTATTACTTAGCGTTCCATCAAAATCAAATGGGGATCGCTTCTTTCGAATTCCAGCGGTCCTTTCCAGAAGCAAGTTATTATTAGCCTGTATTGTATCCAATTGAGATTGGAACTGTCTTAAAAGGAGATTGCAGCGTCCTTGCTTATCGGGCTCAGTCGCTTGGAAGATTTCTTTTAGCTTTTTGTGATTGTTTCGTAGATTATTCATATCATTTCAATATTCTGTCATATTGTAGTATGCAATTATGTTCCAATTATCCATTGCCAAGGAAATTTAGCCTATCAAATTGTGACGGGCTTTATCAGAAAGTTGTTTTGAATTGGTGGAGTATCTGCCTCAATGTTGGGTAAAAATAGTACAAGGAGTGCCAGTGCTAGCTTTGCTAGTTTTGCCGTCCGTATGATTGGTGGTGCCTGTGATCTTTTAGCCTGCAGTTGTTTTGATGGCGGGTTTGCAGTTGACGTTAGAGAGGGCTGTGTATCCTTGCATTCCTGGGTTTCTTCAAGTCACTACAGCGGTAATCCAGGACTAGTTAACCAGTTAGAGTTTATTGGATGAAAGACACGTTTGTTTAGTTTTTTTATCTTATTAGGGAGCTTCAATAGGGGAGGACTTCCATAATTCTGGCTGACTATAAGGGTTGATGCGCAATCAGGTAGTCATGGATTCTTGTCCAATTTCGAAGTGCTGGACTCTGCTGGACTTAGTTGTTTCGTTGCCGTATAGTCTGGTGTGTTGACATTGGACTCGACATTGTGCTGGAAGTCTTCACTCGTCGAATCAATTGGAAGAAGCATTTAGTTATAAACAGCTCTTTTAAGTGTGCCCTGCTCGGTTTTCACGTCAACTACTCTAACGACTCCGTCTGATCCCTCTTATAGCTTAATGATTCTTCCAAGTCCCCATTTGAGAGGGGAACGTTATCTTCCTTCAATAGAACTAATGTTCCCAGGGGTTTTTTTCGTTTTCCCTGTTTTCCATTTAGCTCTGGTCTGAAGCTCCTGAAGAAACTCTTTTGACCACCGTTTCCAGAAATCTATTTGACAGGAATGAACGAGTTTCCATCGTTGTAATAATTTAATGTTGCTTACTAAGTATTCTGGATTAGGTAATGTGCTGAGCGGTTCTCCAATCAAAAAATGACCTGGCGTTATAGCTTACAGGTCGTTTGGATTACTTGATGGAGGAGTCAATGGACGTGAGTTGAGAATGGCTTTGATTTCGGTAACGGTTGTGTGGAGTTCTTCATACGTTAGTGAAGCACCGGCTACAACTCTTTTTATAAGGTATTTCACGGACTTTACGGCAGCCTCCCATAACCCTCCGAAATGAGAAGATCTTGGAGGAATAAAGCACCATTCGATTCTTTCATCTGTACATCAAGTTTGTATCTCGTTCTGGATTGGTTTATTTGAAAATAGCTCCCGTATCTCCTTCATTTCATTCTTTGCTCCTACGAAATTAGTAGCGTTATCACAGAAGATCTTGTGGGGACGACGTCTACGTGCAAGGAATCGTTTTGAAGCGCCCAGAAAAGTATCTTTTGTCAGGTCTGAAACCAATTCCAGATGTCCACCCTTGGTACTGAAACAGATGAAATCAGAGATATATGCTTTTGTAGGTTTCTTCCCTCTGATCTTGTAGTGTATCTGGATTGGGCCGCAGAAATCTACTCCTACATTTGCAAATGGCCACCCTGTTTGAACGCTTTCCTTTGGCAGATTTCCCATGATGTGAGTGTATAGCTTTGGTTTTGCCTTGCAGCATTGTATACACTTCTGTACAACACTTTGCGCTAAGGTTTTCCCACGTCTAGGCCACAATTCTTGGCGTACAATTACAAGTAATGCTTGAGGACCTACATGAAGATGTTTTTCATGAAGATATTGAATCAACAGGCTGACTACCTCGTTTGAGTGTGGCAGAAGAAGCTGGTGTTTTGCTTCATATTGTAAGTTTGAATAGTCGATTCTACCTCTTACTCGAAGTAGTCCCTTGTCGTCAACCAATGGCTTGAGATGGCTGAGAGCGTTTCCTGCTGGCAAGGTTGCATGCTTCATCAGATATTTTAAATCTTCCTTGAATACGGTGTGTTGGACTGCCCCAATAATATAAAGTAACGCATCGTGAAGCTCTGCAGGAGTTATCAGTCACGTTTTTAAGCCTTAATCTGGCTTTAAGTTTTGTACACAGCTGTCGTTCGTTGAAGAAATTTAAATGAATTTATATTATTTATCATACTCAGGATTGACGTTGATAAAATGTCATCCACATAAAAATCTCTTAATGCAGCATTGAATCCAAGAGAAAACTCCTTTTGTTTTGTTTCGGCCAAATACTGAAGAGTTCTCGTAGCTAAGTAAGGCAGTGCCATATGTAACTGTTCGCAATGTTTAGAATTTGATTACTTCTGATGGATCGTCTCTCCACAAGACCAACTGGAAGTTGGGTCTTCTTCTGCTACTAGAATTTGCCTAAAATCTTCTCTATAACACGACAAGTAGCAAATTGTTGGGGGAGATGTTCGTCGAAGTTTTGCAAGATCCATCGAAGGCGACTCGCAATCTTGTGGTTATGCTATCTGGTTTAAGCACGTAGTGATTTGGCAGAAAATAATGACTTTTTGGAATCAAGGCTGGATCAATCAATTCCATGTGATTGAGAGCTAGTAATTCGTCCATGAATTGTTTATACTGCTGTTTAAGTTCGGGATTCCTCTCCAAGCGCCATTCTTGGCATAGCAAACGTCTGATTGCTATCAGTTTAGATTCTGCCAAAGAATTTGGCAATTCAGCAAATGGCAGCCTGACTTTATACTTTCCTTCTGGACTATTTCGAATTGTATTGACAAAGTGTTGTTTGCATTTTCTTTCGTTCTCCGTCATGGCTGATGAACTGAGTTCCACATTCTCGAGCTCCCAAAATCGCTTTAGCTGATCTTCCATTGACCTGGTAGCTATGCTACACACGGTTGAGAGATTATGATAGGCTGTGTTTACTTTTCCCAAAACGATCCAGCCTAGAATAGAGTTCTATAAAGTTGGCCGATCTGATGAAAGCTTTATTTTCTCAGGTGATATTAAATCAGCGTAGATCTCGGCTCCTATTAAGATGTCAACCCGTTTCGGAGTACTAAAATCGGGGTCAGCCAAATGAATATTTCTGGTTGGTATGATGTTATTTCAGGCAAGACTACAAATTCCAGCACTGTCGAAAACTCATTGACTCGAGACTGGATGCTAATGTTGATTCTACCTTTGCTGTGTAGTTTTGAGCTGCCTATTTCACATATGTCGATTGGTTTTTGAAATCCTCGGAAGCCAAGTTTTTTAAAGAGGCGCTCTGAAATGAAATTTAGTTGAGACCCAGAATCAAGAATTGCTCGACGCCTGAACTGCAGTCCTTTCGAGTGTGTCCCTTTTGTAGGCGATTAATGAAGTGTTGCAGCCTTTTAACTGTACTGAACCTGTCTTTTACGGTCATCTGTAAGAATTTCTGACATTGCCGTAAATTTTTGCATTGCTGTTTACAGACTGGGCATGGCTGCTTTTCCTTTGCGGTGAAGAGGGACGATGCTCTTTTTTCCGCCTTGGATTTTACTGGGCGGTCCCCTAAGCTTTCTAGTAGCTGAAATCTTGCTTCGAGAAACCTTTAAAGCGTAGCAAGTGGCTGCATCTTCCGAGTATCGGAAAAAGACTGCTCAAAGAGTCGATGAGTCTCCTTATCTAGTTTCTGCAGGAGTATATGAACCATTAATGGGTCCCAACTGCTGGTGTTAGTGCCAAGGTTCCTGATTCCAAGTAGTGACTCGTTGACTATATCGTGGAGTTCCTTCAAATGACGAGAAGACTCTCGAGTAGCAACGGGGATGCTCAATAGGCTATTGAGAAAAACTGCTACTATTAGTCGTTTGTTGTCATAGCGTGTTCGCAATATCTTCCATGCTGTTGCATAATTTTGTTGGGATGCTTGTAGGTGCTGGATCAAGCAACCGGCTTCCCCCACCACATTGGATTTCAGGTACAACATCTTTTGAACACTTGGAATATCTTGGCTATCCACTAATTGTTCGAACAGTCCTGCAAATGAAGTCTATTTGAGGTAGTCCCCGTCGAATGTTGGTATGACGACTTTCGGCAATCTCACAGTTGATGAGCCGTTTGTTCCAACGTTAGCTGCTGATGGTGAATTCTGCTCGTCCAACTCTTTAGGTTTAACCACCAATGCGTTGTAGGTATCTTCCAGTTGGTAAAAACGCGAAGTGTCGTAACTGGTGTTTTCGTCTACAAGCGAATGATGACTCATTGGTATTGATGTC
>OZ017740.1:222950998-222978498 GCA_963969285.1 Odontomyia ornata | reverse complement strand
AATTTTTATGATGCAAGTAGATGTGTGGGATGGAGGGCGCTGCTATAGACGGGTGGCTTTGCATTATGGATGGGCGATGGGCTTGCCTTTCGATTGATGCTCTAAGGCATGAGAATTTACTAAGTGGGCGCTTGCTTAAGGTACGTTTTTGCTTCTCGTTTGATGTCTGTGGTTAAAGATGGACGGTATTGTAGATGTGATGCGGGTCGCTTGTTGGAGGAAGCAATTTGAGGTGTACGTTTACACCAAGGCGGATGTTGTGAGCCGTAGAAATTTGTCTCGTGAGCGTTTGGTTAAGTTTCCGCGTTGCTAATCAAAGGGTGTCTGTCTTTAAGTATGGACAGCCTTGTAGGCAATTCGGAATGATTTCCGTCGCTTGTCAGAGGATCATGATTGCGGTGTAGATTTGCTCGGCGGCGACTTCTGTTAAGCATGGAAATTGACCTCGGGGGATGCGTCACATGTGCAAGTGATTTTGCTTGTTAAGGTAGTGTTTCGTACACATAGACTTCCCTGTCGGTGGGAGTTTTGGGGCATCGGAATCTACAGCGTGGAAGAGAAGTGGCATGGCGTACATTGCATTGCAATATGGTTTTGCTTGATGGAGGCGGTTTTTCTTGTTGTGTTGGCCGTGGGAAGCGGGTAACGTGATGCGCGGCATTGAGACGTGTTTTCATAGACGTCCATTCACAGATGCGCCTGTTCTAGTTTGCTGATTATTATTTACATTGATCGTTTTCAGTTTCGTTTTGCTTGGATACGTCGTTTCGTTGTTTAGTGACTCATTGCTATTGTATATTATTGGTTTTATCGGTTTCATGTCAATAGTACTTTAAGAATCGTCTTCAATGTATTTTGTTCGGTTAGACTACTATTTTGATTGCTCAAATCTATGGATGCAGGGAAAAAGATCTTAACGTTTGTTGTAATGCGTTCTTGATATTTAGTATAGTTTTAAATTTCAGTTTGCTTTTGCATTTTGTTTGTCTGCATCATCATCACTTATTTCTTAAAGCAGTTTCTATACTTCATTCTCTGATTGTACTATTATGTAGAAGTATGGCACTATATTCATTCATTTTTTTTTTCTTTACTATAGGATGCTCATTAGTTTTGTTCAAAAATTCTAATAATTTCTTCCAAGACGAGTTATTTTTTCAAATTAATGATCTTGTAGTGCATGAGATGGTGATAATTTTGTTCGTACATCATATGATTTGTCCCTTTTGATAAGTGCTTGGGTCTATTTTTTAGATCACTATGTTGAGATGTATGTTTTGGGTATCTATTCTAAATTTGAGATTATTTATGGATGTTGTATAGGAAAGATATTACGGTTTATGGCTTCTGGAATGCTACTTTTTAATGGAGTTTATGTATGATGGATGTAGAAATCATCGTGGTGGTCCTAATGAGTAGGAATATAGACGCATTTTCATTGATTAATTTTGGGTACGTACTGAAAGGAAGAACCTAATATAGAAAAAAGTGAATGCGCTAGGTCATTGACATTAGGGGTTTGTTGGTATTATGGTATTATTCTTTGTTTATGCTCATAATGCATGGGAAAATATTTTTGTTCCTATATGATGGCATTATAGGCATGCACTAGATTGAATAAATTTTTATATTTACTCTGAATTAGGTGCTGCTATTATAGATCTGTATTATTTAGTTTAAGTAGTTTCATGAGTGTCAGTATAATATAGAGTAAAACTGTTATTTTATGCTTGTCTCATATTCTACACAGTATGTATGATTTTTTGACATTTCCGAATTTCTCTAGGTATATTTTCATTTAGAACTTGTTGATGTTTTTTGAGTATGATAATTTTTAATTTGTTATCTCCTTAGGAATGCTTGCATGCATGGATGATGCCATTTAGCTGATACTTTTCGGATGCATATTATCGCTTTTAGTGCCTATATGATTGCATGAGAATTGACAAACCTCATACTTTGTGTGCTTGTATTAAGCGTAAAGTCACTTCAGCTATAGTCATATACATTTTCAATATTTGAGCATTGTAAAATACGTATTTCCTACATTTTAAATATGCTAGATTTATCATCATAGGGATTGTCGGGTATGCTCATTGACATATTCAAGTATTATTTTCACATAAGTAAAATATATTCTTGTTGAGTTTTTTCTTATCAGAATTTTTTTCTGCTGGATGCTTGGTTGAATTTTTATAGGTTTGAAGAAGATCTAATTAGTTTTCAACATAAAGGGTATGTTTTGGGTTGGCGCACTGCTACTATAGATCACTTAGGCTAATGTTTATGTAAGATAGTTCGGTATAGATAACGATGTGTGGTAGCATATGAGTTTATGGTAGGCTATTTTTAGATCGATCTCATCGCATCTTGTATAGACAAGTAGCATATGTTATGAAGTGTTCTTGATAAGGATGGTCGCGAGTCATTGTAGGATGTTAAGAGATGATCATTACTTTCAGGAGGTGTTTGTCTGCTGGTAATTTGATGAACAGATGTACACTTGAGTTGAATGAACTAATGAGGGTTTTTTTGTCTCTCATTGGATATTTATGAATGGTAGAGTTAAGTGTTTGATATTTGAGAGTTTCGGATATGCTAAGAATGTTTAGATCATTATGCATGGTTGTTTGAGATATTTGTTTGCTTGGACGGTGGTAAAACAGTTGATAAAATTAAAAAAACCTGTATATTTTTCTGATAGAAATAATTTATTGAGTAATGCTATTTTTTGTTATATATAAATAAATTTTCATACAATTTACAGGACATCTAATATATGGGTTGATATATTTATGAATTCTATAGCATATTGAACAACTTTCAAATTAACTTAACCTAGGTTTATTCAGCTGCACTATTTAAGCATTAGGACCATACAAATGTATAATAAGTCCTCTCACTTCTTTTTTAATGTTTATTGTACAATTTATATAGCAATTCAATGTCCTCAGCATATCATTGTAGTTTATGTCCCCTTCACTCTAGTGCAATTTGTTGATGTTTCAATTCCAATATTGTTTTGGTTGTATGTTATGAGAATTGTATGTTCCTTGATGAATTACTGATGAGCATTTCCTTAAACTTTTTCATTCTAATAGCGCTGGCCACCAGTTGGCTTTAATTTTGTTTGGACTATTTATACTACCCGATGCTATGAATTATTACTTTGTCGTATGTATGCGAGACTGCAGGAGTATGTACTGTTTTATTAGTTTAAAAATATTTCTTGTCTCTTGATCGTATGAATGACAAATGCATGTATCAGTGCCTGATGTCGTATTAGAGTTGGACCATTCACATATTTGGTAGTGTATTCCATGTTTATTAGATACTTTCTCGCCCATATTACCATATTTAAGCATATAATTCTCGATTCGTAGTCGGTGTTCAGGAAAATGTCAGGGTAAACTTCCATGAAGTATAGGATAACCATTGTAATAGATCTTATCGCGGTGAAAGTGTATTGACCTCTGTTCTCCTAGTTTTCTTGACGTCGTTTGCGTTGGTTTGCTGAATTTTAAAAACCTCATAATAATCCGTAGAATAATATGTATTCAAGTGATGGGAAAAAGCGACGTGCTGCCTTCAAGTTAACATACATTCATGTCCTAGTTGGTACAGTGCAGCTAAGATGAGGGTCTGTTTCTCAATATTAAACTTCAGTATTTTATAGACTCAAGAGATTATACTTGATTTCAAAGCCTTTCACAATAGTTTGTAGTTTACCAAGTCTCAATTTTCAATTTCTTAATGAATAATTCCTTTAAGTGAAGTAAAACATTGTTTACAGGGTTTTTAGTATTTTATTTCATCACATGGAAAATTAGATCGTTACATAGTACTGGTATTTCATAAAAAAGCCTAGAGTAATTTATATTTACAAATGATGTTTGAGTTGGAGTGAAGAAGTCGTTGATATCCAGTTTAAGTACGCTTTTTTCTCTGCATCTTGCACAATATTGATCATAGTATTCCTTCACACAATCGGTAAGCGAATTGTTGTATTGCATGACAATATTGAAAAAATCCATCAAGATGAAAAGCGTGAAGAGCTCGGGATGTTTAAGTATTAGTCTCTCTCCTCCAATAGGTATGTAGAAGAGTTCAAGAAGTCCAAGCTGATTTGCAGGGAACTCATCTACTCTATCCTTGAGATCAATGAGGTATTGGCGAAGTGAAGTCCATTGACTGTTGTCTAACTCCAACTGATTTTGCCCACTGCATCGGAAGATTATTTTCACTTGAAATGTCAGCGAGTCAAATCCAAGTATTACTTTGCTTTTGTGGAAGCCTTCATCAAGATAGTATTTCTAGTTCAGCAAGAGGTTTTTCTCATAGATTCGCTGTTTCTCTCGATTCTTTTTTAGTTTCTTCTCTTTCTTGTTCACTTTTCTGGCTGAAGTAGCCTTATCAGTCTGGCTGGCCTTTTCATGCTTCTGACTGACTGACGAAGTTACTGGATCTGCTCCGTTCATTTTAAATGACTGATTCTAGTAGTAAAACTAAAGATGTATATTTGTTACACCAGCATATATATTCACTTCTCTGCATTTACGGATGGAGTGGGGGCAAGTTCAATATGTGTTGATAATTCTATTGCATAAGTAAACATGTTTAGCCCTTGAATGCTGTAATGTTGCTTACTCTCATGATTTGAATTCAAAGATAAGAAAGTGCTATGGAGTTAAGATTTGAACCACCAAGCTAACAGGAGTAGGAGTCAGTAACAGGAAATGACACTTTGCTCCGTATTTCCTTTAGAATTTTTAGGAGTACTGCTGGGCTACAATAGATTGCTTCTAGGCTAATTAGCTGTCTTTTTATCTGCCAAACCATCTATTTGGCTGTCACTTTTGCTCATGAGCTGTCGATCTTATATGTAATGCTGTCTTTTAAGCCGATTCCCTGTCTGTTTAGCTGATATGCTATCCTCTTGAGCTGTCTATTTAGCTGTCACTTTTACTGATGAGCTGTCGATTATATGTATAATGCTGTCTATGAAGCTGTCTAGTTAACTGATGCCCTGTCTGTTTAGTTGTTATGTTGTCTGCTGAGCTAACCATTTAGCTGATAAACCCGTCTATTTAGCTGGTAAGTGGTCTATGTAGCTTTCTTTTTAGCTGATACCCTGTCTGCTTAGTTAATATGCTATCTCTTTAGCTGTCTGTATAGCTATCTTTGGTTAATAAGTTGAGCGTTTGACCTTACGTGCTATCTGCCATTCGGTAAATTCATTTGATTGTTGGTAATTATCTACCCATAAAAAAATTCTTACTTTCCATAAAGTTGCAGTCAGCTTTTTTTTTACATTTACTTTAAATGTCATATGCTCATCATGATTTACGTTAGGCCTATTGGTTACCAAGACTGCATGTTGATCATCTTCCAAGTTATTCGTAGGCATACATGGGTCAGACAAGAATCTTCACGTCTATGTTGCTCTTCTGGTGAACAAATCTTGATTAGGAGCAAGCCATTGTTATTTGCTCGAGAGTTAATTGATCTTATTTCACACTGATGCATTCTTCATAAGAATGAGTCAAGTCACCATTCTTTTTTATCTGCGTCAGTTTTTCTCTTGACCTCTGTCCATCTAATCTATAGGATCCTCTTTCTACAGCAATTCGATTCCAGTTCTCTAGGTTTTCATGTCTTCATAGGATTTGCGGCCTATGGGACCCTTATTGCCCACTATAATGTTCCATTTCATTGAAATTATGTTGCTACACTTATGAACTCATCCAATATGCCCAAAAATCATATGATCCCATGGATCAGCCATTTGAATCATTTTGTTAAGCACAAACTTGTTGAATAAATCTCTACTTCATGCAAACCATTGCTAGGGCCTTAACATGAATTAGTTCAGCCTGTTGCTTAGTCGATGTATTAAGGGTTTATAGTGGAACTTATTAAGTATATTGAATCATCTTGGCGTTCTCATGTATGATCAACCCTTTTGGATTATTCGGGATATGCTATGACTGGAACGATTTTTTCCTATCATTGAACAATTGAGTAAAATTTTGATACCTCCAACTGACTAAAAATCTGTCATTGATCCATTTTCAGAAGATGTTTGAATGGTTTGGAAGACTTGAGGCTGCATCATTACTCACAACCTGTGAAATGATTAAATATCATGGACAAATGTGTCTACATATGTACATTATAATAGCTATCAAATGTCTATGTATTAGTATCATATGATCGACTGGTCTCTTTATCATGCAAAGAGGGTTATCCACAATCACCGATCAGTTGAGCCGTCTGATACGATCATGAGTTGCCTGTTCAGCAGTTGAACTTTGGTCAACTTCACACCAATATGTTTTCTCTTTCGCACCTGCTAACCCAATTGCCTGACGAACTCAAGGTAGCCTTCTCTTTCACACCTACAACTCGAGTTGATTGGTGAGCAGAAGGTGGTGAAGGGCCTTACAGGGCTTCTACCCAGCCTGCCCCGTGGCATGCATGCATGATGATCCTCGCAGAGATGCAGAATAACCTTCTCCCCAGCCTACCCCATTGCCATGCAGGCATGATGACCCATCATCATGCATTATGACGCGTCATAACGCATGATGGCCGGTCATTGATGCCTGCGTGGCAATGGGGTAGGCTGGGTAGAAGGTTATTCTGCATCTCTGCGAGGATCATCATGCATGCATGCCACGGGGCAGGCTGGGTAGAAGCCCTGTAAGGCCCTTCACCACCTTCTGCTCACCAATCAACTCGAGTTGTAGGTGTGAAAGAGAAGGCTACCTTGAGTTCGTCAGGCAATTGGGTTAGCAGGTGCGAAAGAGAAAACATATTGGTGTGAAGTTGACCAAAGTTCAACTGCTGAACAGGCAACTCATGATCGTATCAGACGGCTCAACTGATCGGTGATTGTGGATAACCCTCTTTGCATGATAAAGAGACCAGTCGATCATATGATACTAATACATAGACATTTGATAGCTATTATAATGTACATATGTAGACACATTTGTCCATGATATTTAATCATTTCACAGGTTGTGAGTAATGATGCAGCCTCAAGTCTTCCAAACCATTCAAACATCTTCTGAAAATGGATCAATGACAGATTTTTAGTCAGTTGGAGGTATCAAAATTTTACTCAATTGTTCAATGATAGGAAAAAATCGTTCCAGTCATAGCATATCCCGAATAATCCAAAAGGGTTGATCATACATGAGAACGCCAAGATGATTCAATATACTAATAAGTTCCACTATAAACCCTTAATACATCGACTAAGCAACAGGCTGAACTAATTCATGTTAAGGCCCTAGCAATGGTTTGCATGAAGTAGAGATTTATTCAACAAGTTTGTGCTTAACAAAATGATTCAAATGGCTGATCCATGGGATCATATGATTTTTGGGCATATTGGATGAGTTCATAAGTGTAGCAACATAATTTCAATGAAATGGAACATTATAGTGGGCAATAAGGGTCCCATAGGCCGCAAATCCTATGAAGACATGAAAATCTAGAGAACTGGAATCGAATTGCTGTAGAAAGAGGATCCTATAGATTAGATGGACAGAGGTCAAGAGAAAAACTGACGCAGATAAAAAAGAATGGTGACTTGACTCATTCTTATGAAGAATGCATCAGTGTGAAATAAGATCAATTAACTCTCGAGCAAATAACAATGGCTTGCTCCTAATCAAGATTTGTTCACCAGAAGAGCAACATAGACGTGAAGATTCTTGTCTGACCCATGTATGCCTACGAATAACTTGGAAGATGATCAACATGCAGTCTTGGTAACCAATAGGCCTAACGTAAATCATGATGAGCATATGACATTTAAAGTAAATGTAAAAAAAAAGCTGACTGCAACTTTATGGAAAGTAAGAATTTTTTTATGGGTAGATAATTACCAACAATCAAATGAATTTACCGAATGGCAGATAGCACGTAAGGTCAAACGCTCAACTTATTAACCAAAGATAGCTATACAGACAGCTAAAGAGATAGCATATTAACTAAGCAGACAGGGTATCAGCTAAAAAGAAAGCTACATAGACCACTTACCAGCTAAATAGACGGGTTTATCAGCTAAACGGTTAGCTCAGCAGACAACATAACAACTAAACAGACAGGGCATCAGCTCACTAGACAGCTGCATAGACAGCATTATACATATAATCGACAGCTCATCAGCAAAAGTGACAGCTAAATAGACAGCTCAAGAGGATAGCATATCAGCTAAACAGACAAGGAATCGGCTTAAAAGACAGCATTACATATAAGATCGACAGCTCATGAGCAAAAGTGACAGCCAAATAGATGGTTTGGCAGATAAAAAGACAGCTAATTAGCCTAGAAGCAATCTATTGAAGCCCAGCAGTACTCCTAAAAATTCTAAAGGAAATACGGAGCAAAGTGTCATTTCCTGTTACTGACTCCTACTCCTGTTAGCTTGGTGGTTCAAATCTTAACTCCATAGCACTTTCTTATCTTTGAATTCAAATCATGAGAGTAAGCAACATTACAGCATTCAAGGGCTAAACATGTTTACTTATGCAATAGAATTATCAACACATATTGAACTTGCCCCCACTCCATCCGTAAATGCAGAGAAGTGAATATATATGCTGGTGTAACAAATATACATCTTTAGTTTTACTACTAGAATCAGTCATTTAAAATGAACGGAGCAGATCCAGTAACTTCGTCAGTCAGTCAGAAGCATGAAAAGGCCAGCCAGACTGATAAGGCTACTTCAGCCAGAAAAGTGAACAAGAAAGAGAAGAAACTAAAAAAGAATCGAGAGAAACAGCGAATCTATGAGAAAAACCTCTTGCTGAACTAGAAATACTATCTTGATGAAGGCTTCCACAAAAGCAAAGTAATACTTGGATTTGACTCGCTGACATTTCAAGCGAAAATAATCTTCCGATGCAGTGGGCAAAATCAGTTGGAGTTAGATTACAGTCAATGGACTTCACTTCGCCAATACCTCATTGATCTCAAGGATAGAGTAGATGAGTTCCCTGCAAATCAGCTTGGACTTCTTGAACTCTTCTACATACCTATTGGAGGAGAGAGACTAATACTTAAACATCCCGAGCTCTTCACGCTTTTCATCTTGATGGATTTTTTCAACATTGTCATGCAATACAACAATTTGCTTACCGATTGTGTGAAGGAATACTATGATCAATATTGTGCAAGATGCAGAGAAAAAAGCGTACTTAAACTGGATATCAACGACTTCTTCACTCCAACTCAAACATCATTTGTAAATATAAACTACTCTAGGCTTTTTTATGAAATACCAGTACTATGTAACGATCTAATTTTCCATGTGATGAAATAAAATACTAAAAACCCTATAAACAATTACTTTTTATGGAATTGTTTGCAGCTACATATAAATGAGTTGCATATTTTGAATAATAATTTTTCTGAAAAATTATTAGAGAAGAAAAATGTTAGAAGAAGGTGGTTTCGACGTGTGCACTAATTCTCCTCAGGCCATCACACTTAGATACACACCGGTGATGGCGACCACCATGCTCAGAGGTGAGGGAGTTAATTTTTAATTTTTCTACTTATGCAAACTCAATATGTTTTTGTATCTGCAAGTTATATTCAAGGTAAATTTCTCTTGTAAGTACTTGTATTAGCTAAACTTTTTAATTGGATCAGTTCACCCTTTTCACATCAATTTAATGTAAATCTATACGACAAATTTGCTCTACATTTGAAGCTTTATCTAACGTTTCACTCCAACTCAAACATCATTTGTAAATATAAACTACTCTAGGCTTTTTTATGAAATACCAGTACTATGTAACGATCTTATTTTCCATGTGATGAAATAAAATACTTAAAATCCCTATAAACAATGTTTTACTTCACTTAAAGGAATTATTCATTAGGAAATTGAAAATTGAGACTTGGTAAAGTACAAACTATTGTGAAAGGCTTTGAAATCAAGTATAATCTCTTGAGTCTATAAAATACTGAAGTTTAATATTGAGAAACAGACCCTCATCTTAGCTGCACTGTACCAACTAGGACATGAATGTATGTTAACTTGAAGGCAGCACGTCGCTTTTTCCCATCACTTGAATACATATTATTCTACGGATTATTATGAGGTTTTTAAAATTCAGCAAACCAACGCAAACGACGTCAAGAAAACTAGGAAAACAGAGGTCAATACACTTTCACCGCGATAAGATCTATTACAATGGTTATCCTATACTTCATGGAAGTGTACCCTGACATTTTTCCTGAACACCGACTACGAATCGAGAATTATATGCTTAAATATGGTAATATGGGCGAGAAAGTATCTAATAAACATGGAATACACTACCAAATATGTGAATGGTCCAACTCTAATACGACATCAGGCACTGATACATGCATTTGTCATTCATGCGATCAAGAGACAAGAAATATTTTTAAACTAATAAAACAGTACATACTCCTGCAGTCTCGCATACATACGACAAAGTAATAATTCATAGCATCGGGTAGTATAAATAGTCCAAACAAAATTAGAGCCAACTGGTGGCCAGCGCTATTAGAATGAAAAAGTTTAAGGAAATGCTCATCAGTAATTCATCAAGGAACATACAATTCTCATAACATACAACCAAAACAATATTGTAATTGAAACATCAACAGTTTGCACTAGAGTGAAGGGGACATAAACTACAATGATATGCTGAGGACATTGAATTGCTATATAAATTGTACAATAAACATTAAAAAAGAAGTGAGAGGACTTATTATACATTTGTATGGTCCTAATGCTTAAATAGTGCAGCTGAATAAACCTAGGTTAAGTTAATTTGAAAGTTGTTCAATATGCTATAGAACTCATAAATATATCAACCCATATATTAGATGTCCTGTAAATTGTATGAAAATTTATTTATATATAACAAAAAATAGCATTACTCAATAAATTATTTCTATCAGAAAAATATACAGGTTTTTTTAATTTTATCAACTGTTTTACCACCGTCCAAGCAAACAAATATCTCAAACAACCATGCATAATGATCTAAACATTCTTAGCATATCCGAAACTCTTAAATATCAAACACTTAACTCTACCATTCATAAATATCCAATGAGAGACAAAAAAAACCCTCATTAGTTCATTCAACTCAAGTGTACATCTGTTCATCAAATTACCAGCAGACAAACACCTCCTGAAAGTAATGATCATCTCTTAACATCCTACAATGACTCGCGACCATCCTTATCAAGAACACTTCATAACATATGCTACTTGTCTATACAAGATGCGATGAGATCGATCTAAAAATAGCCTACCATAAACTCATATGCTACCACACATCGTTATCTATACCGAACTATCTTACATAAACATTAGCCTAAGTGATCTATAGTAGCAGTGCGCCAACCCAAAACATACCCTTTATGTTGCAAACTAATTAGATCTTCTTCAAACCTATAAAAATTCAACCAAGCATCCAGCAGAAAAAAATTCTGATAAGTAAAAACTCAACAAGAATATATTTTACTTATGTGAAAATAATACTTGAATATGTCAATGAGCATACCCGACAATCCCTATGATGATAAATCTTGCATATTTAAAATGTAGGAAATACGTATTTTACAATGCTCAAATATTGAAAATGTATATGACTATAGCTGAAGTGACTTTACGCTTAATACAAGCACACAAAGTATGAGATTTGTCAATTCTCATGCAATCATAAAGGCACTAAAAGCGATAATATGCATCCGAAAAGTATCAGCTAAATGGCATCATCCATGCATGCAAGCATTCCTAAGGAGATAACAAATTAAAAATTATCATACTCAAAAAACATCAACAAGTTCTAAATGAAAATATACCTAGAGAAATTCGGAAATGTCAAAAAATCATACATACTGTGTAGAATATGAGACAAGCATAAAATAACAGTTTTACTCTATATTATACTGACACTCATGAAACTACTTAAACTAAATAATACAGATCTATAATAGCAGCACCTAATTCAGAGTAAATATAAAAATTTATTCAATCTAGTGCATGCCTATAATGCCATCATATAGGACCAAAAATATTTTCCCATGCATTATGAGCATAAACAAAGAATAATACCATAATACCAACAAACCCCTAATGTCAATGACCTAGCGCATTCACTTTTTTCTATATTAGGTTCTTCCATTCAGTACGTACCCAAAATTAATCAATGAAAATGCGTCTATATTCCTACTCGTTAGGACCACCACGATGATTTCTACATCCATCATACATAAACTCCATTAAAAAGTAGCATTCCAGAAGCCATAAACCGTAATATCTTTCCTATACAACATCCATAAATAATCTCAAATTTAGAATAGATACCCAAAACATACATCTCAACATAGTGATCTAAAATATAGACCCAAGCACTTATCAAAAGGGACAAATCATATGATGTACGAACAAAATTATCACCATCTCATGCACTACAAGATCATTATTTTGAAAAAATAACTCGTCTTGGAAGAAATTATTAGAATTTTTGAACAAAACCAATGAGCATCCTATAGTAAAGAAAAAAAAAAGAATGAATATAGTGCCATACTTCTACATAATAGTACAATCAGAGAATGAAGTATAGAAACTGCTTTAAGAAATAAGTGATGATGATGCAGACAAACAAAATGCAAAAGCAAACTGAAATTTAAAACTATACTAAATATCAAGAACGCATTACAACAAACGTTAAGATCTTTTTCCCTGCATCCATAGATTTGAGCAATCAAAATAGTAGTCTAACCGAACAAAATACATTGAAGACGATTCTTAAAGTACTATTGACATGAAACCGATAAAACCAATAATATACAATAGCAATGAGTCACTAAACAACGAAACGACATATCCAAGCAAAACGAAACTGAAAACGATCAATGTAAATAATAATCAGCAAACTAGAACAGGCGCATCTGTGAATGGACGTCTATGAAAACACGTCTCAATGCCGCGCATCACGTTACCCGCTTCCCACGGCCAACACAACAAGAAAAACCGCCTCCATCAAGCAAAACCATATTGCAATGCAATGTACGCCATGCCACTTCTCTTCCACGCTGTAGATTCCGATGCCCCAAAACTCCCACCGACAGGGAAGTCTATGTGTACGAAACACTACCTTAACAAGCAAAATCACTTGCACATGTGACGCATCCCCCGAGGTCAATTTCCATGCTTAACAGAACTCGCCGCCGAGCAAATCTACACCGCAATCATGATCCTCTGACAAGCGATGGAAATCATTCCGAATTGCCTACAAGGCTGTCCATACTTAAAGACAGACACCCTTTGATGAGCAACGCGGAAACTTAACCAAACGCTCACGAGACAAATTTCTACGGCTCACAACATCCGCCTTGGTGTAAACGTACACCTCAAATTGCTTCCTCCAACAAGCGACCCGCATCACATCTACAATACCGTCCATCTTTAACCACAGACATCAAACGAGAAGCAAAAACGTACCTTAAGCAAGCGCCCACTTAGTAAATTCCCATGCCTTAGAGCATCCATCGAAAGGCAAGCCCATCGCCCATCCATAATGCAAAGCCACCCGTCTATAGCAGCGCCCTCCATCCCACACATCTACTTGCATCATAAAAACTTCCGGCACGGCTAGCATGATCAAGCGAATCGACCATTTCCACACGCGCCCGTCTATCCTTAGCTAAAGACACCAATCGCTGCAACGCGTTCCTTATCCAAGCGTCCATGAAGTAAATTCCCACGGCTTAGAATACGCGCTGACGGGCACGTCCATCATCCATCAGTATCGCAGTCATCCGTCTATACAAACGCCCGCCGTCACCACGCAGCCAATCGCACCATAAAAAACATTCAGTACGCCTATTGTAAAAAAGTAAATCGTTCGACCCGGAAGCCTCTCAGTAGTGAGATACGCTAGAAATTCTCAAGTCCTATAACCAGCGAACAACCGCCCAGAGCGCCATCTATCCACAGAGCTTCCCTAATTGATCAGCAACTCTAATACTTCAAGCTAACAATCCTATACATGAATC
The DNA here is from genome assembly GCA_963969285.1 of Odontomyia ornata. Classification (NCBI taxonomy): domain Eukaryota; kingdom Metazoa; phylum Arthropoda; class Insecta; order Diptera; family Stratiomyidae; genus Odontomyia; species Odontomyia ornata. The sequence continues at coordinate 222,964,428 of OZ017740.1, read as the reverse complement.
TACTATACATTAAAACGACCATGGATAAAAAACTATCTACCGCTAGAAGCCTATAAGACCCAAGAAATACTTCCACCAAAGATGAATAACGAAACAATGCAAAGACTATAAGCAACGAATGTATGAGAAATCCCTCCACTATAGAGAAATAACAACCATGAATAGTATAATTATCTATCGCTAAAAGCGTCAAAGGCTAGCTCCCATTAATTTCAAACTTGTATATTAACGCTATGTAAACACATGCTGAGAAATCTAGGTCTTTAATCTACACTTATTAATTGAAATACTAAGGACTATCCTAGACATGAATCAATTTTTTACTTTGTATGGGAGACTAGGAACCAACCACACCATATCGTGAAATGGATCTATACTTATCTAAGGCCCATACATACTCATCCCAGGCACTCACCTATACCAAACTGATACACATACCCATATACCTAAGATCCACACCCTCGCCTCAACCATCCATGACATCCCCACATATCCCGGACACACAACTTCTTATCTCAGACACCTACCTACACACCCGAGACACTCACCCTCGACAACATTTGAAGTTTGTATGGAAAAACTGCGTTAGAACTGGCAAACTACCCCTACTACGTTTATTCGATACCCATCGCCTTCATTTTCAGTTAACTATGGCACCTAATTTTCATGAAAATTTCAAGAAATTCATACCATATTGTTCTATGAAAACTCGGCTATGCATTTTCATCTTCATCTGTACAGTTATGATCACTTATAGCAGGAAACGTATCTCTTTTTAGTTTACGATTCCCGCCGGTTTTTAGTATGGAAATCACTAATTTTCGATTTCTGGGCATATGTTGTAATGTACATATGATATTAACTGGGAAGTAACGAGTCAACTCTATAATTTGCAATCACTCAATCCTTATTATTTCTTCGGGGAATTTTATAATCCTATATGTAACGTTTATGTCTAAGGATGTAAGAAGGATCCTATACCAAGCTCATTGGTAAGCAAAGAATGAATGCGGAAGAGAAAACTTTAACTGTTGTATTTATGCCACACTTAGAATTAATTTATAGGTTATTCTCGGTAGAAACGATGGACTAAAATGTACCGTTAATGCAGAAAATTAAGGATACTGATCATTTTTAGCACCCGTCACCAAAGGACTCGGTATCTCAAACAAATCATTGCAGAGTGCCAACTAATTGGCACTTTTCGTACGAAATATCATTCAAATTCAATTTCTTGACATCAATGTATCATATTTAACTGTTAATATCTACAGAGCCCTTGAAAGGATTTCAATTCTGTTCCAATACATTTTAGATCAATATGTTGTCTTTCATTTGAAACCTCTACAATCAAAATCCTTACACGCGTCGATCAGTTATGCTGAAAAATCGGGGTGAAAGTCGGAATTTTTTTAGTTTTAACGGTAAATGTGCTTTACCATTACTTGAATTTCTTTTCCTTTAAACGGGACCTAGCTGGAAGAAAGACGTATCATTCGCCAAAAACAGGACTCTTCTATCTATCTCCGTTTAAAAGTTATGCGTGAACATACAAAAAAAGCAAAATAAAAATACGCAATGAATTGATAACCTTCTTACTTTTGGAAGTGGGTTAAAAAGAGACATGTCCAATAAATCCAGAGCAGAAAATTACTCTACAAAGTCCTTTTGAAGAGGGTGTCTAAGCAACCTACATATATACATTTGTGTAAAACCTAAATCTTTTAAATCTAGATTTAATCTTGTCATTCATATCGAAAATCATTCATCACTCATTTATTAGTATTCGTAAATTTATCCTCCATTTCACATTCTTCAAAAATAGCAAGCTAAAATCATTGCACTGATGTAATTCTATTATTTACTTCCTTTGTATGCAAATTCCATCTGCACGCGCAAATCAATTACTAAACTTTGCTGATATTTTTGTTGGCTGCAGTGCGCATGCAGTTCTTTGTATGAAGAAAAATTCGAATACTATTAGAGAAACAATTTGCTGTGTAAAGCTAAAATTAAGTATTTAAGACGTAAGTTCAATGTTAGTTAGCCATTAAAGTTATCGTTATAAAGTAAAGAACACGTAGTTCTTATTCCACGAGGTAACATATTTTTGTGACCCCTAATATATCTTCTATTAAGTAGAGAGTAAGGATCATGGAAAAGCTGTTGTTAGAACAATCTACTGCTGGGAAGAGCCTGGAACGAATGCTTGTAAACTTTTATAAGGATTTTAAGTCAAGAAAAACAGTGCGATACTTTGAAAATCGCATAAAGAAGCTGACAGTGGAGTGGAATCAATTTTCGAAACGAGATGCTGAGCTGCAAGGTTTTCGACAGAAGCAACCGGACCACCAATACTTCGAAGAATATTACTTTGGGCAGGTGCGAGCGATATACGAGGAACTTAAAGGTGATTTCGAAGATGGTCTCAGCGAGCTCAAGGCTATCGATTGTTAAAATGTGGGACAAAGCTCAACTTCACTGGCCCAACCTGAGACTAAGGGAGAACAGGAGGATGTAAATAAAAGGCTCATGGCTCAAGAGTCTTTGATGTCATCATTGAACAGAGTCATGGCCACTGTTACTGGGGAACTGGAAGAATGCCCGTCACACTCACATATAAACAGCATGCAAGATTACTGGACATCAATACCAATGAGTCATCATTCGCTTGTAGACGAAAACACCAGTTACGACACTTCGCGTTTTTACCAACTGGAAGATACCTACAACGCATTGGTGGTTAAACCTAAAGAGTTGGACGAGCAGAATTCACCATCAGCAGCTAACGTTGGAACAAACGGCTCATCAACTGTGAGATTGCCGAAAGTCGTCATACCAACATTCGACGGGGACTACCTCAAATGGACTTCATTTGCAGGACTGTTCGAACAATTAGTGGATAGCCAAGATATTCCAAGTGTTCAAAAGATGTTGTACCTGAAATCCAATGTGGTGGGGGAAGCCGGTTGCTTGATCCAGCACCTACAAGCATCCCAACAAAATTATGCAACAGCATGGAAGATATTGCGAACACGCTATGACAACAAACGACTAATAGTAGCAGTTTTTCTCAATAGCCTATTGAGCATCCCCGTTGCTACTCGAGAGTCTTCTCGTCATTTGAAGGAACTCCACGATATAGTCAACGAGTCACTACTTGGAATCAGGAACCTTGGCACTAACACCAGCAGTTGGGACCCATTAATGGTTCATATACTCCTGCAGAAACTAGATAAGGAGACTCATCGACTCTTTGAGCAGTCTTTTTCCGATACTTGGAAGATGCAGCCACTTGCTACGCTTTAAAGGTTTCTCGAAGCAAGATTTCAGCTACTAGAAAGCTTAGGGGACCGCCCAGTAAAATCCAAGGCGGAAAAAAGAGCATCGTCCCTCTTCACCGCAAAGGAAAAGCAGCCATGCCCAGTCTGTAAACAGCAATGCAAAAATTTACGGCAATGTCAGAAATTCTTACAGATGACCGTAAAAGACAGGTTCAGTACAGTTAAAAGGCTGCAACACTTCATTAATCGCCTACAAAAGGGACACACTCGAAAGGACTGCAGTTCAGGCGTCGAGCAATTCTTGATTCTGGGTCTCAACTAAATTTCATTTCAGAGCGCCTCTTTAAAAAACTTGGCTTCCGAGGATTTCAAAAACCAATCGACATATGTGAAATAGGCAGCTCAAAACTACACAGCAAAGGTAGAATCAACATTAGCATCCAGTCTCGAGTCAATGAGTTTTCGACAGTGCTGGAATTTGTAGTCTTGCCTGAAATAACATCATACCAACCAGAAATATTCATTTGGCTGACCCCGATTTTAGTACTCCGAAACGGGTTGACATCTTAATAGGAGCCGAGATCTACGCTGATTTAATATCACCTGAGAAAATAAAGCTTTCATCAGATCGGCCAACTTTATAGAACTCTATTCTAGGCTGGATCGTTTTGGGAAAAGTAAACACAGCCTATCATAATCTCTCAACCGTGTGTAGCATAGCTACCAGGTCAATGGAAGATCAGCTAAAGCGATTTTGGGAGCTCGAGAATGTGGAACTCAGTTCATCAGCCATGACGGAGAACGAAAGAAAATGCAAACAACACTTTGTCAATACAATTCGAAATAGTCCAGAAGGAAAGTATAAAGTCAGGCTGCCATTTGCTGAATTGCCAAATTCTTTGGCAGAATCTAAACTGATAGCAATCAGACGTTTGCTATGCCAAGAATGGCGCTTGGAGAGGAATCCCGAACTTAAACAGCAGTATAAACAATTCATGGACGAATTACTAGCTCTCAATCACATGGAATTGATTGATCCAGCCTTGATTCCAAAAAGTCATTATTTTCTGCCACATCACTACGTGCTTAAACCAGATAGCATAACCATAAAATTGCGAGTCGTCTTCGATGGATCTTGCAAAACTTCGACGAACATCTCCCCCAACAATTTGCTACTTGTCGTGTTATAGAGAAGATGCTAGGCAAATTCTAGTAGCAGAAGAAGACCCAACTTCCAGTTGGTCTTGTGGAGAGACGATCCATCAGAGGCAATCAAATTCTAAACATTGCGAACAGTTACATATGGCACCGCCTTACTTAGCTACGAGAACTCTTCAGTATTTGGCCGAAACAAAACAAAAGGAGTTTTCTCTCGGATTCAAAGCTGTATTAAGAGATTTTTATGTGGATGACATTTTATCAACGTCAATCCTGAGTATGATAAATAATATAAATTCATTTAAATTTCTTCAACGAACGACAGCTTTGTACAAAACTTAAAGCCAGATCAAGGCTTAAAAACGTGACTGATAACTCCTGCAGAGCTTCACGATGCGTTACTTTATATTATTGGGGCAGTCCAACACACCGTATTCAAGGAAGATTTAAAATATCTGATGAAGCATGCAACCTTGCCAGCAGGAAACGCTCTCAGCCATCTCAAGCCATTGGTTGACGACAAGGGACTACTTCGAGTAGGAGGTAGAATCGACTATTCAAACTTACAATATGAAGCAAAACACCAGCTTCTTCTGCCACACTCAAACGAGGTAGTCAGCCTGTTGATTCAATATCTTCATGAGAAACATCTTCATGTAGGTCCTCAAGCATTACTTGTAATTGTACGACAAGAATTGTGGCCTAGACGTGGGAAAACCTTAGCGCAAAGTGTTGTACAGAAGTGTGTACGATGCTGCAAGGTAAAACCAAAGCTATACACTCACATCATGGGAAATCTACCAAAGGAAAGCGTTCAAACAGGGTGGCCATTTGCAAATGTAGGAGTAGATTTCTGCGGCCCAATCCAGATACACTACAAGATCAGAGGGAAGAAACCTACAAAAGCATATATCTCTGTTTTTATCTGTTTCAGTACTAAGGGTGGACATCTGGAATTGGTTTCAGACCTGACAAAAGACACTTTTCTGGGCGCTTCAAAACGATTCCTTGCACGTAGACGTCGTCCCCACAAGATCTTCTGTGATAACGCTACTAATTTCGTAGGAGCAAAGAATGAAATGAAGGAGATACGGGAGCTATTTTCAAATAAACCAATCCAGAACGAGATACAAACTTGATGTACAGATGAAAGAATCGAATGGTGCTTTATTCCTCCAAGATCTTCTCATTTCGGAGGGTTATGGGAGGCTGCCGTAAAGTCCGTGAAATACCTTATAAAAAGAGTTGTAGCCGGTGCTTCACTAACGTATGAAGAACTCCACACAACCGTTACCGAAATCGAAGCCATTCTCAACTCACGTCCATTGACTCTTCCATCAAGTAATCCAAACGACCTGTAAGCTGTAACGCCAGGTCATTTTTTGATTGGAGAACCGCTCAGCACATTACCTAATCCAGAATACTTAGTAAGCAACATTAAATTATTACAACGATGGAAACTCGTTCATTCCTGTCAAATAGATTTCTGGAAACGGTGGTCAAAAGAGTTTCTTCAGGAGCTTCAGACCAGAGCTAAATGGAAAACAGGGAAAACGAAAATACCCCTGGGAACATTAGTTCTATTGAAGGAAGATAACGTTCCCCCTCTCAAATGGGGACTTGGAAGAATCATTAAGCTATAAGAGGGATCAGACGGAGTCGTTAGAGTAGTTGACGTGAAAACCGAGCAGGGCACACTTAAAAGAGCTGTTTATAACTAAATGCTTCTTCCAATTGATTCGACGAGTGAAGACTTCCAGCACAATGTCGAGTCCAATGTCAACACACCAGACTATACGGCAACGAAACAACTAAGTCCAGCAGAGTCCAGCACTTCGAAATTGGACAAGAATCCATGACTACCTGATTGCGCATCAACCCTTATAGTCAGCCAGAATTATGGAAGTCCTCCCCTATTGAAGCTCCCTAATAAGATAAAAAAACTAAACAAACGTGTCTTTCATCCAATAAACTCTAACTGGTTAACTAGTCCTGGATTACCGCTGTAGTGACTTGAAGAAACCCAGGAATGCAAGGATTCACAGCCCTCTCTAACGTCAACTGCAAACCCGCCATCAAAAAAACTGCAGGCTAAAAGATCACAGGCACCACCAATCATACGGACGGCAAAACTAGCAAAGCTAGCACTGGCACTCCTTGTACTATTTTTATCCAACATTGAGGCAGATACTCCACCAATTCAAAACAACTTTCTGATAAAGCCCATCACAAAGGAAATACCAATATATTTGATAGGCTAAATTTCCTTGGTAATGGATAATTGGAACATAATTGCATACTACAATATGACAGAATATTGAAATGAAATCTTCCAAGCGACTGAGCCCGATAAGCAAGGACGCTGCAATCTCCTTTTAAGACAGTTCCAATCTCAATTGGATACAATACAGGCTAATAATAACTTGCTTCTGGAAAGGACCGCTGGAATTCGAAAGAAGCGATCCCCATTTGATTTTGTTGGAACGCTAAGTAATAAACTGTTAGGAATCCTAGACCAAACTTACGCAGAAGACATGGCGGAAACAATAGAAAAAATTAATTTGAACGAACATCATATAATAACATTAATACAAAATCAAACTGTTGTTGTAGATTCTACTTTGAACCTCCTAAATAAAGATTGAAGTTTCATACAGGAGTAAATGAAGCCTGTTGATAACTTCCTAGAACACTTTCGTAAGGAGATTAATGCAACGAATCAAGTTCTTGAAAATCACGCCCTTCTACAAGCATTCAATACATTATCTATTCACTTCACGTTATTGCTGATGGCCTATCAAAGAATGCAGACAACTATAATTGACGTTAATATCGATAGTCATAATGGGAAAATAAATCCTCCGATTTTACAACCAGACCAATTACAACGCGAACTGCGCTTCATCAGGAAAAATATACCAGCATCATTAATAGCTCCGGGCCAAACAGGACATATATCTTTGCTACAGCTGTACTCTATCATGACTTCAATCAGTAATAATGAAGGACAAGGCCATCTTCAAAATTAATGTTCAATTGTTAAACGTTAAAAAAAGCTGGATATACAATCTTAAAGAAGACATACCTATCAACATAGTTTTTGGCGAAAGCAACTATCAGACTAGAATCACTGAAATTCAAATCCAACTGCAAGCCAGGCGCTCTAACGCTCATGGTACATCATCTATTCTCGAACAGCATTGATTCGTCCTACTTACCATCTGTGGTCTTAAATTCAACCATCATCGCTCATCATCTGGATAGCCAAGAAAACATGCAAAACTTGCACATTATACGACTTGCGAACAACTCTGATGACATAATACGACTCGAAGCCAGCCTTTTGGAAATAAAACAGCAGAGCAACCTTCCTCATGATGTCGACCCCGAAATTTACCATATATCAGCAGTATATTTGGCTCTTTTTCTCATCACTGGACTCCTACTTCTTCTTGCAGTAGTCAAATTCAAGCGGCTCAAGGCCTCTCGACGAAGTCCATGTAAACCACAACCTACCCCAAGGAACATGGACTTCAGACTTCAAACACGAAGAAATATACTTTCTTGAAACCTCAGCGCTTTCAACGGCCGGGAACATGTCTAAGCAACCTACAAATATTCATTTGTGTACAACGTAAATCTTTAAAATCTAAATTTAATCTTGTCATTCATATCGAAAATCATTCAGCACTCATTTATTAACATTTGTAAATTTATCCTCCAATTCACATTCTTCAAAAATAGCAAACTAAAATCATTGCACTGATGTAATTCTATCATTCACTTCCATTATATGCAAATTCCGTCTGCACGCGCAAATCAATTATTAAACTTTGCTGATATTTTTGCTGACGGCAGTGCGCGTGCAGTTCTTTGTATGAAGAAAATTTCGAATACTATTAGAGAAACAATTTGCTGTGTAAAGCTGAAATTAAGTATTCAAGACTTAAGATCAATGTTAGTTAGCCACTAAATTTATCGTTACAAAGTAAAGAACACGTAGTTCTTATTCCATGAGGTAACAGAGGGTAAAACCCCTGGAACCACGAAAGGCAATTTTACTCTCGCCTCAAAACTACCATGCACTTTTCAACAAGAAAAAGTACCTGGAGTACCAAACGACGGATTATTAGGAAACAACTTCCTATCAAGAAACTGTGACATACGGGGTCCAAGTCAGTCACTTAGGTTTCCTCGCACGGAAATCAATCCCAAGGAATTTTTCATTCCTTTGGAGCCCCCAGCACGTACAGCACAATCACATCAGGCTCTAGTAATCACCTCGAATTGCACTGAAGTAAGTCTAAGTAATAAGACGCTAAGTGTAACGGACCTAGACGGCCAACATAAGGATGTGAGCTGTAACTCTGACCGGAAAGGGATACTCATTGAGGGTATTACAAATGGGGTGTATAGGGTAACTTTAGAGAAGGCCATTACTCTACGCCCCCGAACCCAAAATATAGTGAATATCCCACTACGATTGACTGGGGAAATGCTCTGTTTGGCGCAGGAAATTGATGAAGGAGTTTTCCTTGCTAACTGGCTCATAAGCCCATTAAAATATTTGTCGGTATTTTTAACTCAAGCAATTCTCCAATAACATTAACAGATGTTGAGCTGAAACTTGAAACAATCAAGGAATACTATATTGGGCTAAACGAAACAAATAATAACGATGTGCAGCTTACAAATATCGCTAGAAATGCAGCATTTGAACAGGTGAACTGCATATCGTTACAAAAAAATAAAACTCGCAATCAAAAAAACTATATAAATAAAAACGACTTAGTTAAAATAATACGGAATGCAAAATTTAAACTATTACTTTTATTATACGAGCACATAAGCCCTGAAGAAAAGGCTGCCATAACAAAACTTTGTCAAGACATGAGATTCCCCTATTAACCAACCAAGCGCCTATCAACCAGAAGATCTAATGTATCGAATGAGTCAGCCCCAAAGGCATGTAATTAACGAGCAACTTAAAGAAATGTTGGACAGTGACATTTTCCAACCTAGCAAGAGTCCCTTGAACTCTCCGCTTCTAGTGATACCCAAAAAGGCTGGACCCGATGGAGTGAAAAAAAGGTGAGTAGTGATAGACTTCGGTAAACTAAACGAAAAAACTATTGGAGATGCTTCTCCTTTACCCCAAATAGAAAATATTCTGGACCAACTCGGGCATTCTCGTTATTTTAGAACATTGGATCTAGCCAGTGGTTACCACCAGATACTTGTTCCAATACTTGACCAGTGTAAAACGGCGTTCAGCGCTAATTATGGATACTATGAATTCAAGCGAATGCCATTTGGCTTGAAGGGAGCTCACGTAATATTCCAAAGACTAATGAACTATATTTTTACAGGTCTTCAAGGATTTGACTGCTTCGTTTATCTAGATGATATTGTGGTGTCTGGGAAAAACATAGAAGACCACGTCAGCAAATTACGAAAAATATTTACCAGACTCAGGGAAAATAATTTAAAACTACAACCAGAAAAGTGCCAATTTTTACCACCTGAAGTTGTGTACTTAGGGCACATTTGTACACAAACAGGAACCCGCCCAGACCCCGCTTAAACAAGTTGTATTCGCGATTTCCCTATACATACAACAGTTAAAAGGCTTCAATCCTTCTTGGGTTTAGCAAACTATTACCGCCAATTTATCCCCGATTTTTCTAAAATATCAAAACTTCCAAAGATGTACGCTTCACGTGGACGGAGAAATGTATGGAGGCTTTCCAACGATTAAAAAATTCTTTGATTGAACCATCCCTTTTGGCATACCCTGACTTTAACAAACCATTTAATCTCACAACTGACGCAAGTAATGAGGCGTTGGGTACAGTTCTATTGCAAGGAGAAATAGGGAAGAATCAACCCATAGCATATGCTAGCAGAACTCCCAACAAGGGGGAATCCAATTATTCTACCATCGAAAAAGACCTCCTAGCAATATTATGGGCTACTAGAAACCTTCGATGCTATTCGCAAGGCCGACATTGTAAAGTCTATACTGACCATAAGCCCCTTAAAGAAATTTCGAATGTAATCGACCCCACAGCCCTTTTAGTCAGATTTCATCGGAAACTATCCGAATTTGACTATGAGATAGAGCACAAACCTGGTAAATACAACACCAAAGCCAATGCACGAAGTAGAATACCAAAACCCAATCCCAACAACACTAGTAAACCCTCGCAAATCAATAATATTTCTCGGGTTCGGTTACAAAAGCAATTAGAAACAAATAAAAAATCTTTACCAGTGGAAAAACCACTTGAAAATCAACAAACTCCCGAAAAGGAACCTCCAGATCCATAAACTCTCCAGGAACTGAGTAAGTACCATTACTTTCAGATAACAACCATCACCGAAAATTGGCGGTGACAACATTTCTGAAAATAACTCAACAAACCCTTTCCGATTCAAAATTCTACGACTAACTTGTCTAACATAACCATTCTGAAAACCCATGAAGAAATTCATGCAACACTATATAATTTTCATGACGCCCCATTTGGTGGAGATCAAGGAGTCACAAAAACATACAAGACAATTCGGAAACAATATGGATGGAAAAACATGTTAAAGGAAATTAAAACCTATATAGAAAGGTGCAAAAAGTGCAAAACTTTGAAAACCTTTTGACATAATTTATCTACACATAGTTGGACCCCGTGTAGAGAAACCACCAGGAAGCAAATATATTCTGACCTTCCAAGATAACTTGACCAAATTCGTGGATTGCTACGCAGTACCAAACACGGAAGCAGAAACAGTCGCCAAAATTTTCTTCAACGAAATTATAACCGATACAGAATACGGAAACAGGTCGTAACAGACCAAGGTGCCAATTTTATTAGCGAACTATTTAAAAGAGTCTGTAAACTTTTGCATATAAAAAAAATCCAAACCACAATCAAGAAGAACGAGCCCATAGGCCCTTAACTGAATATCTTCACACTACCGTTGACGGTAACCCCCGAAATTTGGACCAGTTTTAACGTACAGCCGCGTTCGTTTACAATAACAGTGAATGAACACGATAGCACAAAGCTCACACCTATGGACTGCCTTTATGGGTTCACGGCAGGCATACCGTCAAATCTCAAAAAGAAGCCTATCCCAGTTTATAACCATGAAAACTACTATTTTCAATTGGGATATAAACTACAGAAAAGGTACACTTAAAAACATACTACACAATAAACTAAAGCCAAAAGCCTACTACGATAACAAGTCCAAACATACATCTTTTCACATTGGTGATAAAATCTTGGTAAAAAATGAAAATAAATAACATAAACTGGTATAAGTATGGGTGGGTCCATACCCAGTCGAACGGATAATTTCCCCGGTAAATACAACTATTGCGATAGAGAAGAGGCTGGTTACTGTTCACAATAATCGATTTAAACCATATTTTGAGTAAACGCTACCAACATATTTTCCCCAAATCCCATTAATCATGGACTGCTTGCGAATTATCTTCCTTCTAACCATCACCGCGATAACATCTGATTCAGACATTGTCCCATACACTATTACCCCGATCGATAACACAGGAGTCCTATTTGATAACATTGGAAATCTTCTTCCGTACCACAGTAGCTGGAGCATAATAACCGAAATAAACCTGGGAGAACTAGCAACACAAATTAATCTGGCTGAACGGGTGGAACATCTCTTGCAACTGCTCTGTTTAAAAAACAATACAGGATGTAAAACTCAGCTTCACGATATACATGCCGTTTTAGAAACCCTAAAATGCCACATACAAACTCTTCAGGAATCACTCACACCACGGAAAGTGAATAGATCATTCTTTGGTGGAATAGGTCGAGTGATGCATACCCTGTTTTGTACAATGGACGACCAAAATGAAAAAGAACTGTACAGTAGATTGGAGCAAGTGGAGAGTGAAGGAGAAAAATTAGTTAAATTGGAAATATATCGGACCAGCACCGTGAAAAAATTCTGAGAAGAACTCCATAAGCCACTTGCCAACATCATGACTAGACAACAGGAACCAGCTGCGCAAATCGATAACGGGTCTAAAATAATAAATGCTTTAGTATTAGCGGAACAAACAAATATATTTACAACAGCTATATTCAAACCACTTTTTGAAATTGTATCAGCAACCCAAACTAATACGATCCATCACCTTCTAATTTCCATCGAAAAGTTACGCAAAATTTATACAAAGCACCCAATTAAGTGTCCAAATTATTGTGAACAATTTCTTTCACAAACAGCAGAGCAACAGAACTATACGATGAAAGAAAAATTTGTAACAATTATAAAACTACCTCTATTTCAACTACCACTGATGTAACTTCAACAAATCCAAACTCTTCCAATAACTACCAACAAAATACTTTTCCTTTTTCCCTCGATTGTGTTTTCGCATAGCCAGAAGTATCGCATCACAACAATTTCTAACATTGAGTCCTGAAAATCTACACACCCTGAAAAAAATTAAGCATCCCGAGCCTGGCGATTTATATATATGTCAACTTACCACTCCTATAATTCATTCCCCACCAGTGGTTAGCGAAATTATTCACCTACTCCACAACACATTTAAGAGGAGGAGGAAAATTAACTACCCCCTCAGAATTGGCACCTACATCGCCAACACATTGATAAAACTTAACAAACCAAACAGTTGGGGGTATTTTCTAAAAACTAAAACCCCCAGGTACGTCCGATGTGGCGAAAATTTAACCCCGCATAGCCTCCTTGGCAAGGGTATTTTAACCCTCAACTTTCCGTGTAGTTTACATATCAATGAGCTAATCATACCCTATCAGGAAGAAAGCATAAATGATTTTAAAATACAACAGCCACAAGAGTTTCCAGAAATTGACCCTCAATCACTCAACCTCCATCTGTCAAGCATGACTTACACCCATAGCAACAACTCATTGCAAGTAGTCTCAGACCATAATAGAAATAAAATTTTCGGAGCAAGTA